>JAFMOD010000929.1:235501-257021 GCA_019802435.1 Corydoras maculifer
TCCAGAGGAGAACGTCTCGGGCGCTGGGCAGATACACCCAGGACCGGGCACCAATCTATCGCTGGGCACACACTCACTCACACAAATCCACTCTATATGGGTCAATTCGGAGAACTCAATTGACTTGATCCATGTTTTTGGACTGTGGGAGAAAACCGGAGAACCTGGAGGAAACCCACGCGGACACAGGCAGAACATGGCAACTCCACCCTGATAGGGATTTGACCCGGGAATCCCTAGCTCTGAGAGACAAACATGCTAACCACTAAGCCACCGTGCCCCCCGTATATATAAATTATTATAAATAAATAAATATATATATATATATATATATATATATATTTATTTATAATAATATATATATATATATATATATATATATATTTTATTTATTTATAATATTTTTTTATTTATAATAATTTATATATACGGGTGGCACGGTGGCTCTCAGCGCTAGGGATGCCCGGGTTGAATCCCTATCAGGGTGGAGTTTCCATGTTCTGCCTGTGTCCGCGTGATTTTCCTCCAGGTTCTCCGGTTTTCTCCCACAGTCCAAAAACATGGATCAAGTCAATTGAGTTCTCCGAATTGACCCATATTGAGTGGATTTGTGTGAGTGAGTGTGTGCCCAGCGATAGATTGGTGCCCGGTCCTGGGTATATCTGCCCAGCGCCCGAGACGTTCTCCCCTGGATGGGCATGGGGAACCCCCCCGCGTTTTATATATATATATATATATATATATATATATATATATATATATATATATATATATATATATATATATATCATTATTAATTCTTATATTTTTACTTGAATAAAGGAATTTACACTTCAACTTAACCATTAATTTAAATAGGTTTTAATGGAAAAAGTTACAGCCTCCATTAAAGTTGTACAGCCTTAAATATGTCACTTTTGATTAATAATGTTTTTAAACATAATGTCCACTCACTGTGTGCTGTTATACGTATTGACCTTATTGCATAATTATAAAATCAGAGACAGTAACTTATATCTTTTTACACAGTTAGTCATCATTCAATTCTTGCACTGCATACAATATGCTTGTGTCTGGTCATTTTTGGTTACTGGATTATTTTATAAACTGTTAACAATTAGTTTATATTAATTAAGGTTATTTAATATTACCTTTTTTATTTTGTCTCTTGTATATTTATATAGGTCAAAATATACTAGTGACATATACTGTATGCACACATATAACCATTTCATTAGCACCACATTTACTTTCATGACTGGAGCATGCTTGTGTGTGTGTGTGAGGGGGGGTACAACTTGTTTTCCTTGCTTTCTTGGCCTCCAGGATTTATATAAAATCTCATAGAGCATGCCATTTCCTTCATCTAATATTTGGCAGCTCTGAGAATATCTACATGGCCAATCTTTTGATGGAGCAGTTTGTCTACTTGGCAGAATCTATAGTGCTATAATTTTTTGATCATTGGATGAATTAAATGAGCTAAATATATATTTACTGTCTTAGTTTTCAAAGAAAAATAATTCTAAATTGTAGTTAAATAGCAGTCGACATTGAACAGCTGGTTCCTCCTAAACTTTTATTGATTTTTGTTGTTCTCTCACTTGTGCGTTACTTTGGGTAAAGGCATCTGCTAAATGACAAAATGTGAATTGTAAATATTTCAGCGGACATACCAACAAAACACAGTATAACTTACATAAATTAGCAAGATAAAAAAGAAGTAACCCCCTCACCCCCCCTACCTGACAGCTAAAAAATGTAACACTTTCTTATACATCTACACAGCCGACATATTTCCTGTATTTATGTTCATGGATGAACCTACAGAGTCATGACCCCCTATTCATGATACACACTTGCGTAATAATTTGCATAATAATTAGTAGTCAGGAATCAACAGCCACACTATGTGTGGTTGGAAAACTTTTTAATTGCAACCCTGGCCTTTTTTCAGAGTTACAGTTAGCTTTGATCTTTCGTAATTTGTACGTTTTTAAACTCAGTAAAAAAAACAAGCATTACCAGGATGCTGTAAGCAGCATTTTAAGCAAAGATGCAGGAGTACAGGAAAATTAACACAAAACTCGAATAAACTACTGCCACAGATCATTAATCTTTAACAATAAAGTAGATGTGTCCAATAACAGAGTGTACAGTAAGTGTCCACTAGGTTTATTATGTTATTTTGCATGATTAACATGTTTTATTATAACAGAAATTTTTTTGCTTTTGTGTGAGAAATAATTATATTTATTTTGATGTTAATTTATTTCAGTCAGACTGTGGACTTGCTAATGCAGGAATCTGGATGTCGACTTGAGCATCCAGCTGCCACCAAGTTCCGCAACCATGTGATGGAAGGAGAATGGGACAAGGTAATACCAACACCATCATGTGAATATCTTGCACATCAAATATCTCTAAATCAGAACATATTCATTTTCTTAAGATTTAAAAACCTCATAATAATAATTGCCAGACCAAAATGCAAACATCTGCTTTGTACCAGGCAGAGAATGTGAGGGGGCTGGAGAGGAAGTAAATTAAGGAACAGAGTGATTTTTGGCAGATGAAGGCATAGCTTTTTACAACTATTGCGCATTTGTGTTTGTATCGCTCCCATATCATAAGTGTAACAGGTTATAATTACCCATAATATAAAAACACAGAACATGTTTTTCCCAGCATGGAGTTTTCCAAGTTTTATCATGAAAACATTAAAAATAATTGAAAATACAAAAAATGCAATTACAACTTTAATGCTAAGTGAACAAGAATATTGGCAGGTTATCACTACTACAAAATATAATGCATTTTCTCTGCACATGTAGAAAAAAATGTGAAGGAACTACTGTCATAGACATAGTTATAGATATATAAAATACAAGTGTCTCAACAGTGGGGGGAAAAAACTTGACCAAGCCTACTTCAAACTTATATTTATATGGATGATGAACCACTTACCAATGGTGGATGTGATGGAATGCATTATTTCGCTAATGTGGACATGAAGCATCTCTGGTTCAAGTGGGGAACAAGCAATGAGCAGAAAGAAAGAAGACCTGAAGTGGGGTGGGAATGAAGTGACTATAGAACTATAGGACGTTTTAAGCTCTGAGGTGAGCAGAAAATAGAAAGCTAAGGACGTGTGGGAGCGGAGGAATCAAAAAATGTATTGAGCAGGGAGCAGAAGTTACCGCTGCTCATCTCCACTCATATGCTCTGATGCTATGTAACTGACATCCTGAACAATGAATGCCTGGACATTTTAGCAAGAAAATCCCTTGACCTGAAAATTGTGGAATGTGCCATCAAACCATCTTAGAAGAAAATTGCAAACAGAATATATCAAATGTATCAACACGTAACTAAACATAATATTTCTTGTTGATACAAACAACATTTCCAAATAATGGAATGAAGCCGTATTCATTTGGTTTTGGATGAAATTGATTGGCAACATTAGATTGAAGATGTCCCACATTGTAAGATTTGCAGTACCCCATAATCATCAATTATATACTTGAAGCATTGATCTGTACTATAACAAAGCAAAACGCAATGTACAGAAGTGGATTAAATTGTTGTTATTTTGCTGATCATTAAATAAATAATGTAAGTGACACTAAAAATTATCAAAAAATATAATTTGGCCATGGGGACATGCTAAATAAATGTGTTTAATTATAAATAAATGTGTTTAATTATAGATAGTTTTTTTTTTTTTTTAAACTTATGATCATTTAGTCTGCCTATTTAAAGAGTGGTAAGTCACTGTGTCATTTAATATCATGGTGAGTACCACACAGATCATCAACCACAAAGATCCACAAAGAGTTTAGAAATGTTTATAGTTAAACACATTGGCTTTGTTCCTCTCTTCATTCTCACTCCAGCATACTTTCGTGCCACTCCTTGTGGAGTAATTTATTGTTTAGTGTGCCCGAAAGTATTCTTTGGCTTTTTTGGTTGATGATAATGATACCATAAATCCTCAATAGTAAAAAAATATTTATGAATAATTTAAGATACACAATGGAAACAATTGTTGCTCTTCTCATCCCAAAACCTTATCCCCTTAAAACTTCTGCCAATATTCTCACCTTCCTTTATGTATTCTAAATCTAATTGAAATTCCTTTTAAAATCCTTCTGGTGTTAAGAACTAGATAATCATATGAGAATGAAACTGCTGTAACAGTTGGAGATTGTGACTTTTTTGTTCTCATCCTGAGGTGTTTTTTTGTTCCCTAACTTGACCACCATGAAGTTAAGGTTGTACAAACACCATACACAACAAGAGTGAAAACATTTGATTCCTCTAGTATATATATATTAATATTACATATGTTAACTTATAAAGTCATACTGTTGTTTTTTTTTTTTTACATTTAAACTAGCTCTAAAAGGTTAAATATCATGTCCAATACATACTCATCAAAATAATGACACAGACAATGTTTATTTTATTTTATTTTATTTTATCAACTGCTCAAGAGTGTCTCTGTGAATAGTTATGGCCAAAAGTTTTGAGAATGATCCAAATAATAATTTTTACAAAGTCTACTGCTTCAGTTTTTATAATGGCAATTTGCATATACTCCAGAATGTTATAAAGAGTGATCAGCTTAACAGCAATTAATTGCAAAGTCAATATTTGCCTAGAAAATGAACTTTATCCCCCAAAACACATTTCAACTTCATTGCAGCCCTGCCTTAAAAGGACCAGCTAACATCGTTTCACTGATTGCTCCATTTACACAGGTGTGGGTGTTGATGAGGACAGGCCTGGAGACCAATCTGTCATGATTAAGTAAGAATGACACCACTGGACACTTTAAAAGGAGGCTGGTGCTTGGCATCATTGTTTCTTATTTTAACCATGGTTATCTCTAAAGAAACACATGTAGTCATAATTGCACTGCACAAAAATGGCCTAGCAGGGAAGAGTATCGCAGCTAGAAAGATTGCACCTTAGTCAACAATCTATTGCATCATCAAGAACTTCAAGTAGAGTGGTTCCATTGTTGCCAAAAAGGCTCCAGGGCGCCCAAGAAAGACCAGCAAGCGCCAGGACCATCTCTTAAAAGTGTTTTAGCTGCAGGATCGGGCTACCAGCAGTGCAGAGCTTGCTCAGCAAAGGCAGGTGTGAGTGCATCTGCACGCACTGTGAGGCGGAGACTCTTGGAGCAAGGCCTGTTCTCAAGGAGGGCAGCAAAGAAGCCACTTCTCTCCAGAAAAAACATCAGGGACAGACTGATATTCTTCAAAAGGTACAGAGAGTGGACTGCTGAGGACTGGAGTAAAGTCATTTTCTCTGATGAATCCCCTTTCCGATTGTTTGGGACATCTGGAAAACAGCTTATTCGGATAAGATGAGGTGAGCGCTACCACCAGTCTTGTCTCATGCCAACTGTAAAGCATTCTGAAAGCATTCATGTGTGGGGTTGCCTCTCAGCCAAGGTAATCGGTTCTCTCACAGTCTTACCTAAAAACACAACCATGAATAAAGAATGGTACCAGAATGTCCTCCGAGAGCAACTTCTCCCAACCATCCAAGAGCAGTTTGGTCATCAACGATGACTTTTCCAGCATGATGGAGTACCTTGCCATAAAGCAAAGGTGATAACTACATGGCTAAGGGAACAAAACAGAGATTTTGGCCTGAAAACTCCCCAGATCTTAATCCCATTGAGAACTTGTGGTCAATCATCAAGAGATGAGTGGACAAACAAAAACCTACACATTCTGACAAAATGCAAGCATTGACTGTGCAAGAATGGACTGCTATCAGTCAGCATTTGGTCCAGAAGTTGATTGAGAGCATGCCAGGGAGAATTGCAGAGGTCCTGAAGAAGAAGGGTCAATACTGCAAATATTGACTTGCTGCATTAACTCATTCTTACTGTCAATAAAAGCTTTTGTTACTCATAATATGATTGCAATTATATTTCTGTATGTGATAAAAACATCTGACAAACACACATAAAAACCAGAGGGCAGCAGATCATGTGAAAATATAATATTTGTGTCATTCTCAAAACTTTTGGACATGACTGTATGTACAGCAGGGACAAAAGTATTATCTAATAATTAATGTATTATAAATATAATAAATAAAACATTATTCTTTAAAATATTATATCTAATCTGACATAACATGCATAACCATCTTTGTATTAAATACATGCTATGGAGATTTAAATAAAAGTTCTGTGCAGTAAATGATTTTTTATTTAGCAAATGATCATTATCATCATTCATAATGATCATATGAGAATGATCTTTATGAATCATTTAAAATATTTATCTTTTTAATGGCAGGCTGAAAGTGATCTGAATGAGTTAAAAGCCTTGATGCATTCTCCAAATGCTGTGGTGGTAAGAAAATATAAATTTGATGTATAATCTCTGACATAAAGTTGCCTTTGTATATAAATGTATATAAGTTATTTGCTTCCTAGCGGATGAAGTTTCTCTTGCTGCAACAGAAGTATTTGGAGTATTTGGAGGATGGGAAGGTTTTGGAAGCACTACATGTTTTAAGATCAGAACTGACTCCTCTTAAGTACAACACGGAGCGCATTCATATCCTCAGCGGGTGACAATCTACTACTTCTTTTTTATATCACTCTGTTTCTTGACTGTGTATTTATTAAATACAACCTCAGTTTACAAATTATCCTGACAAGTAAGACCCATCATCAGTATCTTCTGAAATCATAGCACTAATTAAGTAATAATTAATTTTTCTGGTAGAGTTTTGGCCGTTTCTTAAAAACATAACTTTGATTTATAGAGGCTTAAATTCAGTATTTTAAATTTAAAATTTGCAGTATTTAGCACGGTGGCTTAGTGGTTAGCACGTTCGCCTCTCAGCGCTAGGGATTCCCGGTTCGAATCCCCATCTGGGTGGAGTTTCCATGTTCTCCCCGTGTCTGCGTGGGTTTCCTCCGGGTTCTCCGGTTTCCTCCCACAGTCCAAAAACATGGATCAAGTTAATTGAATTTTCCAAAAATTGCCCTCTATAGAGTGTCTGTGTGAGTGAGTGTGTGCCCAGCGATGGATTGGCGCCCTGTCCTGGGTCTATCTGCCCAGCGCCCGAGACGTTCTCCCCTGGATGGGCATGGGGAACCCCACCGCGACCCTAATAGAGGATAAGCGGGAGATAATGAATGAATGAATTTGCAGTATTTAAATTGAAACTAATAACACATTTTTTTTGTTATTTAGCTATTTTTTGCACATCTGCTGTAGTACTTGGAGACATTGTCTCTTTGAATTGCATTGATTAGTTTTGATGTATGTGTGTGTGTGTGTATATATATATATATATAGATATATATATATACAGTGTGTATGTATATATATATATATATATATATATATATATATATATATATATATATATATATATATATATATACACATACAAATGTTGGTACCTGCTTGTTGATGTTCATGCTTAGGTACCTGATGTGCAGCCATTCTGATGATCTCCGAGCTAAAGCAGAGTGGGAGGGAAAAGGAACATCCTCACGCTCTAAACTACTTGATAAACTCCAGAGTAAGTGCAACACACGTACACTTTACCCCGATTTCAGCATTAAAATTCTCACACATTGTAGANATATATATATATATACACATACAAATGTTGGTACCTGCTTGTTGATGTTCATGCTTAGGTACCTGATGTGCAGCCATTCTGATGATCTCCGAGCTAAAGCAGAGTGGGAGGGAAAAGGAACATCCTCACGCTCTAAACTACTTGATAAACTCCAGAGTAAGTGCAACACACGTACACTTTACCCCGATTTCAGCATTAAAATTCTCACACATTGTAGAAGTATCCATTCCCCATAGTATGTACACTACATACAATATCAGGTTTATAAACTTGTATTCCATTCTCCTCTCTCTTTTTTTTTACTACCCCATTCATCCATCCATACATCTGTTCATCAATCTCTCAGTGTCATGTAATTCACTTTGCCTTTTAGATTCATGGTTTGAGTCACTTTTAATTCAGCCAGGTCATGGAGAATTCGATCTCATTAGATGTTAAATGTGAGCTATGTAGGAATAAAAGAGTTCAGTAGATCTCCTGATGTGGCTGTGTTGAAAGGGAATTGTCTCAAGCTTGGCCTGTGGTCTTTAATCAGCTTCATCTCCACACTTTTTCTGTTTATGGGCAACTTGCCACTCCTCCTCGATTTCTTTTTCCATCTCCCTTTCTTTTCTGCAGCATACCTGCCCCCATCAGTGATGCTGCCCCCTCGCAGGCTGCAGACCTTGTTGCGTCAGGCAGTGGAGCTGCAAAAAGATCGTTGTCTTTATCACAACACCAAGCTTGACAGCAGTTTGGACTCTGTGTCACTTCTGATGGATCATATGTGCAGCAGGTACACAAGCTCTGCAACAAATTCACTATTTGAAGAAAACTTCTCTGTAAAACATGGTTGGAATAGTGTCATAGCCTGGTTTGCATGTCTGCTTCTTTAAAAGAATGACTAATCTTAATGGATCAGTAGCAAATTTTATCTGCCTTTTGAACTTTTTGTTTTGCTAATTTACAGAGAAATTTATTACGTAGCAAGGCAATGATCCAAAGTGCTTCTAATTAAACAATGTAAAAAGGGGAACATTGTAAAATTAGCAAGTCAATTACTTGATCCCAACCTCTCATTAAAAGGACACAGAAGTAAAAAACCTTTCAAAGACATAAAAACATGGTCATTTATTTATTAGGGAGAATGATCCAATATTACGCTGTCAGGGGCAGACATATGTGAACCATAAAGATTAGAAGATGATTAGAAGGACTTCACCAATCCACAGTCAAGGAGATTGTGTACAAATTGAGACAATTCAAAACCATTACCCCACCTATGAATGGCCAAACAACAAAGACTATGCAAGGAGTAGGGAGTGTGATGGGTCAGAATATCATAGTCTAGTCTATATTGTGTTGCTTTTTCTGCCTGCAAATCTGAATTGTCCAGATGAGAAGCATTAATGGTTATGAAACAGTTTTACCTGTTTTGGTTCAATTTATTATGTACTGGAAAGGCAATTGCATGTCAAACCAATAAAGGGGTATGGTTTTCCAGATGGTGGACATGAACCAGTTCTCCTTAATTATTCTTTCTGACAAATTTTTCTTCAATTTTGTGTTGGGTTAGTATACTTGCGGTCCATTCATGAGCTACAGGTAACTCAGCTGTTCCTGGATAGCAGATTTTCACATGCTTCTGCAGTATAGGAGGACATAAAAAATAACAGAACACATGTCAATGTGTGTGATTATTCCACAGCTGTACAGTCTGTTAATGTTTCCGAAAGGATGAGTTGGAGCACTACCAGAACCCTACCAAATGACCTTTAGCAAGCTACGGGTGTGAATTGTGACCAACTTTTAAAAATATCTTATAGAGCATGGCTTGAGTGCCCTACGTCCTGAAGTTGAACCCATGCTTACAGCCCAACACAATGCAGTTACTTTGAATAAGGCGCCATTGTCAGACCTCATGGTGGTGCATTGATGCCTGGTTCTTGCTGGTGCAGTTAGTGGTTACAGTGTCCTGTAACTTCCTACTCTGAGCAAACTTTTTATCATAATTTAGGCATAATAATATAATTATATATATAATATAATAATATAATATTCTTACCCCCCTCAAATAAGCTCACCACCTGTGGGGGGGGTAGTAATAGGGGTTCGGTGCAGTGTGGATCGGGCAGTGGCCGGAGGCGTGGGCCTGGGTTTTCTCCGGTGGACGAGAGGGTTGCGTCCCTACGCCTTCGGGTTGGAGAACGGGTCCTGACTGTTGTCTGCGCTTATGCGCCGAATGGCAGTTTAGAGTACCCAGCCTTCTTGGAGTCTGTGGGGGGGTACTAGAAAATGCTCCCCCTGGAGACTCTGTAGTCCTACTGGGGGACTTCAGCGCTCACGTGGGCAATGACAGTGAGACCTGGAGAGGTGTGATTGGGAGGAACGGCCCCTCTGGTATGAACCCGAGTGGTGTTCAATTGTTGGACTTCTGTGCAAATCACGGTTTGTCCATCACAAACACCATGTTCGAGCACAAGGGTGTCCATAAGTGCACATGGCGCCAGGATGCCCTAGGCCGCAGTTCAATGATCGACTTTGTAGTTGTGTCATTGGACTTGCGGCAATGTGTCTTGGACACTCAGGTGAAGAGAGGAGCTAAGCTGTCAACTGATCATCACCTGGTGGTGAGTTGTATCCGATGGCGGGGGAAGGTGCCGGTCAGACCAGGCAGACCTAAACGTATAGTGAGGGTTTGCTGGGAACGTCTGGCAGAAGAACCAGTCAGACGGATGTTGAACTCTCACCTCCGTCAGAGCTTCAACCACATTCCGTGGGAGGTGGGGGACATTGAGCCTAAATAGGCCATGTTCAGTTCCTCCGTTGTTGAAGCGGCGGACAGGAGCTGTGGTCAAATGGTAGTTGGTGCGTGTCGTGGCGGTAACCCTCGAACACGGTGGTGGTCACCCCGTGTAAGGGATGCCGTCAAGATGAAGAAGGAGTCCTATCAGGCATGGTTGGCTTGTGGGACTCCAGAAGCAGCTGACCGGTACCGACAGGCCAAGCGATTTGCGGCTTCGTGCGTCGCTGAGGGAAAAACCAGAGTGTGGGAGGAGTTCGGTGAGACCTTGGAAAGTGACTTTCTGTCGGCTCCTAGAAGATTCTGGCAAACCGTCAGGCGACTCAGCCTCCCCGGCAAAGTCTATGCAGTGTTACTGGAGAAGAGAGTCCGACTGATATTTGAACCTCGGATCCAGGAGGAGCAATGGGGTTTTCGTCCTGGTCGTGGAACCCTGGACCAACTCTTCACTCTCTCTAGGATCCTCGAGGGTTCGACTGTGTGACTGGGTATTTTGTGGGAGGTGCTTCGTGAGTATGGGGTACATGGCTCCTTACTACGGGCCATTCAGTCCCTGTATTTGCGAAGCAGGAGCTTGGTTCGCATGGCCGGCAGTAAGTCGGACTTGTTTCCAGTGAGGGCTGGACTCCGTCAGGGCTGTCCTTTGTCACCGGTTCTGTTCATAATTTATATGGACAGAATTTCTAGGCGCAGCCAGGGGATGGAGGGTGTCCGGTTTGGTGATCTGAGGATCACGTCGCTGCTGTTTGCCAACGATGTGGTCCTGTTAGCATCATCAGGCTGCGAACTTCAGCTCTTACTGGATCGGTTTGCAGCCGAGTGTGAAGCGGCCGGGATGAGAATCAGCACCTCCATATCTGAGGCCATGGTTCTCAGTTGGAAAAGGGTAGAGAGTCCTCTCTGGGTCAGGGATCAGATTTGCCTCAAGTGGAGGAGTTTAAGTATCTCGGGGTCTTGTTCACGATGGTAAGATGGAGCATGAGATTGACAGACGGATCAGCGCGGGGTCAGCAGTGATGCGGACCCTATACTGGTCTGTTGTGGTAAAGAAGGTGCTGAGCCACAAGGCAAGGCTCTCGATTTACCAGTCAATCTACGTTCCAACCCTCACCTATGGTCATGAGCTTTGGGTAATGACCGAAAGAGCAAGATCGCGAATACAAGCGGCCGAAATGGGTTTTCTCCGCAGGGTGGCTGGGCTCTCCCTTAGAGATATAGAGGGTGAGGAGCTCGGTCATCCAGGAGAGACTCGGAGTGGAGCCGCTACTCCTCCGCATCGAAAGGAGACAGTTGAGGTTGTTTGGGCCTTCCTAGGAAGGTGTTCCAGGCAAGTCCAGATGAAAGGAGACCCCCGGGGAAGACCCAGGACACGCTTGGAGGGATTATATCTCTCAGCTGGTCTGGGAACGCCTCGGGGTTCCCCCAGTCGAGATGATGGAGGTGGCTGGGGCAAGGGAGGTCTGGGTCTCCCTACTTCGGTTGCTGCCCCCGCGACCCGAACCCCGGACCAGCAGAAGATAATGGATGGCTGGATGAATATTCCCTTACGATAACAATGGTCCTGCTTCCAGTATCCTCACTACAATCCTCTAAAAGACTATTGTCTGCTATAGCTGCCTTCAACCTCCTATTCTCAGCTGTGAATTGTGAATTACATTTGCCACAGAACCAATTTTTCTATTTATTGAGGTAAACTTGTTTAGCGCCTCAATTTGTTCATATGTGGTTGCTATTGTTCTTTCTATGTAGGAGATTTTGTCAGAAAGTTTCATGTTTTTTGAATGGCAACCTAATCTCTTTTAGTATAATATATGCTGCCACATTTAGATCTTTGGAAATAATGTTTAGAAGTGGTGTACAGGAACAGAAATGCAAAGCCATCAGGCTGATATTTTCTATATTTTCTATTAGATTCTAATTTCTAGGTGTTATATATTTTCGAGTGAAAAACGGGCATTAAAGAGAAAAGACATTCCAAATATTTACAGTTTTAACATTGGCAGTATTTCATGGGTATATGTTAAATTGTGCTTCAGTCTTACTGAGTAGATCTTATGGATCACAGATATAAAGTTGTGTTTTTTTTTTTTGTTTTTTTTTTGAAGTAGGCTGTAAGCATGTTTGCTTATATTGATTCACAGTATAGCTGAAGTGTTATCAGGTGCGTTATTTAAACTCTGTTCTCGTGTTATCTCTAGGAAACAGTTGCCCTGCTACACCCAGCAGATCCTTACTGAGCACTGCAATGAGGTCTGGTTCTGTAAATTTTCCAACGATGGCACCAAACTGGCATCAGGTTCCAAAGACACTACAGTTATTATTTGGCACGTTGACCCGGTGTGTACTGCTTTTAGAAATATTCTACACAACAGTAGTTTAAGACACACTTATCAACATCCACCTTGCACCCATCGAGCTTTGATCTTGTAGAATGATGTAGATTTGTGCTAATGCGTATTTGTATTTACAGTAAATTGTTTTATATACATTTTAGCAAAACATTTGGAGTCAGTCATAAAGTTTACTTGAACTTCTCTCGATTGGTGAGCATGATGGGTATATGAACAGCACAGCTTTTCAGATTTTTGAGCAGGACAGCATTAATTTGTAAAACATTTTGCACCTTGGTTGAGACACACTGTATAATGTATAACATGGAATGCAGCCTATTTAGGTTGTTTAAAATTGTAATTTACAATTTAATTTAATTTGTGTCAGAATTGTAATTAAACTATTTAGTGGTGCCTGGGTTTGTTTTTTGGAACCTGCAGCCATCATTAAATAATTCACCGTGATTTCACTGTGAACCACACATGTACATTTGCATAATGGTGTTCGTACTTTTTAAAGTGCCAAATAAAGCAATGTGATTTATTCTTTCAGGGAATGCACTATTGGTGCGTCATAGTTCAAAAGTGGCCTGAGTTGTACCACTTTCATTTCTACTTGATTTTATATACAAGCTTTGTTTAGGAAATTCTGATTTAATTTTACTGCAGCATGAGCTGCATGTGTGCTTAGTTACAGATTGGTTCGTACATGTTTATTACTTCAGGACAACAGTATTTACAGTTGAGCAAAGTGGTTGAAGCTAGTTTCATCCTATTAAAAATAAGTGTACCTGACACTGCCAATGTTTATCGATGGAGAGAAACAAAAACAATTAATTTGATCCATCTGTTAGATTCATGTATACATTAAACTGCAAAACTTCCATAGTAAAATTGGCATCCACACACTTTAAATTTTGTCTCAAAAACTGAGATGAAGCTGAAACAATGTTTTTCTCACTGAACTGGCAGGATACTCACTTGCTGAAGCAGCTGAAGACTCTGGAAGGACATGCCTATGGAGTGTCCTACCTGGCCTGGAGCCCAGATGATGCATACTTGATAGCCTGTGGCCCAGATGACTGCTCGGAGCTGTGGCTCTGGAATGTTCAGGTACAGAATAACCCATTAACAGTTTGCTTTTAACTTTGACCCGCATTGCCTAAATCTCAAATTGTGTCCTTTAGACAGGAGAATTAAGAACAAAAATGAGTCAGTCTCATGAAGACAGCCTGTCGTGTGTAGCATGGAATCCAGATGGAAAGCGCTTTGTCACTGGAGGGCAGAGAGGCCAGTTTTACCAGTGTGTATGTATATTCAATGTGCATTGTCAAAATTAAATGGCAGCAGAAACACGCACATTTTACTTGTCTTACTAGTAAAGCTCCTTAGACATGATCAACTTCATGTACCCTTATAACATAGGGACATCTGTCAGAGAAATGGTTAGTAGATTGTAAAACATTATTAATTTTGACATTGAGTGACCGCCCAGTACTGCAAGACCGTAGCCTGTTTGTACTCTAGTGGTATTTGCCATTTTCTGCACTTATTTTCTAGGTTTGAGTTTTTTTTTTTTCTTCAGTTTTTTCAGTTTATTTCTGCCCTAATATAATTCTGCTAGTTTAAACTTCTGTTTAGGACAGACAAAAATGGAAATTTAATAATAATGGAAATTGTTATTTGTAAGTATGTAAATAGATCAGTATCAGTCCGATATAATTTTATTAAATATGTAGCGCATTTTATGGCATAGATTTTCCTCAAAACAACTTATTAATTGCAAACCTGAGTAAGCCACTGTGAGAGTGGCAAAAAAGGTTCCTACCCTGCAACTGTCCTTTTTTTTTAATTTTTCTAATGGTTTGTTTATGATCACTGAATTTATCTTTGCTGAAATTACTGTAGCCTTTTCCTAACTGGTATATTTAGTGACTTTTTGAGGTCTATGAAATTTATCAGAATTTATCATTTAACATAAGCATTATAAATGTGTGTGGTTTTTCTTCTAGATTTTTAAACTGCTAAAATTGTATGTAATTAAAATCTAGATTCAGCAATCAATATTGAGTGTGGCTGGGCCACATGGGTGATCTACATGGCAGTAAGCTTTTTGACCTTTAAAGAAAAATTGGATAGCTGTAACACAATTCACTCAGGTTATTATTTTTATATTATTTTAAATTTAATCCATCCATCCATTATCTTCCGCTTTATCCTATATTAGGGTCGCGGGGGGTTCCCGATGACCATCCAGGGGAGGACGTTTCGGGCGCTGGGCAGATACACCCAGGGCAGGGCGCCATTCTATCGCTGGGCACACACTCACTCACACAGATACGAACACTCTATATGGGGCAATTTGGAGAACTCACTTGACTTGATCCATGTTTTTGGACAATGGGAGGAAACCGAAGAACCCGGAGGAAACCCAAGCAGACACAGGGAGAACATGGAAACTCCACCCAGATGGGGATTCGAACCGGGAATCCCTAGCGCTGAGAGGTGAACGTGCTAACCACTAAGCCACCGTGCCGCCTTATTCTAAATTTGAAAGTTTAAAATAATTAAGTATTAGAATTTAAGTATGGTGTAAGTCATAAGTGGACCAATAGTTGTTTCACATTGAATTAATTTAAAGCATTTAATTTTATGTGCACAACATTTCATAAATTGCAATATTTTGCTTAAATCCTATACACAAAAGTAAAGATATATTCTTTTTACTAATATTTTACTCTTATTCACTTAAATTTAATTACATATTGTTTTATTTGTTTTTATTTTTTTGACAGTCAAAGACTGTCTCAGCAAACTTAAAAAAAAACTTAATTTTTATATTGCATAAATTTTGTAATGTTTCTAAAATTGAGTAGGATCTGGATGGAAACCTTTTGGACTCATGGGAAGGAGTTCGAGTTCAATGCCTGTGGTGTCTGAGTGATGGCAAAACCATACTAGCATCAGACACTCATCAACGTATCAGGGGATACAACTTTGAGGAGCTGACTGACAGAAACATGTAAGCATGTTCTTATACCTTTAAAACTAGTCTTAACTGCAACACTGCATTCCAAGACTAACTGTATATTGTGCTTTACAGTGTCCAGGAGGATCATCCTATAATGTCTTTCACCGTGTCAAAGAAAGGCAGATTAGCTCTGTTAAACCTTGCCAGTCAGGTATTGCATTTCATTTAGTCCTAAGGTCCCCAACTTAGCAAAAGAGTGCATAAAGTTATTCGTATTTTTTTGTAGCATGGGTCTCTTCAAAAAAATAATAAATCCATAGAAATATTATATGTTAAAACTTTTACTAGACTTATTTTTTTCACACTATAATGTGACCACCTTTGTGGTAAACAGTGCTGTAAAAACTGTAACTGACTCATATAAACTTAAAGTATCTTGACCGTGACGTGAGAAATTTACGCCATACATTGAGATTCCAGCATCATTAAATATAACTTCAAAACTTAAAGATAAAAGGAAAAAATAGTCAACCATGAAGGACATTTCTGATTGCATCATTTAACAACTACATTGTCATAGAATTTGTAAATCACTAATTCCTCAAGGAACACAGTCACTTTGCAAATTAAGATGCTGNCATATAAACTTAAAGTATCTTGACCGTGACGTGAGAAATTTACGCCATACATTGAGATTCCAGCATCATTAAATATAACTTCAAAACTTAAAGATAAAAGGAAAAAATAGTCAACCATGAAGGACATTTCTGATTGCATCATTTAACAACTACATTGTCATAGAATTTGTAAATCACTAATTCCTCAAGGAACACAGTCACTTTGCAAATTAAGATGCTGCATCATAAATTTGGCCCTCGCAAATTAATGCTTTTTTTTTTTACTTATCAGGACATAAAAATCTCGTACTTTGAATGTCTTAAAATTAGGTAAATATAACATACGAATACAACCTTTTCATTGTTTGATCTAATAAAAATGTGTGTTGCAGCCAGGTTTATGCTAATAGGTTTGAAATCCTATCTAATTATATGTTTTATGTTAAATTTTAAAAACTACAGGATTTCTAATCATTCTTATTTACTGTGGTGTTACAGGGGGTTCATTTGTGGGATTTACATGATCGGGTACTTGTAAGAAAATACCAAGGTGTGACCCAGGGCTACTACAATATCCACTCTTGCTTTGGAGGGCATAATGAGGATTTTATTGCAAGTGGGAGTGAAGGTAAAATGTTTGTTGCTTCTTCAGCCATTTTCTCTTGAATATTCAAATGTTAATTCTATTTAGAAAGTTATCTTGCTTTAAAAATGGGTTTGTCATGTTTGAATACTAATAATGTAAAATATGTTCTACTAGGTAGAACAGGATTAAAGAATAATCCAACAGTCCCTTTCCAAAGGTACAATTGATCAGCATTGAGCACATTCAGCCACCCAGAAACCAATGTACTTTATTCACAACAGTTGGGAAAATGAAACCTCTGTTTGATCTCATCCCAAATACTGCCAATTGCAAACAGTAGTGTCAAACTGAGCCCTTTATGGCCTAACTCAGTCTTGCCCAGTTGGCTGTAGTCAGTGACTAATTAGAGCAGACTAAGGTTTAACAGTTTCCTTTAATGTTCTGCTAAACCTTATGGATTACACTGTTTTGCATGATGTGCTTGATTAACATTAGCGCTAGAGAACTATATATAATGGCCATTTTAAGTATTCTTAATTTAAACAAAGGTTAAAAAAATTGCTTTGGTAACTCTGTACTAAACAGTACAATTTTAAAGTATTTAAATTGAACCAAGACATCTGTAATTTGTTTGCAGGAGAACTCTGCATTAATTTGACTGCATGTAAAATAATGTACTTGAGAATTCACCACCACCAACTGAATACAGTTTTAATCAAGCTTCTATTGTTTTAAAGAAACATCTTCTACAGGGAACAGTCTACTTTATATATATGAATTTATATATATTTATATTGCCTGTCCCTGTGTTTTGTAGATCATAAAGTGTATATTTGGCACAAGCATAGTGAGTTACCCATTGCAGAACTTACAGGCCATACACGTACTGTAAATTGTGTGAGCTGGAATCCTGTGCACTCGGGTCTCATGGCCAGTGCTTCAGATGATGGTACAGTCCGGATCTGGGGACCTGCACCCATCACTGACCCTCAGGATGCAGATGGACTAGGTGGTAAGTGCACTTGGTTAAAATGAACACTGTGCATATTTAGTTGAAATGTGATTTATCTGTTTTATTAAAGTTACTTATTCTCTCTCTGCAGAATGTTGTAGCATGGACAGTTGATGTTGGTTCTGAAGAAGTCATTAAAAAAGCAACTGCAAGAAAATGTATGATATTAAAAAATAAGAGAGAGAGAGAGAGAAAGAAAAGAAAACGCACATTGAATTTTTTTTATGGAGGTTGACACCTCCACCCCAAAAACATATACATACACATAGATGCTCAGTGGCTGGTATAATACAGATTTCAGAACATCCAGCTGCTGGCCTTAGGTTTTCAGACCTAAAGACTTTCTAGGCTCTATTGTCCATCTCTAAGGAACTGCAGCTTCATAAACCACACCAAATGCTTATTTATTAATGTTATTATTTATTGATGCGAACCAATTCCAGCTTGGCTTGTAATCATGAATGCTTTGTTCCTTATTGTCAGTGAAGATTTTTTTATAAATATTTTTATCAGTTTAGGTCATATAATCTTTTTTGAAACTTATGAAACTTACTGTTATAATTGATGCATAACCTGCAGGTTAGCTCTTGTCTTTTTTGCATCTTTTTCAGGCACCAATGTGATTCTATGCCTGAGAGAAGGTGCTTTCACCAGCAGATTGTAACAATCAAAGGCTTCATGCACATTTTTTTTATTTAACTGAGTTGATAGGCATTTTAACAAAGGGATCAGTCTTGTTTATTGTCTAATTAATAGTTGGAACAATTGTAAAGAAACAATGGTAAATTGTTGTACTGGGTTATTTCCCAGTATCTTATTCTGTATAACACATCCAGCCATTTGCTGAGAACATGAGACTTGATGGTGTTTTCACTTGTGAAATGGAATGTGTAACATTCTAATGTTCCATCAATGAACTCTCCTCGAATATTATAACCAGTCCAAATGTGAGAGATCCACCCAGGTTGCAGATTAGCAGACTTCCAAGGTCACATATCTGCATGCTCCTTTTTTCCGTCCTCCTTGTTGACATCATATAAGACTTGGAACTTACTAACAAGTTAAAGAGCACATGTATATATCGACCATACCTACTGCAAGTCATGAGGAAACACTTTCCCTTTGTATACTGTTAATAGGTATTGGTAATATCTGAGGTGTGTTTTCATGAATGGGCTATCAGTGTCGACTTGAGGCTGATTGAGGACTTTGTATTTCAAATGTCAGTTTTTAGCCACATTTCTATTTATCAAAAACTAATTTTTTTGTCTTTTGCCACCCACACTTTTTAACTTTTAATCTGTCTCCTGATTTTTTTTCCTCTTTTTTTGTTATTGTTTCTTATTATTCTGATCCTTTGTTTTAGTATGTTTTACTTCATTATAGGTGAATCATATAAATTATTGCTTTGTGGCCTCATTTTTCTGTGATGTATCTATTACTATACGGATTGTTCCAGTCTGGCCATACAAGCATACAAATTTTGCCTACTAGGTTTTTCTGAGTGTGCATGTGTGAGAGAATGCGTGTGTGTGAAAGTGTGTGAGTGTGAGTGCGTGTGAGAGTGCATGCGTGTGTGTGTGAGATTTCTGGCATGTATTGTGACACTGGTCATAGAGTACCATGACCGTGCTTTTTGTTTCAACCAGACGGTCTCATTTTCATCAGGTAAGCTTCAGTGTCAGTCATCCCTTCTGTCCAATGAGGATTGATGGCACAGACACACACCTTAGTCCCATTAAAGTCACAATGTTCTGTGCGGTGTTCCGAATATGCAAACACCCTTTGTTTTGCCGAGTTTGCATTTTGTTGGAGAGGTTTTGAATCTGCTTTCCTGTGCCGTGAATGCATGGCTGCCAGTCGGCTCATTAACCATGTGGCCCAGGTTGTGATTTTCAGGGCAAGCAGTTTTTTTTGCATCAGGTTCTTAAAAAAAAGCTCTTTTGCATTTAACTGTGTTGATATTCAAAGTGATTGTACTGTTATGTAATGTGTAGGAGAAGTCTTATGTATGCATATTTTCAATAAAAGCATTCAGGGTTTTAAAACGTGTCTCTTGCATTTCCGTTGGTGCATTACAAGCACGCAAGGCACGGTCACCTTACAAATCAACACCCTGATTGCTTTTTCTGTGAGCATTTTCTCTGTGTCTACACAGGTTTTTGTAAAGACATGCAAGTAATCTAAACTGCAGTAAATTAAATTCCCCAATGTTTTAAATACAGCTGAATGCATCTTCCTGCAAACACCATTTATCTGTTTCTCTATAGCAATTCTGTCTTATCTTGTAAAGATAAACAATTTGGATATTGCTTTGTCATGACTAATGCTCGGGTTTTGTGTAAAAACAATGCATTTTTTTCTGCATGACTTTTCTGCATGAATTCAGTAAGCTGGGGGACATTAGTTGATTATTGGCCAATCTGCTTACTAAAAAGAATTAAGAAGACAGTATCTCAGATAATCACTCTGGACGATTATGGTAAGCAAAACCATAAGGAAAAAAAAAAAACTTGAAGTAGATGGCTTACAACAGAATCCACATTTTACAGTGTTTTTTGTAAAACTATTATTGTATGTACCTATTTAATGTGTTGGCTTTATGTATCGTTTTTGAATTTGTTCATACCTAGTCATTAAGCAGATGTTTTTATCCAAAGTATGACAACAACGCAGGTCAGCAAGTGAAGAAGATCTAGCTAAACTGTTTTATTATTGTATTATCAAACACAATCAATTGTCATTTTAGTTTCATGTTTTTTGGAGGCAGACTTCGCATTTTCTGTGCTTCTGGAAGAGCTCTGAGTTTCTTGAAGCTGCTGAATGTCTTAGCATTAGAGAAAATTAGGAAGCTCATTCCACCATTTAACAGTGGTGAAGGACATGGAGTAAAAACTGGCACCTTGGTGAGTCTGAAGAACCAGAGCGCTTGTTGCATATTTGTGAATAGCAAAAAATATTTACCTGATTTAGCAATATCTTGACTTAAATGTTTCTAGAAATCTGGTTAGTCCTGCCCATCATCATAAAGAAATCTTAGCCCTTTATTTTATACAAAACACGTTATGTTGGTGGGTCTAGGGTTGTTCTTGTGCTGCATGACATGATAATGTACTTTTAAGAGTAAAGCTTCCCTCCCACTCACAGAATAATGTCCTGAAATTTTGTTTTTATAATTAGCTGATGTAGTTCAGAGTTCATATTTCATCAATGTCATGCAAGCCCAGCCCAGATGCAACAAAATAGGCTTAAAACAGGATACCCCCACCACAACGTTTTGCAGATGGGAAGAGATTTTTGTGCAGAAATGTGTTTTTGTTCCTCTTATTGAAATCAAAGTGATCAAAAAAGATTCATTCATTCATTCATTATCTCCCGCTTATCCTCTATTAGGGTCGCGGTGGGGTTCCCCATGCCCATCCAGGGGAGAACGTCTCGGGCGCTGGGCAGATAGACCCAGGACAGGGCGCCAATCCATCGCTGGGCACACACTCACTCACACAGACACACTCTATATGGGGCAATTTTGAGAATTCAATTAACTTGATCCATGTTTTTGGACTGTGGGAGGAAACCGGAGAACCTGGAGG
>JAFMOD010000093.1:13493-31629 GCA_019802435.1 Corydoras maculifer
CGAGGAACCGCCAGAAACCACCAGGAACCACCAGCAACCGCCAAGAACCGCCAGGAACCGCCAAGAACCACCAAGAACCACCAAGAAACTGGCAGGAACCGCCAAGAACCTCCAGAAAACGTTTGGACTGTGGGAGGAAACCGGAGAACCTGGAGGAAACCCACGTGGACACAGGGAAAACATGGTAACTCGAACAAGGAATCCATATATATATATCCTCCTATATATATCTCTTCTCAGCACTAGGGATTCGAATCCCTAAATTCGAATCTGAGTGGAGTTTCCATGTTCTCCCCGTGTCCACGTGGGTTTCCTCCGGGTTCCCCGGTTTCCTTCCACCGAGCGCAGGGAGAGAACTTCATGGAATGGGTTCTGTGGTCCGTACATCACCGAGTGCCATGCAGAGTGTCGGATGCAGCGGTGTAGAGCACACCGTCACTGGACTCTAGAACGGTGGAGACGGGTTCTCCATCTGGAGATGGACCAGTCTGGGTTTGGAGGTTCCAGGAGAACAGTTCTGGTGTTGGTACCTTCAGAACAACTCTGAAATCAGAGAGAAAAATCATCTAATAAGATTTGATTGGTGTGTTTTATCACACACACACACACACACACACACACACACACACACACACACACACACACACACACACACGTTTTGAACCAGCCTCTAATGAGCAGAACTGATAGTGAGACCAACAAAGCATTTTATTTGAGTTTCTTTAAACCGAACAAAAGCTTTTAATTAATCAATCAGTGGAACGAGCTTCTCTGATCTCTAACGAGCCGACTCATCCTCGAACCGACCGGCGGGACGTTCCGGCGTCGTAACGAAGGGAATCAATCACCCTGAACGTGATTATTGGCATCTTTGAGCTAATAAAGTTTCTAAAGTCGTTAAGATCGTTTGATGATCGCAGGATCAAAGCCAAAAAAAACGAAACAAACAAACAAACAAACACTTTCACGACCGAGCGAGTCTCGAGGAGGACGAGGGCCGGGGGCCGGGGGCCGGGGGCTGATGCGAGGGTGTCCTCATACTTTGGGCGGGTGGGGTGGGGTGGGGTGGGGGATGTTATTACCTGGTTTGTGGTGGAGGATCTGCACATCTCCGCTTTAATCCCCGCAGCGTCAGATCCACAGTTGGTTCGGGTGGTGGCGACGGCGAGCGGGTCTGAGCCGGAGGACGGAGGAGGCTGAGAGGGGATTGCGGTGATTGGGTGGGGGGGAGATGGAGGTGGGACGGGGGTCTGGATGATGTTGCAGGTATTAAAGGCTTATGAAGTTACATGCAAGACTTCAGAGCATGCAGCCTTATCTGATTCAGCTCTCTCGCTCGCTCTCTCTCTCCTCCCGTCTCACACTCTCACTGTCACCTTCTCTCTCTCTCTCTCTCTCTCTCTCTCCCCATGTCTCTCTTGTTTTGTCCATTTTTCCAGCTTTATTTCTGTATTTCTCCTTCTGTCTCTCTCTCTCTCTCTCTGTCTCTCTTTTCTGTCTCTCTCACTTTTTGTGTCTTACCTACTTCTGTCCTTCTTACTCTCCGTCTGACAAACTCATTCCATCTCACTTTCCTGTCTCTTTCCCACAATCCTTTATTCTCTCTCTCTCTCTCTCTCTCTCTCTCCCCATGTCTCTCTTGCTTTGTTCATTTCTCCTGGTTTATTTCTCTCACTCTATTCCTGTCTCTCTCTCTCTCTCTCTTCCCGTCTCTGTCTCTCACTCTCGGCCTCTCTCTCCCCATCTTTCTCTGTGTCTCTCCGTCTCTCTCTCTTTCTCACACTTTTTTGTCTCTCTTGCTTTGTCCATTTCTCCAGGTTTCTCTCTCTCTCATTTTTCTCTTTCTTTCTCTCTCTCTCTCTCTCTGTCTGTATCTCTCCCTCTCACTTTGTCCATTTCTCCTGGTCTCTCTCTGTCTCTCTCTCTCTCTCGCTCTCTCCGGTCGGTGTGGTTGCCGTGGGTTTGGCGTGGTGGTTAAAGCGCCGCTCCTCTGAACAGAACCAGGTGATTACATGTCCACCTCGGGGACGCGGACCCGAAGGCCGTGCTGAAAGGTAGCTAATGGCGGTGGATGCGAGCGCTTGGCAGCGTTCGGCTCCGTAATCTGATGCCAGGCTTCGCGGGCGATCCGGTCCTCTCGGGATCGGTGGAATGGAGCCGGTGCCCGCCTGCCAAGCAAACCATTTTAGTCACACTCCGCTGGCATCCTCCCCGCCGAACAAACACACCTCTCCACAGGAAAGAGCCCCTGTACGGGGGGGGGGGGGGTGTTGTAGTAGCATTGTGTCACTACAAAAACCTCTCACACTCGCACCGCGCTGGTTCCACTACGTAATTTAGATAGAACCGTCCATTCATCTTCTTCTGGTTAAGTTGTGGGGGATTTAGACCAGGTGAGGGCACTGCACAGCGGCACCTCATACCCACTGACGGGCAATAATAAAGTCCAGTTTACATCACGGTTCTAAAACTCTTCATCCCATTGGCTCCCATTGGCTCATTGTGTTGTTACATCTTTGAATAATAGTTCCTGAACCATTCAGCGCGGGGTAGAGTTCTCGGGTTCCTGGTCCTGTAGAACCGGGCGAACTGATGAACCTCTTCGGAGTCCCTGATTGGCTGCTTTAGTGTGTTATGGGGCAACAACACAGCCAATCAGAGCGCTCTGAAGAGGTTCGTTAGCTGCAGCAGGTCTGAACCAACATCAACAGGGAGCTCGCTCTTCAGGACCAGGGTTCGAAACCACTGAGTGGAAACCATATGAAGAACCAGTGAACGGGTCACATGACCCTGTGGGTTTACTGGACTTATAAAATAACTTTATATAGTCTGTATTATTAAAATATACATATATAAAATTAATTTCAACCAAATTCATAAATACACATCATTTATTAGCAGCAGTGTAGAAATTAAGAACATGATTAGTAACTTTTACAACAATTACTGTAAAGTTAGGACTAATCTAAACTTTTATTAGAACAATTCATCAGAATTATAATAATTTTATTTATAATTGATTTTATGATTTATAATTAATAATACACAAATAATAATGACAATTTAGTCACAGTAAGCGAATACTGAACCGGTTCCCCAGCACTGAACCGAATCTGTTAAAGAATCAAAGTCAGACACTCTGCGTTAACTCGTTCCCTTGTTCACTACGCACTATAGATTTATTTATTACATAAAGCTGCTGAAATAATTACTAAAATAGCGTCAGGCAGCTAAAAGACCTTTGG
The DNA here is from genome assembly GCA_019802435.1 of Corydoras maculifer. Taxonomy (NCBI): domain Eukaryota; kingdom Metazoa; phylum Chordata; class Actinopteri; order Siluriformes; family Callichthyidae; genus Corydoras; species Corydoras maculifer. The sequence goes on from JAFMOD010000093.1 coordinate 16,739, forward strand.
GAACGTAAGTAAAACGCTGATTAATAAAATTAATTAAGACAGCGTTTTTTTTCTCATATAAACAAATCAATAACCCGCGACACACAGGGCGCAATCGATATCACGTGATCAATCACCTCTATAAATAACCCGAGTGTAAATCACGTGTCACTCACCTTAAATAAACCTCAGCTTCTGCCTTCAATCCCCAGAACATCACTCCAGCTCAGGGAGGGGCGTCGTGCCGCAATGCATTGTGGTCTATCAGGTGTGTTCCAGTGTCGACTACAAATCCAGGTGCATTGTGGGACGGTTGAGTGCACTACACAGTGAGCCAGAATTAAGTTGAGTTGAAACAACACTGCAGCCGGGCTGACACACTATCAAGGGCACTGGATCTCTAATAGGGAACGAATTCTGTGTCTAAAAGAATCGGTTCAATTGAATCGATTAAACGGCCTTCAGTCGGCTGCTGATGATTCAATCCATCGCACAGTTACAGAGTCGGGCTCATTAAAACTTGATCATAATTATGTTAATGATGTAAAGAAGAATTAGATAATCAGATTCGTGACGTCACCCCAAGATCTCAACGCTAATGATTCACTGTATAATCCGGCTCATTTGATTGATTAGTGATCGATATCGATATTTAATGTTGACGCACGCGCAGAGCTAAATCTATTAATCTATCTATTAAAACATGTACAATATTAAAAATATATTTCAATAATAAATATGACGTATTAAATGTATAAATGGGTTTCCATATCCAATTTAATTTGAGCGTTTTGTTATTTAAAAATCCCGATGTTTAAATAATTGATGTATTTAAAGGTTAAACTGACACGCAGCCGGCCAACAGAGGGTACTGTTGCATCAGAAGTCAAGAACCCAAGTTCCCTCATGCACTGCCACTGCAGCCACACCGGCCTGGGACACGTGGGTGGGGTGGACATCCACACAGGAGGGTGTGTGTGAGGGTCAGGGTTAACCTGTATAATTAAAATAATAACCTGAAAATAGTTTGCTTTCTATTAAAACTAAGAAAATGTTTTACTCATATGAAGAATTTATTATAGTTTATTATATAATCGTGCGGCACGGTGGATTAGTGGTTTGGCATGTTCTTCTCTCAGCACTAGGGATTCCCGGTTCGAATCCCCATCTGGGTGGTGTTTCCATGTCCTCCCCGTGTCCGCGTGGGTTTCCTCCGGGTTCTCCGGTTTCCTCCCACAGTCTGAAAACATGGATCAAGTCAATTGAATTCTCCAAATTGCCCCCTATAGAGTGTGTGTGTGTAAGTGAGTGTGTGTCCAGCGATAGATTGGTATCTTGCCCTGGGTGTATCTGCCCAGCGCCCGAAACGTTCTCCCCTGGATGGGCATGGGGAACGCCCCCTCCCCCCCCGCAACCCTAGTTGAGGATAAAGCGGAAGTTAATAAATGAATAAATGAATATTATATAATTTATAGTTTAATGAATTTATTTATAGAGCGCAGTTTAAAACATTACATCGTCACAAAGCAGCTTTACAGAGTTATAAACCTTTAAACCCCCAAAGAGTGAGACCAGGAGACAGCGGAGAACTTCAGGGTCACACCATGAAGGTAGAACCTCAGCGAGGAACCACATTCTGCTTCTCAATCTGGGAAAGAGGATGAAGACCGTTCAGAACACCATCAAAAATATAATGATCATGATGATCTACAGGCGGCAGGTCCACCTGAAAACCATCTCAGTCCTCTGTATGTTAGTACCACACAGTTAGTACAGAACTCAGTAACGAGGTTACGTTCTACAAAAACCGCATCTGAACCAACCAACACTCTGGAACCTTCTGGGTTTGAGATGCATCGTCGTCGTCATGTACAGAGAGGCGTTCATCACAAACATAACATCTCTGTTATGTGTTATGATGTCAGAGATGTATGATGATGTCAGAGATGTATTATGATGTCAGTGTTGACTGCGGCTCCTTCACAGCCGTGTGATTGAAGAACCCACCTCCATTGGTTCAGTGATGATCTTCTGACCTTCTGACCAGGGTGAACACAAAGCATTCAGAAATCATCAGGAAATCAGATCAGATTGGATGAAGAAGAGGACGTAATGGTGTGAGGAGAGCTGCTGACCATCACCTTTAAAGCTTAATGATCTGAAGCAAAGTGGAACCTCATTCCTCCAAAATGATGAGATCAACTCCAGAAAGCTTCTCCCATCAGCGTGTTCTTACTCACTACGTGCAGTTCGACTACAGGGGGCACTGTTTATCTTATCTGGGTCTTCCTGATACACATGTAGCGTTAGTGTTTGGTTCCCGACATTTGGATTCAGGTAGATTAGATTAGATTAGATTAGATTCCTATGTGATGGATTAAGGTGTGAGCTTCTTCACTTCACTCAACACGTCTTCATTCATTCACTCGGTGATGTGGTGTGAGTTTGACACTCAGTGACATCATCAGCATCACCTTTACTAAAACCATATTTCAATAAAATTACTCCGAATGAACAAAAGTATTCGGACACCTCCACATTAGACCTGCAGGAGATCACTCCCAGTTGGTTCCACAATTAAATAACGTTGGACATGAGCACCTGGTTTACAACCTCAGTCCCAATTCATACCAAACATGGGCTCAAGGTCAAGCTCTCCCACACCCAACTCACCCAGCAATGACTTTATGGACCTGACTAAATTTATCAGGAGTTATTAACCAGAGCCTCCTCTAGACCTTCAGATCCGGCAGAGGAACCTCAGCCCTGATCATCAACAGACCATCACCTCAACCTCACCTTCAGGAAAGTGAATAATCATAACGCAAGATCAACACTCAGTATGACCAAGATCAGACCCGAGATCCCGTCCAGGTCCTAACCCTCGATTGAAACTTCAGTAGAGTGGGATTTAATGATATGCATGATGATGTCATCAAACGGTCTCTGCTGCTCTTTCATCTTAGGTTTATCTTTATTCTCATCCTGCTTTATTACTCATGGTGCTCATCACATCCTGTAACCCACACACACGGTTATTAACAACTCATCACTTGTCGGTGTGGACGGCACGGTGGCTTAGTGGTTGGCATGTTCTCCTCTCAGCACTGGGGATCTAAGTTCGAATCCCAGTCTGGGTGAAGGTTCCATGTTCTCCCCGTGTCCACATGGGTTTTCTTTAGGTTCTCCGTTTTTCCGCCTACAGTCTAAAAACCTGTATTCAAGGTAAATTGAATGCTCTAAATTGCCCCACAGAGTGTTTGCTTGGCTGTGTGGGTGAATGTTTCCAGGGTGTATTGGCGTCTAAAACGTTCTGGCATGGGGAACCCTCGCGACCCTCTGATCAAACGGCCTGCTGTGATTATTTTACACCATCAGATGAGCCGTGTGCAGACGTTTTGAAATGTAGGATTCCTGTGGTGTCGCCCAAAGACTTGATTGGCTCATTAACTCGTGGAACGTTCACCTGCCTGCACATTATTCCAAACATACCTGAGGTTCCCCAAGGAACGGATCAAGATCAAGAGATCCCCATCACGCCGTTATCTTTTATTTATATTTTTATTTCTTCAGTCTTTGTATAATATAAGATCATATTTCCTGATGAGATGGAAACCCGTGTTTTTATTTATTTTTTACATTTTTTTCGAAGCCGTAAAACTAGAGCAGAGCCCGTCACGTTTGCGACAGATGTTGCCTCGTGTGGATTTTTATTTATCTGTATGCAGTAATTCCATGAAATCGTGTATCTATATTTTATTTGGACTGAAATCAGTGCCGGATGCCATCAGCTGCGCATGTAGACATTTAAAACCGTCATAACTCCACTATTGATAATAATACCAATAATAAGCGTTGATTATAGGCCGCAGATCAGAGTGACTGAGACGGAGAGACCTCTCGGTCCTCCTGTGCACATTTGTCTCGCTGCATTCTCAGTATGATTTGGAGGAAATATCATCCGGCGAGTTCATGATTTGTAGTATATTGCTGCGTTATTACACGACTGCGCTGTACATCCCCGACGCCAAGTGCTCCAGACGCATATAATAGCGTGTAATAAATTCCATATTTTCTAACCACACACACAATCTCGCATCCACACGGTGCCTCGCTTCAGGACTGTCAGTGCAGCCACTCAAAAATAGATATGATTCAAGAGATACTAAAACCTGCCATGGGTAGTGAGAGAGGCATCTTCTTTTCCTTCATCTACTCTTCCTTCTCTGTTTCTCTCCCTGCCTCTGCGTCTGAGCCAGGCCCGGGATGTGCCGGGATGTGCCGGGATGTGCCGGGATGCGCCTTAACCCAGGTGGATGCCGCGCTGTCAAATCATCCTCACCGAGTCGCCACCTGCGTGGACTGTCAACCTTCTTGCATGTAGCTTTGCTCATAATTCCACATGGCAGCTCATCGTTTTAATACAATTACCTCATGGAGCTCCAACCTCATCCATTAAAACCAGGAGCAGGCCCGTAAACAATCATTTGGCAATACCTAATATTTACACAGTAATCTAATCACATCTCTGATTTAAAGTCAGGTTATTAACAGAAGAAAGTGTATTTATTGTCACCCAATTAGCTGCCCTCCTGATAATGAGGCCTTCTGTCTCCCACGCCTCACACCACGCGGACTCAACGAGGCTTTTTGACGTTTTCTTTCTCACGGCTCGTAAAATCACAAATCGGCCTCATTATTAGTCTCTTTTTTGTTATGGTGATTGTGAGTCAAATAGTTTTGATTGTGCCGCTCTCGTGTTCTGGATGTGCGCACATGGCACGCACGCAGCCTGAGCGCACTTTCCAAATAAATGCAACTTTTACGGCCCCTGGCTGAACGGGGACCCCTCAGATCCCGACACACACACGACCTGACGACTGCAGGCTCGTAAACAACACAATAAAAGCACCGAGATGCGTGATGCTGGAGTCATTTGCCTTTAAAACGATGATGCGCAATAAGAAAACGCGCGATAAAAAAGCGCAATAAGCGCATCAACGTCATTCACTAAAAAGCAGGACAGAAAAGAAAAGGACAAAGGGACAGTTTGGACAAAAAAGACGCCTTATTAAAACAGATGGGATTTTCGGCCTGTTGTCATCGGAACAGGGTGGCCGGAGTTTTGTAGGTTCGCGTTATAATTAAACGCGCAGCCTGGGTTTAAATAAAAGCAGATTGTAATATTGGAACTAAATTCTGCTTATATATTTAAAGATATCTATATATTCTGCATGTCCCTGAGGTTCTCGGTGCACCTGGAGTTCAGGTTCATATATTACAGCTAATTTTACTAAATGACTCAGAGGCTGATCTTTAAAAATGAATAAATGTAACAGCGGCGCGCCAGAGCGAGCGGCAACGAGCGCTGAGCCTGTGCGTGAGTGTGTGTGTGTGTGTGAGTGTGTGTGTCCACCTCTGTCTCGCTGTGTGTAAAGCCACCACTAGTCGCCCCCAGTGCTCTTGCTCTCTCCAGTTTGTCTTTCCTTTCTTTTCCTCCACCCCCCCTCCACCACCACCATTGTACGCTGGACTTAAACGTCACGTCCGCACATGAACTTGAATTTCTATCCCATCGCTCGAGCAGCGCACACACACACACACACACATACACACACACACACAGGCGCGCGTGGAGCGGGGAGAGAGGGACAGTGCGCGCTCGGAGAGGACAGAAGGAGAGCAGGCAGCCGGAGACAGCCCGCTCGGACAGCCCGGACCCGCTCAGCCAGCAGCGACGGCAGCCGACGCGTCCCGGGACCGCGGGAGCAGAGCCCCAGCCCGCCGGAGGTGCAGCCTGATGCGGCCGCAGCGCACGGAGCCAAGCGCGGGGAAGCGAAGGCGCGCACCGCGCCAGACCGCGCACTGACACAGCGTCCCTCCTCACACCTCTGCCTCTGCCCGAGCCGGACCTCCTGAACCTCCAGAACATCCAGAACCTCCAGAACCCCCAGAACATCCAGAACCTCCAGACCCTGACTTTAGCGCGGCGCCTTCACGCAGACGCCAGACTTTCCACGTTTCGTGTGTGTTTTTTTTACTTTGCGCCCGGCGCGTCGTGCACCACCGACCCGGGATATTCTTCATCCTCTCGCCTCGCCGTCACCTTCCCCACAGAGGACATCCTGAACAAAGTTACAGCGCCACAGACAGAAAGTCAAAAGCAACGGACAGAACACAGACACAGCTCACCGGAGACGCACGGAGCGCGGGCGATGCCAGTGTAGATGCCAGTGTTGATGCCGCTGTAGATGCCAGGCAGGGCGATGTCCCGTCGCAAGCAGGGAAACCCTCAGCATCTATCACAGAGGGAGATCATAACCAGTGAGTAGATCCTCATTCACTTTCGAACGCGTTTTTCTTTTTATTTCGCACTTCTTTTTTTCGGAGATTAAATTAAAATTCCTGCAGAAAAACGCTTTATTTACCTCACAATTCGCTGTAAAAAATGTTTCTAATCGCAGCATCGACAAAGATGTTGGGACAGTTTAAACCGTTTATTATAAGAAGACATAATTAACAGAATTAGGGGAAAAAAGTTTGCGAATTTCAAGACGGGGATTAAAAAAAAAAAAAAAAAAAAACACATTAACAGCGGGACTGTCATCCATTTCACTTTATTTTAGCAGAACTCCAGAACGCAGAGAACTTCTGCCCTGAGTTGCCCTCGTTTCATTTCGGGTGTTTGTGACTTTTTCGCGGCGCGTTGTTTTAATTTTTTTTTTTTTTAAGTCTTTAATTTCAATCTTAATTGTGATGAGAGAATAAAACACACGTCACGTATTAAAAGTGCATTAATGAAAGGTTTCTAAAGGTTCCGACGCAGGGCTCAGGGTTCGGATCTGCACCTGTCCGACTGCCGCGGCTCGCAGGCCCGACGCGCGTTTCATCAGCCGCCGTCGAAACGCACGAGTCGCTTTTATTGGTTTTATTAGATTTTCTGCTGCTTTTTGCAGGAGGTTCGGGCTGCAGTTTCAACGCGAACGGCTCCCTGCAGCCGCTGATGCAGATTACACTTTGCATTCGGTGTGATTTCCATGATTCAGACTCGAAAGAGAATAAATGTTACACCGTGTGGAGGCTCATGGGTCTGTTTGCAGTTTCGGGGGGAAGAGCATCACCTTTAGAAACCTTTTAAAATGTTTTTGAAATACATTTTACACCTTGAATGATTGTTGCAACACTTTATATGGTTTTAGGTCTGATTCTGACATTATTTATAAATGCAGTGGAAATAGATGAAGACAGTCAGTCTGTGTGTGTGTGTGTGTGTGTGTGTGTGTGTGTGTGAGAGAGGTTAAAACTTCCGCTCACTGATCTGCTCTGTACACTTTTTTTTCAATCTGAATTTATAATCCAGTTATAATTATTTTCTTTTATTTTTGAACCCATTTGCAGAACATGTTTCTCGCTGAGACGCTCTGCAAATTTAAAAACCTAAAGTTCTCAGCCTGCTCTTGCATATTTTATTGCCATCTTGTTTAAAAAAGGGCCTTTATTTTTTATATATATTTTTTTGCAAATCAACCCATTTATTAAAACCGCTTAAGGCCTTTTCACAAAAAAACAAAACAAAAAACAGGCTTTTAAAAGACGGGAAAAGTAAATAGAGCTTAAAACTGGCGCAGGTGAGAAGATTAAATGAGAGAATGCACAAACCAGAGCGGCACACGTTGCAGGAGAAGCCGGCTTTCAGACTTCAGGACAGATGTTTATGATTTATCGTCACTCTCCGTCATAATCTGTTGATATACACGCGCTGTACGTTTACCAGACCACCTACCACTTTTTTTTTTCTCCAGCGTAGTTTTGGCCCGGCGAAGATCACGAGCACTTCAAAGGCCTCGAATCAATCAGTTTTCTTTTATGGATTCCATGTATTCAAACTAAATCTGGCTAATTCATCCCAGAGAGCTGGGACACCATGCCACCCAGATCTGCTGCACGCTCGCTCGGGCTTTCGCTTCGACACTGACAGCTTCCTCATAGCTTCAGCGGCGAGCTGAAGGGCTCCTGCATACCTGACACGTGTCATCCCCAACGCCGAGTTTAAATCTAATGGACTTAGAGATCCTCCAGCTTCAGAGAATTAGCTCACACTTTAAATCTGCGAGCCCCACGGCCGGCCGATGTGATATTTATCGATACCGTCGTCCTTTATCTATCCGTTTCATTTCCTCGAAATATCAGGGGCTGCTATTTTCTTTTCTGCACGTCTTCATCCTGCTTTTATTCTTACACCCTTTTAAAAATTTTATTTATACAAACTCCCAGCTTTCTGCGGCACAGTTCACCGCCTTCTTATTTCTCATCATCTTATAATTTAAGAGCAATCCAAAGCTCAGTGGAATTCAGAACACACTATTTATTCTTCTTTCTTAATCAACAGGCTGCTTTATAAACACGTGCAATGGAATTATTCGGTCTGCCGCCTCCACCGTCCTTATTAAAGTGAGAGCCGCGGCTTCTCCTGGTTTTATTTTATTTTACTCTGTAAATGTAGAATTCACTCGGTAACATCACGTAACATCTTCAGGATCTGGTCCAGTGAACGGAGCGCTGAGTTTACAGAGAACAAGTGATTCATGCTTTTATAAAACAGTAACATGTTCCATCTGTCATGACAGGAGAACATGATACACACACACACACACACACACACACACACACACACAGAGCAGTCAAACCAGTCCTAATGTTTTTTTTAGACTGGGGGAGAATGTGCACTTGCTGTTACACCACTCGAGGGTTTTTAGTGCACTAGCAGTGAAGTGAACTAGTTCCCGACATACATACACACATGTAGAGCCGTTACACCAACCAGGTGCAGATACACATCACAACGTTCACTGCAACACATTCACATGTACGTGTGTGTGTGTGTTTTGTATTAAGCTAATGTTTAAAAAAAAAAAAAATTAATATTCATATATATAAGACATGGATCCATTATTTCTTTCTTGACATTAAATTTAGCAAATAAATGTTATTTGTATTAAAATTCTGCGTTCTGCTGAGGATGTAATACATGTGCAGCGACACAACGTTTTACACAAAGTGAACGTGTGTGTGTGTGGTGTGTGTGTGTGTGGTGTGTTGGTATATATTCAGTAAGTAAGTTATTTCTGCCTTTCAGTTTAGTGTAAATTTAATGACATATTTATCTGTGTGTGTCGGTGTGTGTGTGTGTGTGTGTGTGTGTAGATATAATTATCTATTTAATATATAGATACATTAATGTATTGACAGTTTATGTCACTAAATTTTGATATTTGGGGAAAAGAATTTACAGTAAATTAATAAAAAAAACAGCAAACAAGGAAAATGCAAATGAGACTGAAGAGAGGATTATACACGAGGGTGTGTGTGTGTGTGTGTGTGTGTGTGTGTGTGTGTGTGTGTGTGACAGGTCGAGCCGCCAGCTAACTCAAACATGTTCCTAAAATCGGTACTGCTACTGCCTGAGGTCACACACACACACACACACACACACACACACACACACACACACACACACACATAATAAATGCTGAATGAAATATGATCAGTGTGTGTTAGAAACTTCTCTCCACCACACACTCAATGTGACACAGAGCTGTTTATCATCCACATCATATAGATTTACACACGCTTCCCTCAGACGCCTTTATTTACACGAGCGGCATCTAAAATCAGTTCTGCATGAACATCCATCTGATACGTCTTATGTCTTACTGACAGTGTGTGTGTGTGTGTGTGTGTGTGTGTGTGTGTGTGTGTGTGTGAGGCACTAAATTACAGAAATACGTTTCTTTTGAATATTTAATTGTGATATTCATAAATGAATCCTTTGAATTTCTCCATTGTGGGACTAATAAAGGAATATCAATCCATAATAATATGCTTTAAAAAAAAAATACAAATCATAATGACAGTAAACGTGTCACCTGCTGTCAGAAATATAAAGATCAAAGAGATGCTGATTAAATAAGGGTATAGTTACTCAGATCGGATGATTTACGCAGCGTGAATATGAGGTTTGTAAATATAACGGCTTCTTTTATTTAAGAAGACAAACTCCTTTAATGAGATCCGAGCTCTCATTCAGTCTTTGATCTTTAAGAGGGAAGCGACTAATAAAGAATAATCATGTAAAACGACGGTGACATCACAGCCACCACGTCCCCGTAGCAAATAAACATTACATTTCGGATAAAGTGCGTCACCCCCGCGGCCTCGCTTCCTTTGTGACGTGAAGGGATTCGTTAATTCTTTTAGTTTGTTTCTCACTGAGCGGATTTTAAGAAAAAGTTTTTTTTTTTTTTTTTTTAAACGAAAGCTCTGAGATGAGATGAGATGAGATGAGAGCGTCTCGGCCCTCTGTCAGAACGACAGGGTGAGGAGGACATGCAGGAATCCTGTAGCAGATGCAAGCCTTTACCAACTGGGGGGTGGGGGGCGAGTCTCTGAGAGAGGTGGGGGGCTGATGGGGGGCTGATGTTCTCCCGGTGGAGGACAGAGGAGAACAGGAGAGAGAGAGAGAGAGAGAGAGAGGGAGCAGAATGACAGACAGGCTGCTGTTCGGCTCTGCGCTGCTAGGGGGAGCTCTGAGTCTGCCGCACGAGGGGGGAGCATGCAGCCCACAAACCATTAGAAAAACATATTTCCTAAATGTTGTTGGGTAAGGTGGGGGTGTGGGTGGGGGGTGTTGGTTGGTTGGTGGGGGAGGAGGGCCAAGTCTGCTAAACTTCTAGGCGGTGGCTTTTTGACGACTCGGCATAGATGCTTTAGACGATAATGACATGAAACTGTCAACGTCTCTCTGAGCAGCAGCTGCTCGCGCCACCTTCATCATCATCGTCATCATCATCATCATCATCATCATCATCCTCCCCGGCTTCCTCTCATCTCCTCTGCCGTCCGAGCTGCCGAAAAGCCTCGCCGTCACCGAAGTGTGTGCATCCATAAAACGGATCCCACGTTTCACTCGTTATCAAATCAATCACTAATCAATATTAATTAGAATATACAGATGTGATCGTCATGCGAAGGCCGATTCACCTTTAATCTCATGTCACCTGTTCGGTTTAATTCTAAATGAACACGGACAGAAACACAGCGGTCAGATCGGGGATTAATGATCCGCCTGCTGCTAATTATTATTAAATATAATTAAACTGTATATTTAAATATGAATATATTATATCCCAAAATACACGGTGTGATCTTTATATCATAAAGTCTAAAGACACACACACACACACACACACACACATACACACACATATATAAAGATGCTACACATATATTTTATTGCTAAATATATTTAAAAAATATTAATTACTGCAATGTCAGTATCCACAATATGTTAAAATGATCAAAATAAAATTAATTATGCCCTTAATTCTTAAATTTCCCATTAATTTCCTTCGTTCTGTTTGCACTTGGTAAAGCAGAGGGTTGTAACAGAATCAGGTTCTATAATGTGTGTGTGTTTATGTGTAATTATACACACTGTGGGCTTGTGGAGGTGTCGTGGCGTCGCGTCGCAGCGTGCAGCGTTCCCTCTCTGCACCTTCCTCACAGCACAGTCTCCATTCGTATAAAACCCAAACGTGCCGATTACGCCACGCTCACGTTCGACACGCTGACGTTCTTTTTGTCCTCGTCGTCTCGTCGGGTGTCCCTCGCCCCTCGGAGGTGTTCCAGTTAAGATCTCTTAAGGTTCAGCTCCAGCATCTTCAGACCCGGTTCCTATCCCTGCTCTCTTAAACACACTTTATATCACAATAAACCGTCCTCCCGGTCCTCCCAGTCCTCCCGGTCCTGTGTTCAGCGTTTCAGGTTTATATGTGTTAATGAATCGGGCCTGATGAGGAGGAAGCTGCTGGAACCTCTTTTGGAAATGATCTTTTATTGGGTTTTATTGGACCTTTATTTGGGTTTTTTATTTGTTTTTTTTTCGTTTTTATTGAACGCGGCGGCCGGTCTCCATCGGGCTCTGTAAAAACATTTCAGTTCATTATCTCCAGCACTCCGAGCTTAAAGCAGAACGTCCTCCTGCCGTCGCTGTTCTCTGAAGGTCTGCTGTCTTTGTCTTCAGCTCGTCTTAAATCTTCCCGGCATGTTCTGAATTCTTCTAGTACGGGAAGATCCCGGGTTCTGGTCTCGTTCTTTATTTACACCCACACTGTGGGGGGAAATATCTGACCCAATTGGGTGAACCCGAGCCGACAGAACCGAGCGGACGGAAGAGGTCCGGTCCGTCGTGGACGCGCCTCGGTCCTGTGATCTCTCGGGACGGTTCTGGATGGGTTCTGCAGGTGATTTGGAGCGGAACCCTGTGGATCCCTGTGGGTTTAAGCCCCGCTCCTCACCCCTCCTTTCCTTCCCTGATCCCTCAGACGTCAGAACCAGAACCCGATCGAGCTCCTCAACACGCTTCGATCGAACCCGAGCGCGGATCTTCCATTGTGTCCCGTGACGTCGCGTCACGTTTAGGTGGCCGACTGCGTCTGAAGGCGGAGGAGTCGTGATGTAGTGGACTGCAAACTTCGGGGTGTTTCTGGACTCGGGGGCCCATTGTTCCCCGAGCCAAATAAATAAAGGCGGCCGTGCGACGGCGTCACGTTGGAGATCCGGTGGAGGACGGGCGAACAATGGCCCTCGTTGTGTGATTAATATGCTCGCAGATCCCCTGCTTTCACATTCAGGTGCCTTTTGTTTGCATGGAAATGCGGGAGGCCTCACGAGTCCGAGTCCGGGTCCTATCCCGATCGTCCGTCGTCAGAGTGTCTGGAGTATCTATCCGGGCTATCTGTCCGTCTGTCCGTCTGGCGATAAGCGCGCCCGTCCGCGGCCTCGCGGGCGATTTGCTGATGGAGGCTTTGCGAGGCTTAGCGCGGCTCTCGGTGTTAATCTCGTTTCACCTGCACCGCCGCTGATTTTCTCTCTTTTTTTTTTAATTACGCCGCCGCGTCTCTTCACGCTTTGCCGCGTGTGCGCTCATGCTCAGCAGTTTTGTTTTCTCGCCTTCTCTCTGAGCGCGGCCTTAGAGGAACGCGTCTTTAATCTTTAATCCGTATCGGCCCGGGCGCAATTACCGCGTACCGCCGTCTCCTCTCACCGGAACCCGTTTACGGCGGCTCGGCCGATCGGCGGAACCCCACGGCGATCGGACTACTTTTTTCCCAAACTCGTGGAGAGGAAAACAAAAATTAAATATAAATAATCGTGGGATTTAAGGAATCGAGGGGCAGCACGAGGCATTAAAGAGATCAGAATTACAGACGGGGGTTTGGAACATTAAAGAGGTGCCTTCATTCCGGGTTCCAAACACCTTTACGTTACAATTAGAGTAAAACAGAGAGATAAAGTTAAATTAGTTACATTCCTATAAACGATCGTCTACGTTCCTTCCGTTTGTGTTTTTGGATATTTGGAGTGTTGATCCCACCTGTCGAACCTGTTCAGGGTTCTTAGTGTCCCTTAGTGTCCCTTCTAATTCTTAAACACTTTAGGGAGCACTGCATCCTGTTCCTGTATCATCAGTTTGCAGATTCTGTTGTGAAGGTACTTAGTAAACATCTTTGGCCAGAATTGGAATGCCGATCCTGCCCCGTTTTCGCCCTTTTTTTTGGTATCTGACCTCGTTTTAAAGGAGTGGGTGCAGTCCGTGGGACGGGACTGATGTTCCAGATTACGCTCGCAGCGGCAGAACCCCGGTCCTTTTATTAAATAATTCAATTTGGTGAGATGTCTGCGCTCAGGACGCTCAGCGAGGAGCCGGCTCAGACGGGCGGGCGGGCGGGCGGGCGTCTAATGTAGGTTACAGATTAATGATGGCCTAATTAATTCCTGATAGATTCCTGAGAGCCGGCGGGGCCGGTGGCGTCTGACGAGCGGCTCACGGGCCGGGCCGGCGCACACGTGACGGACACGTGGAGGAGAAGCCGGTCGGCCCGTCCGCCTCGGCGCCGCGTCCATCTGCTCGTCTGCGAACGCCGGGACGGGTCCGTCTCCCGGATCTGTTGCAGCGATGGAACCAGCTGTTAAAAGAGCGCTACACAGACCCCCCCCCCCCCCGTCCATATTTAAGGAACGTCGGCGCACAAAACAGTAAACTGCAGATTTTATTGTCCGCCCCGAAGTTTTAGTGCGGCGTCCGTCCTCGGCAGACGTCCCCCCTCGGCGCACGCGGCTCTCTGAACCCCTCTAATTGGTGCGGGCTGAATGTTTCTATCTGGACGCCATTATAAAGGCTTTCATGATTTAAACGGGGGGGGGGGGGGGGTTATGGAACCTGTAAAAAAAAAAAAAAAAAAACGATCTGAATTCTCTAAAAAACGCCGCGCGATGTCTAATGAGCCCCTGAGAGCCGCCAAGGCCGAAGCCCCCGAAAACCCCGACGCGCTCCGACTGATCCTCCGGGAAAAGGTTGGCCCTTTCTTGGCATCGCTGCCAAATCGGCATTCTCATTCGCCTCAAGTGCGACGTTCATGCTGTTCCCAGTTAAAGCTCACAGGTTCTCCGGCGGTTCACGCCGTCCGCGTCCTCACGTCGTCTCATTATCAGATTTTCATATTTTCAAATTATTACATCGCAATTAAACATTATTATTATTACTATTATTAATAATAATAATAATAATAATAATAATAAGTCATACATCAGTTTTATAATAGACAAACGTATCAGGACTCATACAAACTTATATCCGCCGAATCTTCACCATAATTATAGGCTTTAAAGTAATTTAGGGAAGGCCCTTAAGTTCCATGAATGAATTGGAACTGCGATTGAGATGGCATGAGATTTCAGTTCAGCTGATATTAAATCATTCTGATCAATCAAAGCCCCTTTTTAACTCTGACCTCAGATTATTCATTATCTTCTGCTTTATCCTCTATTAGGGTGGCGGGGGGGGGGGGGGG
>JAFMOD010000093.1:60034-83948 GCA_019802435.1 Corydoras maculifer
TGTGGCTTTAAGTAGGTAATGAAGTACACATCCGGCTTCAGCCACTCGAAATGAACAGAGGAATATACACCTTTAATACAGAGCTAGAGTTAAAACACTCAGGGGCATCTATAGAAATGTGAGGTCATTGTTGGGCAGGATCGACAGGTACCCACTGGGTCTCAGGGTCTTCCATCAACTCCTCTGGGATGAATTAGAACAGAGATTGTCAGTCAGGTCCTCTCATCCGAGATCAGTATATGACCTCAAAGCTCCGTTGGATAAAGCTCCAGTAAACGGTGGCGGTTTAAGATTGGACTAAACGTTTTAAGATCTTGAACGCAGATTTGGACCGACAGATTTGCAGCTCGTTGCGTCCTACAGAACCTGGCTGCCAAAAAAAGACGGCAGATGTCTTCTTCCAGCCTTCTCACCTCAGGACCACTTGATACACTGCAGACCAGCTGTCTCTTTGACTTTAATGTGTGATGTTACAGGAATCTTTCATGATGAGGTTGATATTCGGGAGGGGATTTACCTCACACTCCTCTCCTCATCTGATCGTCTCCCGTGGCTTTTAAGCAGGAGCCTGGCGGCGCTGGCGGTGTAATATCATTAATTACCTGTGGTAATAACCCTCGGAGCTGATCCACCACCTCGTGCTCATCGTTTGGTGAATGGTTTTATTTAAGACGAGGTGTTCACATGACTTTACCCGGCTGTAGGTGATACATCATCGCCCTGATGACAGGCGCTGGCACGGGCTTCAGTGAGATGGAGACTGGACGGATTATTGGATGTTCTATCGCTACCTGGTTTTGAGCTCGTGCCAGGAATCGGGGCTGGTTTGATCTGCGTCATGCTGAGGGGGCTGGTTCTAGATCCGGGTGGGCAAGCGATCTGGGGCAATCTGAACGAACACTGTCCTCCTGCTCTGCAGATTAATACAGCTGGTTGAGAGTTGTGGTGGTGGTGGATAGTTGGTGAGGTGGATAGTTTGTGTTGTGAATAGTTGGTAAGGTGGATAATTAGTGAGGTGGATAGTTGGTGTGGTAAAAAGTTGGTGAGGCGAATAGTTACTGTGGTAGATAATTTTAAGGTAGATAGTTGGTGTGTTGTATATTTGGTGAGGTGAAAAGTTGATGAGGTGAATAGTTGGTGTGTTGGATAGTTGGTAAGGTGGATAATTAGTGAGGTGGATAGTTGGTGTGGTAAAAAGTTGGTGAGGCGGATAGTTACTGTGGTAGATAATTTTAAGGTAGATAGTTGGTGTGTTGTATATTTGGTGAGGTGGATAGTTGGTGTGTTGGATAGTTGGTGAGGTGAATAGTTGGTGAGGTGGATAGTTGGTGTGTTGGATAGTTGGTGAGGTGGAAAGTTGGTGAGGTGGAAAGTTGGTGTGTTGTATTGTTTGTGTGGTGGATAGATGGTGTGGTGGATATCTTCTGAACCTGCTTCATTGTAGGTTTTAGTACAGAGAGCAAGTCCACCACCTTAAACATCAGCGGGACACTGATCGGCTAACGCGAGGACGCCGAGCTGTGTAGAGGTTCATTCCTAAATAAATCTCAAGACTCCGCCCACATTGCATCTCTGGTGTTCTGAGCATCTTCTGTCTGGAGTGTTCAGAGAACCTCTGCATTTTTGCATTTTGAGTGGCGGATCATCTGAAGCGAATGCCGCTCTGAGGGTCGCTGAGTGTTTCACGCCACGCAGGGAATCAGCCGCGTTCCCCTCGCCGTGCGATTTTAAATTCACTCCAGAACCCGACGTTCTGCGGCTCGCATTTCATACAGAACACGGGGCGCCGCCGACTCCACGCCGAATCCAATCCCGGAGTCTGTAACCGATACCCCTGTGTGTGTGTGTGTGTGTGTGGACAGGGTTTGGTTCTGGTGTGTAAATATACAGTGTTAAATATTAGGGTGCTTCAGAGGGACCCCCGGAGGAGGGACCCGGGAAACGAGTGGCGATGTCTGAACCCCCGCTCCGCGGTGGAGGACGTCTCGCTGTGGAGTTCAGCTCCCTCCGTCGGTCGGAACCCTCGACACGCTCGCCGAGAGAGCCCTTCAATAAATAATGATGCAACGCGGGCAGAGCCACGTTGAAAACATGTTTCCGTAATATGACACACAAGCCTTTTTCCAATTAAAATTCACAAAGGCAGGGTGCCGGGGAGCGGCCCGCGGCCGAGGCCGCGCCGGAATCGATGCCTGCAGATTATGTGGCGAGGTGAATGCGTCTGATTTAATGTGCTCCGTTAGAGCCGTTTATTCCTGCTGGTCTTCTTGTTTTTTGTTGTTTCAATAAAGCCTGGAGAGCTGGGACCAGGCAGACGGTTTGAAGTGGTAATTGCCCACTTTTGTCTAGTTACCCTCTCTCTTGCCCTCGCTCGCTCTTTTCTGTCTCACGCTCGCGCTCTCGTCCTTGTTCTCTTTCCTCTCTCTATTTATTTATCGCGTTCCCTTTTATTTCTTCATCTTTCGCACATTCTTTCTCCCTCTTTATATTTTAAATCTCTCTCAGCCTCTCTCTCTCACATCTGTGTGTATGTCTCTCTCTCGCTCTCTCTCTTCCTGCCTGTATTATTTTTGTCTTCATCTCTTTTTTATTTCTCTTTCGTTTTAAAGCACTACACATGCCACTCTGGCGCTGCGTATGGTGCTTTATTTATATATATATTTCTATATTTTTTTTCTCGTGTGTTTTAATAAATGTCAGCACTCATCATGACGCATCGCTCGGCGTGCGGCAAGTCGGACACCCAGCTCGGCGTTGGGCCTTTTTCCAATTTTTTGGCACTGATTTTATTTTAAAACTAAAAATCAAAACGATGCGAACACTGAACCTGTGCTGTCCGGCGAACAAACCTTTACCTCGTGTTGTAATTATTAAGAGATATTAATTAAATTAACACGTTAAAACGTGATTTCACCCCACCATGTCCTCTCTTTTGTTATAGTACAACAAAAAAGGGTTTACAAACAAATGCACACAGTTTAAATAGGTACCTTCTTCAGAAAAGAAAAAAAAACATACTAAATAATTGATTTTATATATATATAACTAATAAATTAATAAATATACTATAGAGCACTGCCCTGAAGCAGACTGATCATTTTTGATCTGTGTTTAAAAAAAATACAGATTTTCTTCGACCAATTCCGAAACAGGCTCTTTATAAATCTAGTGTCAGTACATCGGGGTGTAAATCGGAGACGCTCGTGATGCTCCGTGGTCCTTCAGGAGGCAGAGGTGTTGCTGTTTTTAAGCGGGTTGGTTGGTACCCTGGCGGCGCTGCTGGAGCGTGTAAACACAGAGCAGCTGGTGGAAGTGACATTCCTGCTGATTGTCAGTTGATTGTACGACCTTGAATCCGTTTGCAGAGATCTTTTCATGGATAAACAAAAAAAAAAAATGATTCAGCCTCATTTAAAGCGGGCCGCTCTGGCATTCAGTGCCACCTCCACCGGGTCTCACAGCCTCTCCTCTGGGCCTGGCCAGCACCACTATTTATACCACAGGTTCTAATATATCTTTATATATGAGAGAGAGAGAGTTTCAGCCACTAATGGAGCGTAAAAAGGCGCCGCTGCATCTATAGACTTCAGCGTCCTCAAATCCTTTTTTTTCCTCCTCAGATTTTTGCCTCGTTGCTTCCCTGCGTTAATCACTTTGCATGTGCTCATTTAAATATTAAAATTTTCTTTAATCATCAAAGCCAGGGAGCACGCTCATGCATATTCATATCGTCAAGCCTCCCCCCCCCCGCAACACTTTCCCCAGAATTACAGGTTCATTACCTCGCACCGAAGCCAAACAGTCATTACGGAGAGCCAGCTTTTTAATTGCTGACGCCCGGCCATCATCGTCACCCCGGCGCTCGGATTTAAAGTTCCAGCAGGAAACGAAACGGGGGAACCGAATCCAGCCTGAAGTTTAAAATAACTTAACGTCGTTTCGCTGCGTGCGTTCCTTAAAAAAGAAAAAAAAAAAGGACGAGAGAGAGAGAGAGAGAGAGAGAGAGATGGGTGGTGGGGGGGGGAGGAAAAACCTGTTCTCTGGCTGGAGCTCTGAATATTTGTCAAGAGGCTTGACGAAAGTTGCATTTGCATAATGACTTTGTAGTTCTGCATTAATAAAATTTGCATATGAAGCCGTGTTAATTACTCCTGATCAGGCTTTTTTGCATTCATGCATGGTAATTTTCGGAGACTTGCGAGAATTGATGTCCTGGCGTCAGGGCTGTGATTGGTGGCGGTGGCTGAGTTTGGGGGGGTGGGGAGGAGGCATTAGTGTGTGTGTGTGTTTGTGTGTGTGTGTGTGTGGTGGGGGGGTTATAAGTAAGGAGCAAGAGGAGGAGGGAGATGGTGTCGGATGTTGTATGGAGAAAGAGACGATGGCACATTTGCGTGTTTGTTTCGTTATTGCGGCACTCTCTCACCGTTAGCGTTAGCGGGACGAGCGAGTGTAATTGGCGCGAGAGATATCGAGAGATTGAAAAGAATGGCGTGTAATAAAACGCCACGACGCCACCAGAATAAAACGCACCCAATTGCCGCCGCCGCAAATCAATAGTTTACCTTATTTATCGTAAAGTAGCGACGGCGTTGCGCTGAACCGTAGCGGCGTCATTACAGAGAACGGCGGCGGGGCTTTCGGCGCCTTTTGTCTTCACGTTTTTTTGTTCTACGTTCTGACGATCGCTACCACACGACACGTTCTACTTTAAACACGCAGCTTTGTGTTTCCAAAAATGTTCTGCTTCAAAGAACAAAGAACCAGGTTCACCGTGAGAACTAAAGTCTTAGAACGAACGTCCAATCACCCCGGGAGCAGAGAATGAAGAACCTGTCCATGTGAATGCTTCCATCTTTGGGGGGAGTTTAGGGAAGGCCTTGCTCTCTTTCTACAGGACTGAACCCCAGGGGCTTGACTGATCCACACCAATGGGGCCTGACCTCACCCCATTAAAGACCTTTAAAATGAATGAGAACAGATGTGGGTGAATGGGTGAACATTCCCACAGTCACACTCCAACATCTACAAGAATGTCCTTCAAACGAGGACTGTTGTGGAACCAATGGAGAAACCACCTGAATATGGAAATGTTCACCCATTCACCCTGAGGAACAATTGTGAGGTCAGAACCTGATGTTGGAGGAGCCAACCTGGTTCACCGTCACTGTTTCTCAGTTTTGGATGAGGTGAAGTCAGGCTCCAGTCACACTCCAACATCTAGAGATGTAGAGAAAGCTCCTGTTGGCGTCCCAATACTCCACCTTCAGGAGCTTTGATGACATTGGTTCCACAGTGGTTCTCCACCGTAATGCCCACATTTCTCAGGAGGCGTTCCACAGAATTGTGAAGTCAATCCAAACTGTTTGTATTGGAAGTCTTCTAGTTCTTTTGGTTTATTTACAGGATCGCCTTCGTGTCCTTAGCTCTCGGTCTCGGTGTTGTTCACCGTAACAACCCCCATGCGTGTCCACCCATCATTGTTTTTTTTTGGGGGGGGGGTGGGGGGGTGCGCCTCACTGAACTGAAGCGCCGCCTGTTCTTACCTCGTCCTCGTTTGTGTATTTGTACTGTACACCCTCTCAAACAGACGTTCACGCGAGTGCCTATTAACTCGGGTCTCGCACCGTGTGCGCCGCAAGTGTTTGGCGTTCGGAGTCCGGAGGGGTGTGTGTTTTTTTTTCGTTTTTTTTTTTCGGGTGGTTGTTTCTGCGCACCTTTAACTGACGCTGCCTTTCCACTCGGCTCTCCCTCTCTCTTTTTTTTGGGACCCTGCTGAGTTCAAGCATTCGTCTATGGAATTTTGGCCCCTCACTTGTGGTTTGGCAGCAGCATCACACGGCAGTCTGTGTGTGTGTGTGTGTGTGTGTTTGATTATGTGCCCGGGAAAAGCTAAATAGGTGTATGTGTACTCTGCTGCTTCTCCTGTTCGTCTCTCTCTCTGTTTTTTTATAAGCTGCTGCTCTACGTGTCACTTTGTGCAGAATTAAAAGCAGAACGTACGGAACGCGGTTCCAAAGAAAAGACACGAGTGTTCTGATAGAACCACAGAGGGATTTCATGTTCTTCACCTTTAGAACATCCACACTGACAAACACACACACAAACACACACATATATACATATATATATATATATATATATATATATATATATATATATATACACATATATATCCATCCGTTATCTTCAGCTTCATCCTCTATTAGGGTCGCGGGGGGGGGGGGGGGTTCCCCATGCCCGTCCAGGGGAGAACGTTTGGGGCGCTGGGCAGATACACCCAGGACAGGACGGCAATCTATCACTGGACACACACTCACTCACACACACACACTCTAAATGGGGCAATTTGGAGAATTCAATTGACCTGATCCATGTTTTTGGACTGTGGGAGGAAAACGGAGAACCTGGAGGAAACCCACGCGGACACGGGGAGGACATGGAAACTCCACCCAGATGGGGATTCGAACCGGGAATCCCTAGTGCTAAGAGGAGAACGTGCCAAACCACTAAGCCACCGTGCCGCCTATATATATATATATATATATATTACATTTACATTTGGTCATTTATTGGACGCTTTTATCCAAAGTGACTTACAAGCTGAGCACAGGGTTCATCACAGCGCCCCCTGGAGCAATGAGGGTTAAGGGCCTTGCTCAAGGAACCACATTCGTAACTCCAGAGGACCTGAGATTTGAACCTCCAACCTTCTGCCCAATTGATAGCCGAACGTTCTGACCACTGAGCTACCCGTCCCTATATATATATATATAAATATAAATATAAATATATATAGGGATGAGGTAGCTCAGTGTTTACAAAAATATATATACACACATCTAACTACACCTCCATTGACTGGGGCGCCTCCACCTGGCACCTACAGAGACTTTCCTAAGTTCTGGATGTGTGCGTTGGTGAGGATCGTCGTTTGTAAACGTGTGTCACGTCAGATTCGGCGTCTCGCCGCGCGGCGCCGTTCTCCAGCGAACCTCGTGGCGATTTGGCCGACGAACACAGACGGCGTGGCGGCGTTTCTGCCTCCGCGCCCGTCGTCTCGTTGGTTCCACACTCCATCCGTTCTCCTTTATCGTCTACCTCACACTTTGGCGGAATTATCCGAGGTGACTCTGCCTTTAAATCCTCTTAGGCTTTCGGTTTCCTCGTCTTCACGCGTCCCCGCCAGAAGCAAAGCGCGGCCTCGGATCTGGCGTGTTGTCACCGTAACCCCGGCGCGGCGCGGCGGTCGAGCGAGCGTGGAGATTTGAATTTGTAAAGCGTGGGAGGACGGATGGAGGAGGACGTGTAAGCCTCACCGGCGGGGCTCTAAGTGGGACTCGCGCGCCGCACCGCACCGCACCTCGCGCTAAAGCGGCTTTGGACAACGGCGTGCGCGCGGGGCGCAGTGGACAGGACGGGATTAGCAGGTTAGCGCAGGTTCCGTCTCCCGGGGTTTTGACGGAGCGTGGCGGAGGGAATTAGTCCGGCTTGTTGCTCGCGAAAAGTGAGGCCACTTAGCCCTGGCTAATTTTTCAGCATGTTAACTTCAGGAGATTACGAGACGGCGGCGGGATGAGTGACGCCGCCGAGCCGGGCGCGCTCAGCCGCCGAATTAAAGCCCAATTACGAGCGGTGGAGGGCTCGTCTGTAATTGAGGACGGTGGGCAGCTCTGCCGAGGGCGCCGGAGGGCGACGCAGCCTGACGAGTCGAGGCCTGATCCTCTTGTTTAGTCCGGCTTAAGGCCTCCCAATTTCACATCGCACGCCCGCCGCACAGACCCCGGAACCCGTCCCCCGACGCCGGCGCTCTGCACCGCCACGCGCTCTGCACCGCCACGCGATCGGCGTATCGATCCGTCCTGCGGTCACTCTGCTCGTTTACTCCCCGTCTCCGAATTTTAAGCGTCACGGACCGAAGTGGAGCTTCATCCTCGGGTTTTCACTCGTTAGATGAACCTGAGCGGCGCTCGTTAACGGAGCTCACACAATTCAGTCGTTTATTCCAATAAATAATCTACAATATTTAAATAAATATATTTGAATATGTTTTCATGAGCAGATGGGTGCAGGGGGCAGCGCTCGCACCTTCAGCAATGAGAGGGTGTTTTGCATGTCCTCCTCATGCCAGTGGGGGTTCTTTGAGCCTATCCCAGTGCTTTTAAGGCAGATGAGTCCACAGTCTGGACAGGTTCTCCAGACCTCGTTGCTGAAGGTGCGAGCGCTGCCCCCTGCAGACCCCTGTCTGCTCATAAAAACGTATTTAAATGTATTTATTTAAATATTGTATGTTATTTATTGGAATAAACGTCAAAATGTGTGAGCTCCACTAACGAGCGTTGCTCATGTTCATCTAACGAGTGAAAAGTCCTGCGGTCACTCTCCTCTTCGACGCTCGTTAATGGATCTCACACAATTTGCCCGTTTATTCTAATAAATAATTATAATATTTATATCATTTGATTAGAATATGTTTTTAGGAGCAGACAGTGTGGCAGGGGGCAGCACTCGCACCTTTAGCAACAAGGTCTGGCTTTGGGGCGTTTGCATGTTCTCCTCATGCCGGTGTGGGGGGGTCCTGGAGCCTATCCCAGTGATTTTAAAGGCCCAATGCTTTTGATGTCTATCAACAAACACATCTAAGAGCAAATTTCACATCTTTATTTCTCCTGTAAGCATGGGGGGGGGGGGGGGGGGGGGGGGGGGGGGGGGGGGGGGGGGGGGGGGGGGGGGGGGGGGGGGGGGGGGGGGGGGGGGGGGGGGGGGGGGGGGGGGGGGGGCCCCCCCCCCCCCGAAAAAATCAATTCCTGAAAGCAGGTTGGTGTTAATGCCACCGGATCAGCTGGCGTCTCAGCTCGCGTGGTCCCGGCGCTCGGCGCAGACCCGCGGGCGGCCGATTCCGCCACCGGAGGACCTTTCAGCTCAAACAAAGCTGGAGCGCCGCCAAAAGGAGCCGGCGTGCCGCTGCACACGTCCCTCTGATCAGAGACCGCCAGGCTTTTGGCGGGGTACCGAGCGCGGGTGAGCCGACCGCCTGCTCCGGCTCCGTTGTTTTGTCTCTTCAATGTCAACGTGTCACCATTTTGATATGAAATCTAATTATTATTAATTTTATATTATTATTATTATTAGAGTGGGAGGGGCTTGCCTTCTCCAAACCCTGATGTTAGGACCTGGCTTTGTTTCATGCTGACACAGAACAGGGCCTTCCCCAAACTGTTTCCCCAGAGTTGCATGAGCTCATAGGCCGTGTGGAACACTGAAACACCACCTGCTTCATTAGCACTGAGGTAATGATCATGTGTGGGAGTCCCAATACATGCTTTAATTTAATTTAATTGTACTTATTAAAAACGAGGGCGGCACCGTGGTTTAGTGGTTGGCACGTTCTCCTCTCAGCACTAGGGACTCCCGGTTCGAATCTCAATCTGGGTGGAGTTTGCATGTCCTCCCCGTGTCCACGTGGGTTTCCTCCGGGTTCTCTGTTTTCCTCCCACAGTCCAAAAACATGGATCAAGGTCAATTGAGTTCTCCAAATTGCCCCATATAGAGTGTGTGTGTGTGCCAAGCGATAGAGGGGCATCCTGTCTTGGGTGTATCTGCCCAGCGCCCGAGACGTTGTCCCCTGGATGGGCATGGGGAACCCCGCCGTGCCCCCAATAGAGGATAACGTGGAAAATAATGGATGGATGTAATGGATGTATTTATTGAATAAGGTAACGTTTCTTCCTTTGTGTGTAAAACGTCTCAGCGTGGGGGGAAGGGGGGGGGGTTGTTTGGCCGGTCGGCGGCGCGCCTCTCATCGGTCGTTACAGCACATCGTTAGTAAACCCAACGTGGGTTCTTTGTGTGGAACCTCTCATTGGATGGCGCTTTAATTCCGGGGTGAGTGGCACCGGGGCAGTTGGCGGACCGTCGCTCCACCCCGCTCTGCGCTGCCCATTCTGCAAAGTGGATGCCATTCACACTCGCGCCTCTGGCGAGGTTCTGGCCATCTGCCTAATTTAGGAGGGAAAGGTAGCGTGAGGAATTAGATTAAACGGAGGCCAGTGAGTCGGTCCAGCTCGGTCAGGGCTCTCTCTCTCTCTCTCTCTCTCTCTCTCTCTCTCCTGAACGCGGCGTCCCTCTCGCGGCTCGGAAATCAGGTAAGATTCTCAGGGCCAAACGAGCATCATTAGAGCTAATCAGCGCAGCGCGGTGGAGAGGAGCCGGGCGCGCGGCGTCCCCCGATGGTAGCGATAGCAATCAACCTCGTTAGACTCGGAGGTGTGAAACGAATATGATTCCTGTCGCTGAAATCAAGAGGCACGCGTTCCACCGTCCTCTCTTCCGTTCTATAATAAGCCACGGGCGAGCCGGTCGTATATTAACGCAAACGAAACCCGTAATTAACCGATCGTCGGCGGCGAGCGATCACCCCGCCGTCGGAGCAGATGGTGCCGCAACTAAAATGTTTACATAAGTGTTTTTGGGTCAGCGTGTTTAAACTGAGCAGATTACAGCTGCTTACAGCGAGAGAGGAACGCAGCATCACCTGAACCTGGGCTTCGAACTCCGGCTAACTTAATTTGACAGAACGACTGGGACAGGATCACTTAAACCTGACTTTATTAGGAGGAAGAATTCAATCGGGCTTTCAGAGGAGGATGACTTGATCCTGACTTAAGGAGAGGAATACAGTGACTTGGGAGAAGATTAAATGAACCTGACTTGAGTATCACTTTTTTTTGGACGTAGCTCAGCAATTCTCTCGAGACTCGAGGATTGTTTCTGGTATTTAATTAAGGCAGCCGTTAAATGATTGAATAATTGAATGGTTTGTAGTATTATGGTCTGGCCTTGGATCCGTTGGATTACGCTTGTAGGGACTGATTCAGATTAAACGTAGACTTTTCCGCAGCTGGAACTGAGCCTCGGTTTAATTAGCGAGTTCTAAACAGGGTTCAGATCGTGTGGATTTAACTTTGGCCCTGATTGGAGGTTGATCTTAAGGATTTGTGATCATTGCAGTGACAGATCCCGCTGATTAAGGTGGAGATCCCGGAGCATGGAGGTCACCCTCTTGGCTGGCAGGGTCTGGTGTGCCCTGCTTCATTGCAGACATCACAGGGACCTTTTATGGTGCCCACTTTTCTTCGTGAAGGCTTTGCTGGATGCCCAGCTTTTTATAGTTACGTTTAAAGAGAGCTGGATGCTTGGCCCAGCTGCTGCTCATTATGGTATACTCCATCCTTAAATTCACGTGTAATTAATTCGCTCGCCCAGACCCCCTTCGCTCCCTCACCCCATCGTTCCCTCCACTTCCAGGACCTTGAGAAAGTCTTCTCGAGCTCAACAAGCGCTCGGCTCTGGATCGGTTCCCCACCCCGCACACAGGAGAAGCTTTAAAACAGACTGTGCGGCGTTCACCAGATCCTCGTCTCATTTCCGGTGATGTGAGTTTAAAACAGAATGAATCATTGTCCTCGCGTTTTAAACAATGTCCTTTGTGGGACTGGTCTTTTTTTTTTTCTTCCTCTTTGCCAGAGCTTACCGTCAGGCCTTTCCGTCCGTTCATTAACGGGATTTCTTCAGAATGACAGGGGTAACTTTTTTGGGACCTGGTTGTCCAGTGAGCCAGGAAATGCTTCCCACCCCTGACACCGAGTCCAGCGTTTACGGGTCCCTTTCATTGTCTCCCCTCTCGTTTTTCCTGCTGCCCGCTGGCATGTGAGCTCTCACACTCAGTTAAAGCTTTTAGGAGGTTTACCTTCTAATTTCCCAGAGCCACGCGGTATTTAAGACTCCCCAATTTGACCTCGGGATCAAATGAAAGGCACAGCGTGACTCTCCAGAATCGGTGTCATGCCGGGACGTCTGGGTTCTGCTTCGTGAGACGGCTAATAGACCTGTCCGTCCGGGCCACGCAAATTTACCCAACAGTTCTTACAACGGGTACGTACCATCAGATCCGAGATCATCAACAACCGTCGGTCAGGCTGAGGAACATCTCTCCAGATCTTTGGGTTCCTCACCTTTGGCCTGTCTTACTCTCAACCCATTGGGGTTTCAATGGTCAGTGTTGGGGAGGAGAGGGGTATGGCCGTGTCACGTTTGTCCATGTGAGCGGATTTGGGAGTTTGCGACAGATGGACCGGCCTCCCGAAGGAGCACTCGACCGACAAGAATTAGAGATTCGTTAGAAATGGAACTAAATATCAGCAAAAGAAGGATAACGTGGTTAAATAAATGTAGTTTAGAGCATCAGCCTGGTCCTCTCAGATCCATAGAGTTCTGATGTCTGCCTGTTAAACCCAGGGCCCGGGTGGTGGAGGAGGCGGAGGACGGGGAGGAGGTGGAGGGTGCTGATGGAGGAGCTCTGTTTCTTGCAAATGAAAACAGATTGGACTGGTTATGGGAGCGGGCCTGGTTTCAGTTAGACTGGAGACAGGCGTACTGTGTGAATGCCATACCCCCCACTACCACCACCCCCTCCTCCGTTTACAGCTTCTGACATGCTTTTTCCAGCGCCGCTCTTGGCTTTTTTCACCCCCCCCCCACCACACCCCCCCTCACGCCCCCCCCGCCCCCCCGGCCCTTGGAATTAAACAGAAGTACGGCGACATGCTCTCGTAATCTTGTTTATCAGTTTAAAAATCATTTCTGCTGATTGCCCCGGGAGAAAATGCCCGGGCGGGAAGGCTTCGTTAAGCGTTGACGTCGTCGGTCGCCGCCCGCCGCGGCGTACGATCCGTTTGATCACCGCCGTCACGTTGACATCCATGCCGCCGAGCGTTAGCTTAAGCCCGGTGTCGTAATCGGCCCGGCGATGAAATGTTTTCTTTATCCCGACAGACCGAGGCCTTCGATTATACGGCGAGTCCCGATCGGACTCGTTACTCGACCCGCCCGCGATGCTCCCGTCAGGTGGGCACCTCCTCCTGACGTCCGAACCTCCGTGTTTCCATCACTAATTACGGCTCCGTCACCTCCCACCGCGGCCGACCGTCATCGTTTCTTTAACGTGAGCGGCCGCCTTACGCTCTGCGACCGGAGTCGTATGTCCTCCTATGTCCACTGTGCGGTACGCCTGGTTACGTTTTACAGGTGCCTGTTAAAAGGCCCGCCGACCGGACGGTCTGTGCTTTATGGACCTGGGGGTCCGGCGGCCTCGGCTGGCCCTCGTCTGGGCGCAGGGCTCCGATGCGATTCGGTGTAATCAGAGCCTTATAAGGGCCTTTCGGAGCATAGGGCCCCCCCTCCAGCCCCCTCGGTCTGGTCTGGATCTGATGTTCCAGGCCGCAGCCCTCGCTGCTCGCTCCGTCTCCACAGTGTAAACACACGGAGCAGAGCGCCTGCTGGACTCCTCGCTCGCTCGCTCCTCGCTCACATCACATCACTCACTCGCCCGCCAGCCTGCCCATCCGCCTCGCATGGGGGGGTGGGGGGGGGGGCTGCACTTGTTTAGGGCTTGCGGTCGAACGCCGGTGAATGTGGAACGGAACGTGCTTAACCGGCGTCGACCTCGAAGCCACGTGTAATAGATTGCAAACGTGCCGTGAGACGTGCAGCAGCATGGGGGCGCCGTCCGCACATTTTTGGATTTTAAAACCCTCCACATGCTCTTTAAAGAGGGTGGGGTCAGGGCCGCGGACGGGCCGGTCCAGTCTTCCGCAGCCATACCTGTGATGTGTGCAGCATGTGGTTCTGCGCCGTCTGGTCGCAGTTGGCCCTGAAGGAGTTCCCTTCTGAACTTGGCGTTGCTCCCACCACCACAATTAAACAAGAACCAGAACTCGGTCGGGTTCCATCCTCTTCTGCTGACCTCACGGCCTTTATCTCCCCTACCGTTGGTATAAACGAATTTTCCTGGAAGCCTAACGAAGCCGTATTCGCAGGCGGTCAAAGTGCCAGTGAGAACGTTCTGTCTGCACAGCTCAGGCGCCAATAAAGTAATGCTCTGCGGAGCGGTCAGGACTGCGGACGGGCCAGAACCCTCGTCTTCCACAGCCATACCTGCAACATGCGGTCCTGCGTCGTCAGGTCACAGCTGTCCCTAAAGGAGGAGAAGTTTCTAGGGTCCCTTCAGAACTTGGCATTGCTCCCGTCACCATCGGCTGTTGAGCTGAGATCGTTCAAAGCTGTTCCGAGCTGCTGTGCAGAACCTCGGGGCCAAAACCATGAAAACTCCCCAACAATTAGACCAAGAACCAGAACTCGGTCGGGTTCCATCCTCTTCTGCTGACCTCACGGCCTTTATCTCCCCAATCAGGAAGCCTAATGAAGCCTCGGCGGTGTCGGGCCGAAGCCGTATTTGCAGGTGGTCGAAGCGGCAGTGAGGACGTTGAGATGTTCCGTCTTCACAGCTCAGGCGCCAATAAGCGATGCTCTGAGGATCCGCCTGGTGTGCGGTGTGCGGTTCTTCTCCAGTTCCTCGGCTTCTGGTTCGATGGTAATGAAGAGCGTCTCGGCTGTAATAACACCACCAGGAGGCAGAATGAGAAGTCTGCACGTTTACGGCGGCGCACTCCGCTTCTCTTTATTTCAGACAGTACATAAAAGCATATCCTCCCCCCCCCCCCCCCCCCGCGGTCCAAAACCTGATTCCTCCCTCTCGTCTCTCGGTCCACTTTATTATATCCTGTCCATCCCGGCGTCTGGTACAACGATCTGCAGGGTAAATAACGGAGCGCCCGCCTCCGGCAAGAACCTCATCTTTATTTTACGGCGGGAGCCGCCTGTATTTGTGTCCTACCCACGATGCCGCCTGATTTCAGGGTCAGCGGCATCCTAACAGCCGGCTCTAGCAAATCATCTGCCAGAATGAAGGGTCCTGGACGAAGAGGCTCCGTTTATTTTATTTACCAGATGAAATGGAGAGAGAGAGAGAGGGAGGGCGTGCGCCCTCTGCGCTTCATGCCACACTAATACTTTCCCGGTTGCCAGATCGCGTTGGCCAGCACGGTGCCACGCTGTTACATCACAGCTCCGAACCAGAGCCAGATATCAGGACGGCTCCCGGCGGACATTCATTCATTCATTATCCTCCGCTTTATCCTCTATTAGGGGCGCGGGGGGGGGGGGGGGTTCCCCATGCCCATCCAAGGGAGAACGTTTCGGGCGCTGGGCAGATACACCCAGGACAGGATGCCAACCTATCACTGGGCACACACTTACACAGAAACACAGACACACTCTATATGGGGCAATTTGTAGAACTCAATTGACTTGATCCATGTTTTTGGACTGTGGGAGGAAACCGGAGAACCCGGAGGAAACCCACGCGGACACGGGGAGAACATGGAAACTCCACCCAGATGGGGATTTGAACCGGGAATCCCTAGTGCTGAGAGGAGAACATGCTAAACAAACTAAGCCACCGTGCCGCCAATAATAATAATATTAATACATTTTAATATCATTAATTATAATACTTTAAGTCAGACGTTGTTTATAAATCATAATTATATTTTTATTTAATTGGAGTCATTGATTCTTGAAATCATTTGTGCCTCCAAAGAGCAGGTGTCTTAAGGGTGGTGGATGATGCTCAGTACTGCAGTGACACTGACGTGGTGGTGCAGGTGTTATTAGGGTGGTGGATGATGCTCAGTACTGCAGTGACACTGACGTGGTGGTGCAGGTGGCATTAGGGTGGTGGCTGATGCTTAGTACTGCAGTGACATGGTGGTGCAGGTGTCATTAGGGTGGTGGATAATGATCAGTACTGCAGTGACGTGGTGGTGCAGGTGTCATTAGGGTGGTGGATGATGGTCAGTACTGCAGTACATTGCATTGGTGTGTGTGGTGCTGGTTCCAGTGGATCAGAAACGGCAGTGCTGCTGCATTCTTTGGGGTTTAGGCTGTAGTGACTTTCCGGGGCTGATGGGGTTCGGCGGTTGAGTTTAATTCCGTGATGACAGGTGACACCTTCCCGCAGCGCGGCAGAGGACCGGGATCAGTGACCCACCAGGTCGTCGCTTTCTGACATGATCCTCAATGAAATGTAAAGATCTGAGTCCCCCCCCCCACCCCGCTGCTCCAGAGTGACACCCCCTTATTGGACAGAACTGCTTAACTCCGCTCAGGCTCCTGCCACCTTCCTGTCACCGCGCGCTCCGCCGTAATGAATTTAATTCGTTCTGATTTTACTAAGCTGCTCAGCGCTGCCTTAAAATAAGAAAGAGAACCACCCCCTCACCCCCACCCCCCAACACACCACCTCTCACCCTCTCCGCCCGGCTTAATCCCTGCCTCCTTTAATCTCACGTGAGACGTCCAGACTAAGCAGGGAGGAGTGAGGAAGGGCGATAGGAGAGCCGTCTGCGAGGGACGTTTCACCCCGAAGACAAAAAATACAGGACTTAATGTCCCGTCAGGTCCACCAAAAAAAATAAAACAGTCATCATCATCATAATAATAATAATAATAATAATAATAATAATTATAATAATAATAACGATGTCTCCATGTAATGCATAATATTATTTACATGAACATTATATATAATACAAATAAATATGAAAAATACAAATTATTTTAATTACTATTTGCACAATAATATCAAAAATACTAAAAGATATTTCAGATAAAACGATAAATTGTAATTAAAAAACTGAAATGGATAAAAATCGATTGATTTTCATTCACTAATTATCTTCTGCTTAATCCTCTCATAGGATCGTGGGGGTTGGGGGGTGGGGTGGAGAACGCTCCCTTTTGGGCACAGGGCAGACCCAGGACAGGGTGCCAATCCATCGCTGGGCATACGCACACAAACACACACTGTATGGGGCAATTTAGAGCATTCAGCTCACCTTAAATCCATGTTTTTAGACTGTGGGAGGAACCCCATGCAGAAAAGTGGAGAACATGCAAACTCCACCCAGATTGGGATTTGAACCTGGAATCCTCAGTGCTGAGAGGAGAACATGCTAAACCTCCGTGCCGCCCTCTACTAATTTTAAAAAGTCCAATAAAATCAACACACGACAATTAAATCTAAAAAGTATCGGAACACCGACTCATTAATGACGGAACATCAGTATGAATCTGTTTCATCATTGATGAGGTCAGATACTGATGTAGGGTGAGAGGACCCGGCTCACAGTCTCTGTTCCAATTCATCTCAAAGGTGGGGGGGTGTTTGCTGTGTGTGTGTGTGTGTGTGTGTGTGTGTGTGTGTGTGAGATGGTAGTGTGTACAGCGTCGGCTCATGAAAACAAAGCCAGCTGATCTGAGGATGTGTGCTGCGGTGCAGAACCTAACAGAACAGTAATCGGCGCTCTGGGCGGTTCTGCCGGGCCGACCCGGTCTTTGATCCGGCTGAAGCGGGCGTGGTTCCGGTCGGGGACTCGACTCGCTGAGGAATGTGAAACAGATGTTGCGTTTTGGAAGCGTCCGCTCGGCGCTCGCACGTCTAACGGGCTGTAAAGCAGCTGCTTCCTCATTTGCAGCCCTTCAGATCCTCACACCGTCGCCGTGGAGACGTCCGCACCGGCCTTTAAACTGCCACACGTCCACCGCCACCCGTCCACCGCCACGCGTCCACAGCCACGCGTCCACCGCCACCCGTCCACAGCCACGCGTCCACCCCCACGCATCCACCGCCACGCGTCCGCACTGCTACCGTCACGGTCCTCACTTCAGGATCAGGATCAAAAGATCCAGGATCAAGATCAAGATCACAATAAGCATTAATTAAAATAAACCTTAATTAACTTAACTTATTAAAATGAGGTGATTAAGAAGAGTTACTGTGTTAGAGATCAATAAACCAGGAAAGGATTAGCAATTATTTCAATTAAGGTAGGGACTAGTTTTGTAGGGACTAGTCAGTAGAAGGTAGGTACTAGTTTTGTAGGAACTATTCAGTAGTGGGTAGGTACTAGTTTTGTAGGAACTTGTAGTTAGTAGGTCAGTACTAGTTTTGTAGGGACTATTCAGTAGTAGGTACTAGTTTTGTAGGAACTAGTCAGTAGTAGGTAGGTACTAGTTTTGTAGGAACTAGTCAGTAGTAGGTAGGTACTAGTTTTGTAGGAACTTGTAGTTAGTAGGTCAGTACTAGTTTTGTAGGGACTATTCAGTAGTAGGTACTAGTTTTGTAGGAACTAGTCAGTAGTAGGTAGGTACTAGTTTTGTAGGAACTAGTCAGTAGTAGGTAGGTACTAGTTTTGTAGGGAGTAGTAGTTAGCAGGTAAGTATTAGTTTTCTAGGGAGTAGTCAGTAGTAGTAGGTAGTGAGTAGGTACTAGTTTTGTAGAGACTGGTCGGTATATTAAAAATCCGTGCATCGTTAAAATAACGTCATTAATTAAAGGTACTGAAGGCCAGAATGAGAGGTCCCGGGTTTAGGCCCGCCCCTCCTCGCCCCGGTGGGAAGCTGCAGGTGAAATATAATGAATCCGATCTGCAGCTTAATAATTCAGGACGCTCGGTGTGAAAACCGCGGGCTCTTCAAAGCCAAGGCTTAAAGTGGCGAGCTTCTAACGCTCCAAGGTTATCTGAATAAGTCCTGGTTAACAGGATGTCCAGTTTTGAAGTACGCCGTTGCGGTCCCATGTGACCAATTTCGTTTTTTTCCTCCCGTTCCCTTTTTCCGGCGCTCGCTGCCATGAAAGGCGAGAGGCGAGTCCCCAAAAATAACTCAAAAGGTTAAGATATTAATTAAGCAGCGAGGGCTGAGGAGGAGGATAATGAGCGGCGCTCTCCACAAACACTCCGCCCGGCGCTCCACTCCAAACCGCCATGAAGGGATGGGGGGGGGGGGAGTCAGAAGTCCGCCTGACCGAGTCATTACAGGAATTACCTTGCAGCCCCGCTCGCCGCTCACCACTCGCACCTCGTACAGAGATCTCCAGCAGCTCCGGTCGTTAGCCGGCGCCCATTAATCAGAGCCGACCCCTCTTCCCGGCCAATTAAAACATCTTCAGTCGGATACGGGATAATTGAACCTTCTGCGAGTAAGCTGGACCTTCAAAGTTGAGTCTGACAGCCTTTGAGCGCTGAACTGGGTCACGGCGCCGCGGTCGGGCCGCGCAGGATTTATTTACACTTGTTAGAATGACATGCAACGGCTGTGTAGCGTTAAAATCCTGCCCTGCCAATCAACAGCCTTCTGATTATGACATCACAACACGGTCTACACATCAGCATGGTTCAGATCAGCTGATCACCCTCTGAATCAAAGCATATATCCTGAAACTAGGGAGGGTCTGAATACTAAACCCTGTGGAACACCACAGTTAATTCAGTCTAAATAAAAGTCCTTGATTTGAGTTTTTGGTGCCGAATGCATAATTATATATGACATCATTAAATAATCAATCAACTGTTGTAGCTGCTGTATCTGATCTGGACGTTCTGATGCAGACCCTTGGCTTTGATGTCTGATTTCTGGAGACACTGGAGCTTTTTTTTTTTAAAGCTTTTCTCTTTCACTTTTAAATACACATTGAATCAGCTAATTGAACCTTAACGAGCCTAAAGCTATTGCGTTTGTATTAATTAAACGTCGCGGCGGTCCACTGTACGCTCTTGGCCGGCGTTGGGAACAGCAGCGAGAGGAGTGCCGTAGATAAAGAATTGGAACACCAACACCATGAAGACTGCATAAAGATAACCCATGATTTAGGGAGCCTACATAGGGCTAGGGAACACGCGAGGAGGCTTTTTACTTATAACAAGATAAAAATAAGGCTCATATTTACATATGATAATGAACCACATGCAGAACAATAAGCTCCACCCCCATCCCATCATTTTTAATCATACAGTGGTTTTAAGATTTTAAAATGCCACGGTACATAAAGTGGTATGTTCACCTCAGGAGGAGGGTTGGGGAAGGCCAGTCAGAACCCTCACACCCAACAAGCCGTCAGGAACCTGCAGAACTTCTGGAACCACTAAGAAAGTGGCCCTGAAGGTTCCTGGGTGGGTTCTAAGGGCCCACTAAGGGACTCATTTCGGGTGGGTTCTCAGTCCCGGGGAGGGGGAACTCCCGAACGCAGAAGCGGTGTCTGTTCTTGCAGCGCTGCAGAACGAGTGGTTTTACGATTCGGGCGGTGCGAGATTAACGGCGGAGCCGATCCGCACTCTCCCCTGTAATTGTCCACGGAGCGAGCGGCGGGCCGCGCCGTCGGCCGTAATAGCCGTGATTTAATTTAGCTATTTAACCTGTAATTCCTCCAATATTTATTGAAGAGCGAGGGGAGAAAATTGGGCCATTAGCCGGGCGCGGATGAATACGGCGAGATGAGAACCAACACGTCTAACTGCTAGTTGACCTCGGCGTTCCGTGGCGGGATTTTATTAGCGCGGGCCACGTAATTACTGCAAATTGAATCATAGAGAAAACATTCCGTAATGAGCATTTTTTTTATTGGTTATTGCTCTTTGCGGCTGCGAGGCGAGCGCTTACAGACTCCTGCGCCGCCGCCGCCTTCTCGCCGGCTCACGGCTCCAATAATTGCTTTCGACGAGCTGTTTTTTTTTTTTTTGGTTGGCTTTGTGTAAACAGCTTCGTCTTCTGGTCATTGTCGTTTCCGTGGAAGAGCGTACACCGGCTGGGGGTGGGCACCCGTGGTGGGGGGTGGTGTGTGTGTGTGGGGGGGGGCAATTTATTTGTGAGTATTGTCTTTTTTTTTCTTTCTTCGTCTTCCTCTTTTTCTTTTTTTGGACGACATATGGCACGTCCTGTACGACGCTGTGAGATGCAAATTCAGGCGAGTCTGACTTTAAATGAGGCAGCGACGGTGACATGAGCCCTTTTGAAGAGCGCACATCACAGTACTCCAGGGAGGAACAGCAGGGGAGCACCCACAATGCCGTGCGCCGCCGAGGCGCACCACCCACCTCTTCTCTTACTGTATGAAAGCACTCAGAATTAAGAGCTGAATGATGGAGCGAGCTGCAGGCTGGAGCGCAAGCCGCTCTGCTATTATTATAAACTCTGTGTGTGTGTGTGTGTGTGTGTGTGTGTGTGTGTGTGTGTGTGTGTGTGTGATGGGTTATAAAAACTTTTTGATTTACCCGTTTTTTGTTTTTTTTTTGTGGCTAGATTTATACCACTGTAATCTGACGCATGTATCATAGAGACAGAGTCCTACCTTGGAGTTTGGCATGTTCTCCACTGTGTGTGTGCTGGCCTCCTAAACTCCATGCGGCAGGTGGATCAGCCATGGCAGGTCAGTGGCCGGTCAGCGTGCAATGGCATGCATTGGGATTCAGATCAGGATGAAGCTGAAAAAAGAAAAAAAGAAAAAAAAAAGTTCACTAAACAAATTTAATAAAAGAGACGAAAAAACATTAAATAAATACAGATCTTATGATGACATCATGTATAGCATTTAATTACTGATCCATATCCAATGATAACACAGAGAGAGAGAGAGAGAGACAGAGAGAGAGGTCCTATATAGATAACCAACATATCTCGTGTTAATCCACGTGGCCACGCCCACTATTTCAGGTGTCCCTCATCAGCAGGTCCTCAGGACGGAACCCTCAGATACGATCGCGGTCCTGTCTGAACATCTTACCCTCAACCTGAACTAACAGTCTTATTATTATGGTCTGGACGTGTTAATCCAGAGATTTAATCCAGATTTAATCCAGAGGCTGCTGAAGGGGCTGCTGTATTTAGAGGTCTTTAACGAACTCAGGAGCATGATTAATACGGGACGTTTGGAGATGGAATGTCTTCCAGACGGCGGGAGCGTGATGAAGCGGTCCTCCTGGTTGTCTGTACTGTACTCTTTGGACTCGGTAACTGTAAACGGAACCGCCTCCCGGGTCCGGCAAAGCTACCGAGCACTCGGCTCTCTCTCTCTCTCTCTCTCTCTCTTGCATTCTCACTCGGAGTCTCTCGCCCGTTCCCTTCTCGGCGCTCGTCCCTGTGTAAGGCTTCCAGCGAGGCTGTTGCCAAAGCCGTGTGTGAACCGCAGCCAAACAAAACACAGGCAGCAGTCCAGGGCAGCGGCACGCTTCCACTAATAAAGAGAGAAAAGCTTCCAGACCCAACACGCTACTTACAGCACGGCAAAATTCTTTACGCTAGATAATAGCTTAATGACAGCCTAAATGAAGTCCCCGTAGTAAGAACCGATGGCAGCCAACGAGCACCTCATTAAAGGATGCGGGAACCCGGCCCTCCTTTCTGCTCCGCGTACAAAAACCTGCCTTTCATTCTGGAGGAAGCTGGAATTCCAGCAGATCGCTCCTCTTTTGTCCGGGCTCGTTCCCCGGCAGCTCGCTCTGACGGCGACGGGAAGCTCCTCTCCGGATGAGGGAATCATCGCCGGCTTTTATTCTTTAATCTGGTTAATGGCGTGAGCAACAATCGGGCCGTTCTTAAATAAAGCCTGCTGTTTATTATGTTCTCGTCCAATGAGGAGACTGAGAGGACACCATGAGGACGTTCTACGGGGTTCGGTGTCGGAGGCTTCATTTAGAGGAGCGTTTGTAAGACTCCTGAATTTATCCAAAGTTTTCCAAGAATTTAATGAGACGTGTTTCAGTTTCATTAATTTATTGATAGAGTTTTTTTTCAAGAGAACATCGTCACAGAGCAGCTTTACAGAGTTATAAACCTTTAAACCCCCAAAAAGAGACAGTGGCAAGACAAAACTCCCTGTTATGTTGATGGTTTGTGAGGACCAAGGCTCAGTGGGGGACTCAACCTCCTCAACCTCCTCAACCTCCTTGAGCGGGGGGGGGGGGTGCACTCGTGGCTCAGTTTCACCTGAAGTACATTTACATTTTTTATTTAATTTAATTTTGTTTAATTAAATGTAATCTGGCGGCACGGTGGCTTAGTGGTTTAGCACGTTCGCCTCTCAGCATTAGGGATTCCCGGTTCGAATCCCTATCTGGGTGGAGTTTCCATGTTCTCCCCGTGTCTGCGTGGGTTTCCTCTGGGTTCTCCGGTTTCCTCCCACAGTCCAAAAACATGGATCAAGTTAATTGAATTCTCAAAAATTGCCCCGTATAGAGTGTGTGTCTGTGTGAGTGAGTGTGTGCTCAGCGATGGATTAGCGCCCTGTCCTGGGTGTATCTGCCCAGCGCCCGAGACGTTCTCCCCTGGATGGGCATGGGGAACCCCACCGCGACCCTAATAGAGGATAAGCGGGAGATAATGAATGAATGAATGAATGAATGTAATCTTTAAGGTATGGGAAGGTTCCAAAATGCAGCTTCTAATTCGGGGGTGCGACACTTTTCTGAGCCGAGATAGACATGGAGATGGACGGGTCATGTGATTGATTAAGTTTTAATGATCAAACCTGTCGACACTCATCAATCAGTACAGAAAAGCCTCGGCTCTGGGTTGCCATGTTCACAGGAATCACTCTTTTGTTAAACACAAACTTGGTCCTAGCGCAGCTTTTGAGGACATTACACATGTTTACTGTACATGGCAACCCCTGCCCCCCCCCCCCCCCCCCCCCCAGCATACAGCACAAAAAAAGCATCACACACAGAACACAGAGATCCCGGCTGCAAGGCATGCTGGGAAGTGGAAATAATAATAATAATAATAATAATAATAATAATAATAATAATCACTCACTTACTCACTCACTCACTCACTACCTCACTCACACTCACTACCTCACTCACTCACTTACTCACACTCACTCACTACCTCACTCACACTCACTACCTCACTCACACTCACTACCTCACTCACTCACTTACTCACACTCACTCACACTCACTCACTCACTCACTCACTACCTCACTCACACTCACTCACTCACTACCTCACTCACACCTCACTCACACTCACTACCTCACTCACACTCACTACCTCACTCACTCACTTACTCACACTCACTCACTCACTCACTACCTCACTCACTCACTCACACTCAGTCACACTCACTCACTCACTCACTCACTACCTCACTCACTCACTCACACTCAGTCACACTCACTCA
>JAFMOD010000093.1:118629-128629 GCA_019802435.1 Corydoras maculifer
GGGGGGGTTAACATGCCTCAGGGGACAGGAGGGACGCACTTGGCTATCAGCGCAGCAAGGTGAGAGAGATGTCCAGCTAATTATACAAGCAAAGCACAAGCATTCTGCTGCCCTGACGAGCTGACAGAGCTGGGAAGAGAAAATAAAAACGGCGAGTGTGTGTGTGTGTGTGTGTGTGTGTGTATGAGAGAGAGAGAGAGAGAGAGAGAGAGCGAGCGAGGGAGCGAGAGATGAATGTCTTTGGTCATGAAGTGTAATCCCACGTCTGCTTTTATCAGCTTTACTGCACTGCACCTGAAACGTGGTCTGCTGCTTTCATGTTAAAGCCTCGGCATCGCAGAGACGGGATGCATGCGTAATTTGAGCTTTTTTTAACCCCCCTCCTCCCCCTCCTCCTCACCCCCCTCCCCCTCCTCCCGGGTGCCTCGGTTTTTGTTGTGGGGGTATGATGCAGAATTATTCAAATCCCTGCATCGGCGTTCTTTCTATTCCGGCGGCAGAGGTGGAAATAAAGGCGGACTTGGCGCCGATGCCCTCGGGAGCCGCGGGGCCGCCAGGCGAGCGCCGATTCGGGGCCGCGCCGCGCCACCTTGAAGCCGTAGCGTTTGTCCTGCCCGGGCGACCGGGTGCCGCGCGGCAGAATTGGCTCCGGGCGACGGCGCTGAAAGAGAGAGGCGCGTGGAGAAGGCGAGCGGCCCTTTAGTACGGACGCAATCTGCATATGAAACGCGGCGGCGAGGCAAACAACGCGCTCCTCACGCGCCCGCTCGCCCAGGACTCGGGCGCACTTCAGAGCGGACGGCTGCCGGAACCCACCGCATTTTCATTTTAAAGAGCAGAATGACGACCGAGTCGGGTTTTATTTAGTTTAGGTTATTTTTTGTTGGCGAGGCCGCCGTCCGGGCGTATGGGGAAGCTGGAACCCGCCAGAACCCACCGCATTTTAAAGAGCAGAATGACGATGGAGTCAGGTTTTATTTTATTACATTATTTTTGTTGTTGTGAGTTGTATTTCTGAAGTTCCTGATGCTGGGAAACGGGTTCAGGAACCATTTTAGCGGGCGGGGCACGCAGAGCTGTACCGTGGCCCCGTCGTCTGGGCCAATGGGGAAGCTAGAACACGATTGAACCCGCTGCATTTTCATATTAAAGAGCAGAATGACGATGGAATCGGAAATATATTTTTTCGTGAGTGTCGGCGAGGCCGGGTGCTGCTGAGGTTCCTGAAGCTGGGAAACGGGTTCAGGAACCAGTTTAGTGTGCGGGGCACGCACCGACAGTCAGCTTCGATCCGTGGCCCCGTCGCCCGGGCGTGTCGGGAAGCGGGGCGCGGACGCTCGGACAGCCGCGGCCTGACGATCGGGTCGAGGTTTGCCAGATTGTGGGCTTCTGGGTCCTCCCCGCGCTCCCTGACCGCCTCCGACCCCGCCGTCAGAACAATGAAGGGAACGTCCCGGCAGACGGCGCGGAGCAGGCGGACCTCTGCGTGTCGGAGGTGCATCGTCTCCTCTGTGTAATTATGCAGCTGAAAATACTCGTTATGTTAAAGTATTCATGACGCTGTCCAATCTGCAGGATTGCCCTTGACTGGAGAGCGCTCTCCTTCATGCCATTAAAGGCCGGTGACGCTCGGCGAGCTCGGCTCGGGGAGGCGCCTTTAAAAGCAACCCGGCCTCCTCTTGTCAGACCTGGAGTTCTCAGCCGGCTCGGCGCGTCCTCTCTGGAGGTCCCGCCCGGGTAGAGGCCACTCTTAATGGCTGGGTGAAGGAGCAGCGAATGGCTGGGTCTGACAGCAGTGAGTCGGCGGCGGCGGGAGGAGTGCCCTTAAGTGGGCCGTGTGTAATGACATACGGCTGCCCTCTCCACCACACACGGCTACTTCATTAATTAGGCAGGAGGACGACGGCAGCTGATGGGGTGGACCGTCTGAGCAGCGGCGCTCCGAGGATCCGGCTTTGAGGAACCCGCGAGCTGGAGACGGAACCTCCGGACCTCCAGAACTTCTGGTGTCTGCTGGATGAGAACGTACCTCCTCAGAGTGCCAGGTTGGATCTGTACCATGTGATCCAAATCTGGACTCCAACCATCTGTGGATTATTTTCCGAATTATTTTCCTTCCATCATCCATTCTTTACTGGAGGGGGTTCCCCATGCCCATTCAGAGGGTGTTGGGCTCATTCACCCAGGACAGGACGCCAATCCATCACTGGACACACGTTTTTTTGTACTGTGGGAGCAAACAGGAGAACCCGGAGGGAACCCCATGCAAACATGGGGAGAACGGGGGAACTCCACCCGGATTGGGATTACAACTTGGATTCTCCCAACACTGAGAGGAGAACATGCCAACACCATTGTGTGGCCGAAGAAGTGTTTTGTGTTTATTAATTGATGGGACGTTGATAGAACGTCGAACTGGAACGTTCCGCAGCACCAAACAGCCAAGCAATCGCAAAAACAAAACGGTTAGGCACCCTATATATAATAATAATTATAATAATAATAATAATAATAATAATAATAATAATAATAATAATAATA
Organism: Corydoras maculifer; assembly: GCA_019802435.1. Classification (NCBI taxonomy): domain Eukaryota; kingdom Metazoa; phylum Chordata; class Actinopteri; order Siluriformes; family Callichthyidae; genus Corydoras; species Corydoras maculifer. The sequence continues at coordinate 121,171 of JAFMOD010000093.1, forward strand.
AAAATAATAATAAAAATAATAATAATAATAATTATTATTATAATAATATATAATCGGCACGGTGGCTTAGTGGTTTAGCACGTTCTCCTCTCAGCACTAGGGATTCCCGGTTCGAATCCCCATCTGGGTGGAGTTTCCATGTTCTCCCCGTGTCTGCGTGGGTTTCCTCCGGGTTCTCCGGTTTCCTCCCACAGTCCAAAAACATGGATCAAGTTAATTGAATTCTTAAAATTGCCCCCTATAGAGTGTGTCTGTGTGAGTGAGTGTGTGCCCAGCGATGGATTGCCTCCCTGTCCTGGGTCTATCTGCCCAGCGCCCGAGACGTTCTCCCCTGGATGGGCATGGGGAACCCCACCGTGACCCTAATAGAGGATAAAGCTGGAGATAATGAATGAATGAATGAATGAATAAAATATGAAAATGAGCAATCGCCAATCATACAAGCTCCACCCCTTCGCCATGCTGGATCTCATCTGCCATCATAGCATCAGCATCAGCATCCCGTCCTGGTTACAGCCCCCCTCCGCTGTCCCCCTTCCCCTCCTCCTGACTTTAGTGTATAGGACGCACATATGAAGGGGCAGCGCCCCCAGCAGGAGTCAGGGCTCTGTGTTAAGTGTCCTGACAGTCCCTGTCACTCTCTCCCGTGAGGCTCATATCTATTCTTTGCTCTCTCTCTCTCTCTCTCGCTCGCTCTCTCAGAGGCATGGTGCCAGAATTAGGGAGCAATTACCGTCAGCGCTGATGGCAGCGGTTCTGTTAAACAGACTTCTGTCGTCAACTGAACTCCATTTATTCTATTCTTCATCAACGGGGGGGGGGGGGGCTGGAATTACCGTCGGAGGAAGAGCTCAGTTCAAGTTCAAGTTCAAGTTATTTATTTATATAGCGCTTTTTACATCAGTACATCGTCACAAAGCAGCTTTACAGAATGAAAAGCCTTTAAACCCCCAAAGAGCAAGCCGAAGCGACAGTGGCAAGAAAAAACTCCCTTTTATGTTGTTATTCAAGGAAGAAACCTTGGGAGGACCAAGAGGCTCAGTGTCAGGTGGAACCGCGTCCGCGGTGGCGCAGGGTGGCGCAGGTTGGTGGAGGGGGTCCGAGGGCTGCCCCTGCCCCTTCCGCTGCCTCTAATGGCTCTTGTGAATAACGCTCCAGTGCCGGGCTTTCTCTCGGACCCGGGGCCATGAACCCGTGGGGCAAAAGTCCCAGACGAGAGGCACCGCAACGCCGAACCGCGCCGGGGCCTCGGATCACAAACGGGTGCCCAGGTGTGGCTGGAGGTCAAGGTTCAAACAGTTTAAGACTAAATATAAAGTATGAATGAATGTAACTTTAAATGAATGAATGGGGGCAATGCCCATCCAGGGAAGAAACGTTTCAGGCGCTGGGCAGGTTCCCGATCTATCACTGGGCACAAAACTCATAAACTGGGGCAATTTTGAGCATTTAATTCACCCTGAATCCCTGTTTTTGGACTGTGGGAGGAAACCGGAGAACCCAGAGGAAACCCACACGGACATGGGGAGAACATGGAAACTCCACCCAGATGGGGATTTGACGCTGGATCCCCAGCGCTGAGAGGAGAACATGCCAACCACCATCTTTAAACACACAGACGATTCAATAACTTCGATCCCAATGAATAACTATATAAACCCGGGACACAGAACCCACAGCCAGAACCTCTGTGAGGTTGGAGCTCTGTCCTTGCTGGACGGGTGGTGAGCGTGTTAGGAGCCCGTCTCCGGGGCGTCCCCGCGGTGCCGCCGGCCGCAGCCGTGTCCACCAGGCTCTCATTATGTGGCCGATTTCACGAGCGCTGGTTCCAACGCCGTTCCCTTAACTACGCAGGAAACCATGGTGGTTCTGCTCTGCCCTCTCCCGTGGTTCCAGGCTTTCCCCCTGCGGTGTGGCTCGGTCCGGTACGTTTGGGTCTGGCACCCGTTCAGTGGCTGACCACACGCCCCCCCTCCCCTCCTGGCTGCTGACACGGCGCACTCCAAAAACAGGAACATCAAAGAAACAACGGCGGGGTGACGTCCACCTGCGCTCGCTGGAAGTCTGGCTTCCAGTGTGTGTGTGTGTGTGTGTGTGTGTGTGTGTGTGTGTGTTTTAGGTCATTCATTGTGATGCAGAATGCCCCTGGTTCAGCTTTATGTCTTGGTCAGGCAGTTCTATACCCCTTTAAACGCTCCTCCTTTCTCTCTGCCCTCTGTGCAATGCTTCCAGATTAAAACAGCAGGGGGCAGTCTGACATCCATGAGGATCCGGCTCTGGCACCGGCACCGGGGTGGTTCCCTGGGATGGCCGGGTGTGTATGTGTGAGCGATCCAGAAGGCTCCTGTTTTGGGGTTTGCAGGTGAGGCGTGACCCCGACACCTGGATTCACCCTCAAACACAAGCCTCTTTATACAGAGGAGAACATGCCAACACTGCCGCAGAGGCGTTCAGAGAACCACGGATGGATATCGACCTGGTGTGTGTGTGTGGGAGCTTCATACATGCATGTCCTAAAGTATGAGGACACCCCTCACACATGATGAGGTTTACTTCAGGATCGAGGTCGGTCAGCCTCCCTGGACCTCTGAGGGTCAATGGGGACTTCAGTAAACCTTCAGATTGGTAGCCCATCACCCTGGCGACCTGCTCAAGGTGGCATGACCAAAGACTTTATACCCCACACACCACACTGAGGTACCGCCGACAACCTCATGGTGACCCTGACCGTAACGTCTCTATATAAAGTTAAAGTGAGCGGTGGACAGCCCTGTATACGGGGCCCTCGAAGCACCGGGGGTTAGGGGCCTTGCTCAAGGACACTTTAGCCGCGGTACATGGTGGAACCGAGAATCAAACCGGGGACCTTTAAGTCGCAACACAGGTTCCATAACCACAAGACTATGACTGCCCTTTATATATAGAATATATATATATATATATATATACGCATATATAGTCCCAATCTGGGTGGAGTTTGCATGTCCTCCCCATGTCCGCATGAGTTTCCTCCCACAGTCCAAAAACACGCATTCAAAGTCAATGGAATGCTCCAAATTGCCCCATATAGAGTGAGTGTGCCCACTGACAGATTGACACCCGGTGGTGGGTGTATCTGCCCGACCCCCTCCACCCGTGACCCTGGTAGAGGGTTAAGTGTAAGGTAATGGATGTATATACACATACGGGAGCTCTCCGAGGTCCGGCCCCCTGCAGGGTCAATAAAATAAAAAAAGTGTCCAACCTCAACACGTCCACATCGGGCTCCCAGGAGGTGAGACGGTCTGCGTGGCAATCAATTAGACCAGAGGACCTGCTGGTCCCCATTAGCTCCGCCCATCTTTAAATAACCTCCCAGTTAACACAGATTCTGCAATTAGAAAGCCTTCCTGTAGGAGACAGAGCTCCATAACGAGCGTCTGAATGTCTGCTGGGTTATCTGTGTTTTATACTGACTCGCCCTCGCGCTCTCTCTCTCTCTCTCTCTCGTTAAGAGTGTCTCTTCGTTAAGTGTGTCAGTGGGGCAGTAATGGCAGATAAAGAACTCCGATCTCATTACACTGAACCACATTCCTGTTTTTATGTCATGTTATGAATATTTGATCGTTGATATCTGGGCCAATCGGATGTCGCCGTTTTTTATCTGCTTCTCGTCTCCGAGCGCCTCGCACCCGGGTTTGATTCCACGTGTGTGTGTGTGTGTGTGTGTGTGTGTACAGTAGCAGTCAGTAAATAAAATAAAGGGCTGTTCCCTCATTAAGTCCTGAACCCCTCTGTAGAACCAATGTGGTCTGTTCCGTGGGGGAGGAGGGGTCAGACTGAGGGTCAGATTCATTCATTTATTAAGAATCCATCAGACTCCCACACAATGAGCGTTCAGCAGCGGAGTTCTCATTCGTGTCGCTCCCCTCCAGAGCGGGTGCAGGAACAAACCTGCCTTCTCCAAGCTGCATTTATCCTTTCTGTAAATATGACCGAGTCCACACCCGACTGTCTGCACCGACTGTCCACCCTGACTGTCCACCCTGACTGTCCACCCCGATTGTCCACACTCGACTGTCTACACCCTACTGTTTACACCTGATTGTCCACATAGACTGTCCACACTCGACTGTCCGCACCAACTGTCCATGCCCGACTGTCCACTCCCGACTGTCCACTCCTGATTGTCCACACCGTCTGTCCACACCGACTGTCCACACCGACTGTGCACTCCTGATTGTCCACGGATCAAACACACCATTAAGTCTCCACCACGTTCAGACCAATCACGCTCCAATAAAGCCAGTGATGACCACCATCACCACCAATCATCTGATTAGAACGTTCCACCTCTGTGTATGAAGATCCACAATCACGCCAACACACGAGGTCACATGATGAGATTACATTTAGCATTTGATGTTTGCTACAGCGCCCCCTGGAGCCATCAGGGTTAAGAGTCTTGCTCAAGGACCCAGATTGGTAACTTCGGTTACCCCCAATCTTGGGATCGACACCTGAAGCACTGAGCCACCACGCCCTCAATCACAGAGTCCGGATCATCCGGGTTGATGATGATGATGATGATGTCATAACATGGGTCCCATCACGGGTGTAACGCCCTGGTATCACCAGCAGGCTGCTTATGATAATAATAATAAAAAATAAACTAAAAGGCTATAAATCCCTGAACTATTATAATAATGTGTTTTCCTGACGGCGTTTAAACGCTGCATGGGCGTCTAAATGCGTTTGCTTAATCAACTCGCAACTCTAACGACGGCTTCTCCTTCACTTAGGTAGATAAAACTGTATTAACAGATCAAAACAGATTATTAAAAAGTCTTTGGTCCTCTGAAGTGCGTCTCTCCGGTGGGAGATTTCATCTCGGGAGCGGCTTGACGTTCTTTAATTAGGAGCAATTATTTTAAAAAGGCGCATAAATATAGCTAATTTATTGTTGGAGTAGGTGCATTTCAATTATAAAGTGCCCTTCTGCGCCGTCTCCCGAACGCGGGGCAGAGACGTCCCAATAATCACACGCTCAGGAATTCAAGAGGGAGGACGAACGCGCAGACATTAGAGCCTCGCTGCAGCTCCAATACGTGCAATGGAATGGAACCGGGCGCTCGAGGACGGCGACGGCCCGCCACCGAACCCGGCACCGAACCCGGCACTGAACCCGGCACCCGCGCCTCCTCCAGCACAGGAAGCCGGAACAGGGAAAGGTGTCCCGTTTAATTACGCGCCCGCCACGGCCCAGCGAGGAACCATCTGTCAGCGCGAAATACAGCTTTAATAAAGCCTGAATTATTCAGAGCCTGGACGAGAACCGGGAACATGCCACGGGGGAACCCTCGAGGGTCACGTGACCAGAGCTCGACCGCCACGAACGGGGGGAGGTGGCGTGGAACCTTCACGGGAACCATGAGGACAATGCGGCGTGGTTGCTGGTACCAGACGGGCAGAGTCGAAATAAAGATTTAATACTGAAAAGTTCTTGGTTTGGTTCCTGAACAGAACGGCACACGGGTCACATACGAGTCAAGAACCGACATCCATCTATAACCAGGTGTAAGAGCTCTACGGGTGGAGGTAGGTGGGGTGGATAGCTGGAGGTGGGTTTTAGGTAGGTCTAAGGGGATGAGGTTGATGGTGGGTGGATGGAGAGAGAGATGGAGTTAGGTGGATGTAGATGGAGGTGGATGGGTAAGTGGAAGGGGATGGAGAAAGATAGTGGGTGAAGGTAGATGGAGGTTGATGGTGGTGGATGGAGGTAGATGGAGTTAGGTGGATGTAGATGGAGGTGGATGTAGATGGAGGTGGATGGGTAAGTGGAAGGGGATTGGAGATATGTTGTGGGGGAGGGTAGGTGGAGGTTGATGGTGGTGGATGGAGATAGATGAAGGTAGATGGAAGTGGGTGGATGGAGAGAGAGATGGAGTTAGGTGGATGTAGATTGAGGTGGATGGGTAAGTGGAAGGGGATGGAGATAGATAGTGGGTGAAGGTAGATGGAGGTTGATGGTGGTGGATGGAGGTAGATGGAAATGGGTTTTAGATAGGTGGAAGGGGATGGAGGTAGATGGAGGTTGGTGAAGGGGGATAAATTTAGGTGGAAGGGGATGGAAGTGGGTGTTATGTAGGTGAATGTAGATGGAGGTGGGTAGATGGTGGTGGGTGGAGGTAGAATGAGGTAAATGGAGGTCGATGTAGGTTGGTGGAGGGGGATAGATGGAGAGAGATGGAGTTAGGTGGAGGTGGATGGCAGTAGATGGAGGTGTATGGAGGTAGGTGTGGTGCTGCAGGGTTCTCATTCTCTTTGTATTTGAACCTCCACCTGTGAGGTCATCCTGATCGGAGTAGGTGGAGGCGGTGCAGTGAGGTGGTGGATGGTAGTCAGATCTCTTCATCAGCGTGTCATTGCTCCACCTCCACCCCCCCACCCCCTGCTCTTTACACACTCCCTGCGCCTCCTTTATGGCGGATGATTCGGGGTTTTATTGCTATTCATAAAGCGGAGCGTCTTTCCTTTCGGGGCGATCTCTAGCGGGGCGGCTCTGGCGCCGTTTCCGATGCTCCACTTTATTTCCTGACAATCACATTAGCATGCCATTATGGAGCGAACGGGGGGGCCCTTTCTCTCGGCCCCCTTTCAGGCGAACGCGGGGACCTTTCAGCCGGAGGCACGGAGGAGGGCCGGGGACACAAAGGCCTCCAGCTGCAGGCACTCCGGCTCCACGCCTCGCCCGGGCAGATCCGCGGTGTGGGGGGGGAGGGGTGCGTACGGGCGGCTCCCACTTTCACCTGAACAATCCGCCTTATTAGAGGCGGCTCATCTCCACGGCACCCACCAACGCGCCGCCACCTCCGTAAGATCACTTCCACCAGCCATTGATCAGCACAAGGCGGCAAAATTGTGTTTGTCCTGATTCACGCTGCTCACACATTTACATCTCAATACACACAACCGAGTGTGTGTGTGTGTGTGTGTGTGTGTAGGCCTGCCCACTGATACACACACAGCATCGTTCCGTTCCTGCTCACACTCACCTTAAACAGCACTGATCGTGATGTGATCCATTTCAATTCATTTATTTTTATTGGACGTCATTACATATTCATATCGTTTATTAATATTCATTATAATTTTATTAAGCGTATTAAAATATTGCTTTTCTGTAATTTGATGTATCTGTGTCTATAGAACAGAACGTTGCTGAAGCAGTCGGAGGACGTCCCGGGTTCGATTCCCCAACAAGACAGGTGGGGGCTCCCTTCTGTGTGGAGTTTGCATGTTCTCCCCATGTCCTTGCGAATCCAAAAACATTCGGAACCTTTGAATTGTAGAAATTAATTGGCTCCCAGGTGTTGATGTGTGTGTGTGTGTGTGTGTGTGTGTGTGTGTGTGTGTGTGGGGGTGTGTGTGTGTGTGTGTGTGTGTGTTTGTCAGTCCTGCACAACTGTCACACAATTAG
>JAFMOD010000093.1:133629-153650 GCA_019802435.1 Corydoras maculifer
GAGAACATGCCAACCCCCGTGCCGCCCCGTCCATGCGCTCAGTTACTAACGAAGCAATGTTTTTTTGAATAATCGGAATAATTAAAGTTTGTAGCTGAACTCTTCTCTCGGCGGTTCCGTGGAACTGGGCGCTTGCTGCGTACCGCGGTGAACCCACCACCATGCCAGCTCCATACCACCAAAAAAACCGCACCCCGCCAAGACGCCGGCACTTCAGCAGGAGACTTGGGAAATTGGCGGTTCCATTGGAAATTGGCGGGGAGGTGGAGGCATCGGAGCGCGGGAACCCGGGGTCGGCGTGGAACGCGAGCGAGCGTCCGTCGGGAGGAGCGCGACCTCCCCGTGGCGGCTCTTAAGCGCCTCTCTCAGGACGTTCCGAACGTTCTGGCAGCGGACGGCGGTACAGGAACCAGAGGGTGTTAATTAGGAGGTACTCATTGTGCTCGCTTCTCTGGTTCCAATCCAACAAAACTAAGTACACCAAACGTCTACAACCAACGGACGCCAAGCAGCCTCTGGAGACGGGGGGGTGGGGGGGTGGGGGGGTAACGGCAGAGGGAACGCGCCAGTCCGAAGTTGAACTTCCCCGGTGGTCCATCAGGACCGAAGACAAGAACATAAAGAGTTCAGTGTGGATGGAGATCCCATCCCAGTTACGCTTAGGCCCTTAAAATCCCACATTCATCCCTACAACCAATCAGATTCAACTTCATGTCAACTACCAATACAACAGAGGGGGGCAGTCAGAGAGACCCGAGGAGAACATGCAAATCCACAACCCAGACCCTTCAGGAGGTTGACCTCAGGGCCTTCTTGCAGTGAGAACAATCAGAGTGTCCCTACAGCGAAGTGCACTTCATCAAGGGGAAGACATTCGGCGTGACGGGTTGGACCCATCCTTGTCCATCGCTGTCCCGTGTCAGATAAACCAATCAGACTCCTCCATCTCAGTTCCAATTCATCCCGAAGGTGTGGACTGCAGTCCTCTGCGGTTCGGGGGCGTGTCCCGATGCTTTCGTCTCTGTGTGTACGTTCTGAAGCGGGTTTAAAGCTCGGCGTCGGCGTCGTCGTGGCGACGGTCGTCGTGGCGATCACACATCAGTCTGCGGGTCGTCCTGACTCCTGCGGGCGGCGCATTAGTCCTAATGACATTTCTGGTGTAATCACGCATATAGATTTCCTCTTGCCGCCGTCGCCGCCGCGATGGAGTCGTACCAGCTAATGTATTCCGAGTCAGACCAACTGCCGCTCACGAAGGGGGAGCGGAGCCGTGCTCGAGTAACCGTAATAATTGGAAAATTATTTTGATAGCCTGAAACAATCTAATATATTACAGAATTTTATTAAAATAATATCAAATCAAATTAACTACTATTCCATAATGAATTAGGTAACAAGGTAGGCAGATATTAATCGGCCCACCCTCCCCGAGGCCAGCAGGGGAGCGAGTGCGGGGGGGGGGGGGGTATGGGGGGGGTAGGGTTATTAAGTCGGCTTTTTTTGGCGGCTCGTTAGAAGTCAGAGCAGAGACAGTCAGGAAGCTCCTCCAGGAAACATCCATCATACTCCTCATTCTGACTTGGCTTCACGTTCTCCCAACGTTCTCCCAACGTTCTCCCAACGTTCTCCATCGTCTGTGACCGGCTCAGATTGGAGACGGTCCTGGCCCTGCTGGGTTATGACCTCATCGGAGCAGCATCCTATCAGAATCAACCTCACCTTCAAAGACTTTGGCGTGAAGTTTGGTGAAACCGGAGGTACCATTGTGAGACAGGACTGTGTGAAGAGATACCACAAACCTGTGTGGAGGGGGGTATGGGGGGGGGTAGGGTTATTAAGTCAGCTTGGGCGGCTCGTTAGAAGTCAGAGCAGAGAAGGTCAGGAAGCTCCTCCAGGAAACATCCATCATACTCCTTGGCCTTCTTCTGACTTGGCTTCACTTCTCCCAACGTTCTTCTGAAGATCTCCATCGTCTGTGATCGGCTCGGAGCCGGACCAGGTCCTGCTGGGTTATGACCTCATTGGAGCAGCATCCTATCAGAATCAAGCTCACCTTTAAAGATGAACGGCAATAAACCCTATGATCCAAACGTCATAAACGTCAGGATGTCGAGGCGACTGGGTGTGAAGTTTGGTGAAACTGGAGATACCACTGTGAGACAGGACTGTGTGAGGAGATACCCCAAACCTGAGTGGAGGGGGGTTATTAAGTCAGCTTTTGTGCTCAGGAAGCTCCTTGAGGACATATCCATTCTTCTTCTTCTCCTTCTTCTGACTTGCCTTCTCTTCTCACAATGTCCTCCTGAAGATCTTCATCTCCATCGGAGCCGGACCAGGTCCTGCTGGGTTATGACCTCATCGGAGCAGCATCCTATCAGAACCGAGCTCACCTTGACAGACCAACCGGACGTGAAGTTTGCTCAAACTGGAGAAACCCAGGACCTCGTGGGATGACCGCCTCACCGGACATGGAGCCCCCTGCTGGAGGGGGTGTCGGATGGGACGTGACGTTCACGTTATCTATGACAGGTTTATGAGACGATTGGAGAATGAAGAAGCCCAGATGAAGGATTCTTGGGGGGGGGCACGAGGTGGTACCTGGTGCTCGGTGGGGGGTGGGGGGGTAGTTGTAATAACTAATTATTTTAGATTTATTTATACGGCTTTATTGTGGCTGTCACAGGGCATGAGGAGAGGGGGATTACGGTTCTCCGGGGGGAACGAGGAGGGAGATGAGAAGCAGGCGGAGGGAGGACAGCTCGTGGCTGATCCGGCGGGGGCTCGGCAGGCCGGGGGGGGTGACAGCTGCACTGTCTTTAGGCCGGATTTGAATTTGAATTCTATCTGAGGACGCAGCGGCGCGCGGACTTGGCAGGGCAGTCTGCTAATCTCCTTGACACGAATGCCTGGGCTTTTCTTGTGTGCCCTCACAGAGATTTGGGTAATTAAAGTTAAATTGAAGGAATAAAAAATATCCTTCTTGTACCGAGGCTGTCGCACTAATGCCAAGTGTGAACAGTCAGGGTTGTCCTTAGAACCATAATCCTAAATGCCGTTCCTCCCGCGAGAGGGGAACTGCCAAGTTCGGGCGCGCTCTAAAGGCGGCGATAAGGCGACCGGCGCGCCGCTTTCATCTCGCAGGCATCTTCAGGACGAGGTGGGAAATGCGAAGTTGGAAAGAGTCGCAGGAAGATCACTCACCAGGCTCCCGAGGATCAGGCTCCACCCGGGAAATCTCACCGACGCAGAGACCGCAACCGGGTCCTCCCATCGTACCCAGCACGGGGTTCTGAAGTTTTGGGGTGCCCACGTTTCACCTGCAGGAGCTTTAAAATGGAGGTTCAGGCTCACAGTCGATGTTCTAATGCATCCCAAATGTGGTGGATGAAGCGAAGGTCAGGGTTCTGTGTCTGTCACTCAGGTTCTCTCCTGGTACAGAGCACAGGGTTCTGCTGGTCAGGACTCAGAAGTATTGCAGCACCTACATAAGCTTTCAGAGAGGAGTTCAGGCTCACAGTCGATGTTCTAATTCATCCCAAAGCTGGTGGATGAAGCAGAGGTCAGGTTTCTGTATGGGTCACTCAGATTCTCTCCTGGTACAGAGCACAGGGTTCTGCTGGTCAGGACTCAGAAGTATTGGGGTGCCCACGTTACACCTGCAGGAGCTTTAAGATGAGGGTTCAGGCTCACAGTCGATGTTCCAATTCATCCCAAAGCTGGTGGATGACGTTGAGGTCAGGGTTCTGTGTGGGTCATTTAGGTTCTCTTCTGGTACAGAGCACAGGGTTCTGCTGGTCAGGACTCAGAAGTATTGGGGTGCCCACGTTACACCTGCAGGAGCTTTCAGAGTGTAGTTCAGGCTCACAGTAGCTGTTCCAATTCATCCCAAAGGTGGTGGATGAAGCTGAGGTCAGGGTTCTGTATGGGTCACTCAGGTTCTCTCCTGGTACAGAGCACAGGGTTCTGCTGGTCAGGACTCAGAAGTATTGGGGTGCCCACGTACTGTGATGCCACCGTGATGCCACCATGATGCCGCCGCGATGCAGGAACACATGGCATAATTGCGCTTCATTCATCATGAAATCTTTTACGCGTCACAACTTTCATCTCGACTCGTACCCGAGCCTTCGCTCCCGTTCTCCGTTAATTTCTCCGAGGTTATCGCCCGGAGCGCCAGAGCCACGAGATCGCGGCGGGGCTATCATGTCTGAACCGGGGGGGGGGGGGGGCAGAGCAACTCAACTCTGGCGGTATCCCGAGCAGCATCTCTCGCCCGCGGCGTCCGTCACGGTCTGAGAGCGGGCGCAACATCAAAGCAGCAGCACACTCCTCCACCTGGAAGCGACCGCCTGGGGGCACCCACCTGACCGACGGGGGCCTCCCCAGGAATTCAGACGGAGACACAACAAACCAACCGGCGTCCACTTTCCCTGAGTCAGGTGTGACTGAGGGGGGGTTCCTCGCTCGCCCCTCATCTGGGTTCAGGGGGTAAGGTCACGATCACGATTAATAAACATAAGCTTCCACAAGGAGAACATGCGAAATCCCCACGGGAAGACCTCACTCAGGAATCAGACCCCGTATCCACGACGATGGTGTTGTTATTCGTGTATAAAGGTGTAGACACGCACCACCACGCTGCGACGGGAGCCACGTGCCATCACGGTGATCAGGTCAAGCTGTGCATTTAATTCATTAATTGGTTGCAATCTGCCAGCTCACCACTAGATGGCACCGAACTGTACACACTTTATGTTTAAATATTTAAATTCACTTCTGTTATCATTGGGTGGTTGGCATGTTCTCCTCTCAGTGCTGGGGATGCCTGATTTGAATCCTAATGCGGGTGGAGTTTGCATGTTCTCCCTGTGTCCGCATGGGTTTCCTCCTGGTTCTCCGGTTTCCTCCCACAGTCCAAAAACATGGATTCAAAGTCAATTGAATGCTTTAAATTGCCCCATATAGAGTATGTGTGTGTCTCATATCAGTTGGAGTCATAAGTGTCTGGAGACGGAGCAGAACAACGATGGTGGCGTGACGCATTGCTGCACTTTGGCACAGATGAACCACTGAGGGCGTAATCTCACTGCACCTCCTGCTTTACCACCTCCTCACTCCCTCTCTCTCTCTCTCCTGTAGGGGTCATCATTACATAATCACAATACTGATTATTGTAGTGTAGCTGAGATTCATGGTTCCATCATCCACCCAATGACACACCACTGCCAGAGTCCCTAATGACAGAAGGAACATGTGACGGGATAGGCCCAGAACTGAAGCGAGGACGGAACATACTGCATGGACAAAAGTATAAGGACATTATTAACAAAAACTTACCAAGAACCTAACCTAAATGTATCAACAACATAATCTAGAACTTACTAAGAACTTACCAAGGACCTAACCAAGGACCTAACCAAAGACCTAACCAAGGACCTAACCAAAGACCTAACCAAAGACCTAACCAAGGACCTAACCAAGGACCTAACCAAGGACCTAACCAAAGACCTAACCAAGGACCTAACCAAGGACCTAACCAAAGACCTAACCAAAGACCTAACCAAGGACCTAACCAAAGACCCAACCAAGGACCTAACCAAGGACCTAAGCAAGGAACTAACCAAGGACCTAACCAAGGACAGAACCAAGGACCTAACCAAAGACCTAACCAAGGACCTAACCAAGGACCTAACCAAGGACCGAACCAAGGACCTAAACAAGAACCGAACCAAAGACCAAACCAAAGACCAAACCAAAGACCAAACCAAAGACCTAACCAAGGACCTAACCAAGGACCTAACCAAAAATGTATCAACAACATAATCTAGAACTTACTAAGAACTTAAGAACCTAACCAAGGACTCTGTTCAAGAATAAAAACGTGGCTAATGAGTCTGGAGGAACTTCAGTGCCGCGCATGGACTCCTGACCTCACACTTAAAGACGAACTAGAACTGAGACTGCGGTTTGGGTCCTCATTGTTCTGATTCCTGAATCTCAGAGGGTGATGATGAGGACTGAGGGACAACAACTGAAGGAGAATGAGGAGGCTCACTGACGGCTCCTCCACCCCCCCTCCATTAAGAAGCCAGCAGCCGCTCCATGTGCTCCCTCACTCGCTCTCCTCTTCGGCGGGAAGTGAGTGACGGCGTGAGCGCTCTTTTCCCGACAGGAAGCCGTTCCAGGTAGTTACGGTTCTCCCTCCTGGAATAAATCCACGGTGAGGGTTCCTCTCCGCCGGAGCACCTGAGCGGCGGCGTGTCATTTCTGGACGGCCCTCTGTTCCTCTGATCGCTTCATCCTCTTTATTTTTCTTGAGGATCAAGCCGTCAGCCGGCGGGGCGGGGCGCGGCACGGCGCGGCGCGGCGCTCTTTAGACGGCGTGGGGATTTCGCCGTAATGTGATTTCACAAAAGAGGAAAATCTTACAGATGCAAAGCAGCCCAGATATTTTTATTTTGCGTTGAAATTTAATTTCATCAGCATAATCTGCTGCGTTAATATGATCCCAGACGCACGGACACATATTTTGATATTAAAGGGATTTCGGGGATTAGCACCGGCCCGGTTCTCAGCCTGGCGTACTAAATATGTACTTTAATTAATATTTTGAAATCAAGCGGAGTGACGCGGGGCGATGCCAAACACATGGTAATAGCATCAGTCAGCGGGCGTGGCGCGCTTTACATGGTAATTAGTGCCGTTTACTGCAAGTAAACACCGCCAAACTTTCACTGCGTCGGGGTAGAACTGTTCTCCAGGAGAACGTCCCGCTGCACGCCCACCGGGGGGTAAAGAAACATCGGGATGGGTGCCTCACCACCGCGCAGAACGGACAGTCATCAATCCACCACCCAAAGAGAACAGAGAACCAACAGAACACAGAGGGACTGCAGTCTGGAATTATAAAACCACAAACTCCATCTGAATGGTAAGTGGAGGACATGGATAACGAAGCAACAAGGGGGCGTGGCCTAACTTTTGACAGGTACTCTACATCACTCTACATTAACAGCTCTGTCCTACAGGCTCTCATACACACAGGGTTGACATGGTGGGGGGGGGGGTGGTAGATCTGCGGGGTGAGGGACACGGGTGTTAGGGACCCAGAGGATAAGGGGCCCGGGGGGGTTAGACACTCAGAGGGAGTTAGGGACCCATAGGTTAAGGAACCTGAGGGTTAAGGACACATAGGGTAACGGACCCGAGGGGGGGGGGTACACGCTCAGGGAGGGTTAATGACCCAGAGAGAAAGGGACCTTTGTTAGGGACACAAAGGGTAACAAACCTAGGGGGAGGTTAGACACTGGGGCGGGAGGGGTTAGAGACCTGGGGGTTAGGGACCAGGGGGTAAGGCACTCAAGGGGTTAGGCAACCAGGGGTTAAGTAAACGGGGGTAAGGCACTCGAAAGGGTTAAAGACCTAGGGGTTAGGGACCCAGAGGGTAAGGGACCCAGGGATGAGTATTTATAGATTGGGATTATGTAGTCTGGATTATGGACTCCGGTCGTTTTAATGAGGTAAACTCCGCCCACTTTATAAACAGGAGGCGTGTTTTATGGGTTATGGGATTTAGCACGGGGGTAATAACTGTCGGGGCGGACGCTTGGTAAAGTGCTGGACATGGGAGAGTATTTATCAGGGTATCGACTTTCTGCCTGCTGTGTCCTGAACTCTTTTGTCATAAACTGGAGCACTCAGCGGCCGCGGGGGGGGGGGGGGGATCGATCCCGCCAAAACTGCTGTCAGCTTCTCTCCCAGCGAGCATTGCTTTTGTTATCACCACTTAGGGGGCTGATAAATGCCGTGGCCCCGAGCTTCCGCACGGCTCGCTGTACCCGCCTGACACACACACACACACACACACACACACACACACACACACACACAAACGACAGAACAGCTTCACCTACAGATTCACCTACAGACTCACCTACAGACTCACCTTCAGAATCACCTACAGACTCACCTACAGACTCACCTACAGACTCACCCACAGACTCACCCACAGACTCACCCACAGACTCACCTACAGACTCACCTGCAGATTCACCTGCAGATTCACCTACAGAATCACCTACAGAATCACCTACAGACTCACCTATAGAATCACCTACAGACTCACCTGCAGACTCACCTACAGACTCACCTGCAGAATCACCTACAGACTCACCTACAGAATCACCTACAGACTCACCTACAGAATCACCTACAGACTCACCTACAGAATCACCTGCAGACTCACCTACAGACTCACCTACAGACTCACCTGCAGAATCACCTACAGACTCACCTACAGAATCACCTACAGACTCACCTACAGAATCACCTACAGACTCACCTACAGACTCACTTACAGACTCATCTGTAAAGAATTTGTATGTTCTCCCCGTATGAGCTCTAGTTCCATTTTACAGTCCGACACCAAAACACTGTCCTGTAAATCATAAATATATAAATGTAGACAAACGGACAGGTTCATTAAGGGTTAATTAGTTCATACAGATGTGTAAAGTCTAATTAATGTTCTTCGGCCTGTTTGACTTTAGAACGTTTAAGTAAACGTGTTGTGTTCTAGGAAGCTGGACGAACTGGGGTTTAATTAATTAGTCTTCTGTGTGATATCAATGCATTGTGTGGTTTATAAATCAGAAATCATTTCACACGCACACAACGTCTCCATGGCAACAACATCTCCAGGTACTGAGGACCAAGGTGTGATCTACGGATTGGACACGGAACCTTGAACGTTCTCGTGAGGAGGGATAATGCCGGGACCCTCACCTCGCTTTTCAGGAGACAAACGGCAGGGGGCGGAGCTTAGAGCCTGAGAGCGCTGCGTGGAAAAACGTGACGGACGAACGGCAGAGGGGTGTAGAAGATTAAATAGAGGAATTAAAGTTGAAGTTAAAGGTGAAAGTTGGTGTTGATTTGGAACCTGCAGAATAAAGCCCCACTAAAGGAAGGTAAACGCCCGGCCTGCTGGTTAATTTAATAATGTTGGACGTGACCATTAGGGGAGGCAGCGCGTGGGTGTAATTTGGGTGATTAATGCGGGGCTTCGGTGGCGGCGCGGGGCGGGGCTCAGATAAATAGTGAATCGATACGCCGCGGCCCGCTGGCAGCTCTGATTAGTGGGCCGCTGAAACGGACCGCGCGTGATGAATGGAGAACCGGCGCGGTAGAGCCAGGAGAGGCGGCCGGACCACGTCCTCCACCCGGAGAGTCTACTCCCCCAGGGAACGAGGAACCTCCACGGATTCCCAGAGTTACCGTAACCTCCGACCCTCGGTTCTCCACGCGGCATGGTTCACCGAGCAACCGCATCCTTACAGGAACTTCTCCCCTCTCCCAGGTGACCTCCATCAGAGCCAACGTGGAGGAACCGAGTCGGGTGGAGAATCAGCCATTACACATTACATCCTGCAGGGGGCAGAGTGAGAATGAGGAGCTGGGGCCAAACTTCAACAGCTACAACAGTAACACGCTGCCACCACAATGAGGCTCCATGATTAATCATCTAATGAGACCATGAGGAACCATAAATCAGCTACAGGATCCAAACCAGGAACTGTAACAAATGCTTAATCCATAGGGGGGGGGGTGAGTTCTCCATGCCCATCCAGGGGAGAACGTTTTGGACGCTGGGCAGATACACCCAGGACAGGACGCCAATCTATCACTGAACACACACTCACTCTATATGGGGCAATTCGGAGCATTCAATTCACCTTCAATCCATGTTTGTGGGTGGAAACCGGAGAACCTGGTGGAATCCCACGCGGACACGGGGAGGACATGCAAACCAGATTGGGATTCGAACCTGGATGCCCAGCGGTGAGAGGAGAACATACCAACCACCCTGATACCTTTATTATAAATTAAATATGTAAATAATGAGAATAAATGTAACGACTGTTCTATTAATATTTATTTTGAACTTGACTTCAAAAGGAAATGGTTTTTTTATTCAAACGTATTTAGACGGTTCCTGCAGAAGGTTCCTGCATTTTCATTAATGAAACTTCGTTTAAAGTTTTGATGAAAACGTGCCACAGAATCTTTAATTAGCGGGGTGTGTGGCGGGCGCGTGGCGGGCGTGGGGTGGGTGTGGGTTTTAATGAAGACTGAAGCGGCGTTATTGCGCGGCGGTGGACAGGTTAGCTTAAAGGTTTCATTTTTCAGGTTTAAAGAGAAAATTAACCTTCTCCAATTAAAGGCGCGGCATTGTTGAAGACGGCGCGGCGGTTTAAGTGTCTTGCCATTTATTGAGGCGCGGGGCGAGCGCGCCAGCTCGGCTGTGTAAATGTCAGAATTAATACGCGCAGTAAGAGAATTAATTAATTTCGGGTGGAATCCTCACAACCTGATCCGTCAAAGTCGGGCGCACGCCTCGGCCTGGGTGTCGCGGCCACGCCGCCGTTCCAGCAGGGGGCACCGTACAGCCGAATGTATGAGGACAGCCTGCGTGTCAACTAACAACCACATTTCATTCCTTTATTATCGTCCTCTTTATCCTCTATTAGGGTCAAAAGGGGGGTGGGGGGGGGTTCCCTATACCCATCCTAGGGGAGAACCTTTCGGGTGGTGGACAGGGCGTCAATCTATCACTGGACACACACTCAAACACTCTATACACTCCATAGGGGGCAATTTAGAGCATTCAATTCACCTTGAATCCATTTTTTTTGGACTGTGGGAGGAAACTGGAGAACCCAGAGGAAACCCACATGGACACGGGGAGAACATGCAAACTCCACCCAGATTGGCATTCGAACTGAGAGAACAGGCTGTGTTCTTTCTACACTGTACAACAAAACAGTTTGGGGAAGGTCCTCTCTCAGATTTGGAAGGCCCTAACTCACCGCGGGCTCTTTTTATTAAAAGCTGCCTCTCAGTCTGAAATCAAAAGTGCAGGGATAGGACCGTACCTGCGTTCTGTTTTAATCACTTGCAGCAGACGGACGGCGCGAGAATCTATTACACCATCATGGACGTCCTGTCTGGTTCTAACAGCGAGTTCTAATGCCCCTGGTGGTGACCCCCGCCGCCGGCCGCAGTGTTACTGCCCCTCTCAGCCCCTCTGGAACGCGGGGCGTCCCGGTGCAGGGGGTTCTCCTCTGAAGTGTGCAGGACCCAGGAGCAATGTTCAAGTTCACCAGCATCCAGACAGGGGTGTAATGACTTGTAGAGGTCGCCTGGGTTACAGGAGCAGGGGGGGTAGGAGGGAGGCAAGGGGAGGGGGTGTGACTAAGAGCTGACACACACACACACACACACACACACACACACACCAGGACTTCTGTTAACCCTTTAAACCTTGTATGATCTATTTCTCATTTATTAAAACTGTTCAAATTAATAAAAGATGCTTTGAAGCTTTACATCCAGAACCGTGTTCACCGGCAGAACCTTAGGAGCCTTACTGAAACACAATACTGACAAACTGAAATCTTAATATTATTAGATTTAACAAATATAAATAAAATAAAAACTATTTTTGTGGAATTCTAAATATAAATGTTCCAACTGAACTGATCACCTCATTTGTGTCTGTTCATTATAAAGAACTAATTAAAATATTATTATTATTATTATTCATATTATTATTATTATTATTATTATTATTAGCAGTAGTATTAGAGCATTGTATTAGAGTTGGGAACGTTTGAATGAGCAGTTGACAGTTTTCATTGTTCCGGACGTGTTCTGTATCACGGGGGGGGGGGGGGGTACATTTTTGGAAGCTATTGTTTAATTGGATGGCAGGCAGATTTAAATTTGAGGGGAATAAATAAAGTAAATCATAAAAGATGAACAGTTTAAACAGAGAGTTTATCCGGAGCTTTTTTTATTCATGGTTTGGGGCTAAAATTATAATTAATTAGTGCATAAATTAAAAAATAATTGTTTTTTTTAAAACAATGAAACTCTCAGTAACTTTCCAAACGGAACGCGACGCTTCGCATTTTTATATCTTTTTTTTTTACAGACTTCAGGAAAGCAGTTTATAGTTCCAGCTCCTGCACGGCCCCTGACCGTGACCTTTCACCCCTGAGCCTCGTTAAAGTCTTAACGGTGATTTCTTTACTCTATACATGTATTTCATTTAGTTTATATTTGAACAAAAAATACATTTATTAAATAAGTTTAATAAAGACAGAAGATTTAGATCGAATTCAAACATCAGCATAATTCAATTACTGTAATTAACTCATAAATGATTATTAATTAATTCATGCTTAATTAATAAATACATACACTTTTTATTTTAGACTGCGTAATGCATGGTTTAAAAAAATCACCACTACATAACAGACATCAGCTTTTTCAGATTGCCGTGTGTGTGTGTGTGTGTGTGTGTGTGTGTGTGTGTGTGTGTGTGTGTGTGTGTGTGTGTGTGTGTGTGTGTGTGTGTAAATGAGCTTGCTGATTTTGTTTTTTTTTCAGTCTTTTTAAACCAATTGGGCAGCAAATTAGCTGGCAGGGGTTAAACACCAGCACTCTGTCAGTGTTTATTTAGTGGCTCAGCATGGCCTCCATTACAGCACCACCATCTCCACCACATCCACCACCCTGTTCTACAGACAAATCACTACAATATTCTATGTACAGCATAAAAATAAAGAAAAAAAGTCAAATATATATATATATAATTATAGGCGGCACGGTGGCTTGGTATTTAGCATGTTCTCCTCTCAGCACTAGGGATTCCCGGTTCTAATCCACATCTGGGTGGCATTCCCGGTTCTAATCCACATCTGGGTGGAATTTCCATGTGCTCCTCGTGTCCGTGTGGGTTTCCTCCGGGTTCTCCGGTTTCCTCCCACAGTCCAAAAACATGGATCAAGTCAATTGAGTTCTCCAAATTGCCCCATAGAGAGTGTGTCTATGTGAGTGAATGTATCCAGTGATAGATTGCCCCTCTGTCCCGGGTGTATCTGGCCAGCGCCCGAAACGTTCTTCCCTGGATGGGCGTGGGGAACCCCCCCCCCCCCGCGACTCTCATAGAGGATGAAAGCGGAAGATAATGGATAAATGAAAAAAACATAAAATTGTGTATGTGTGTGTGTGTGTGTGTGTGTGTGTGTGAAAATTCTTCTTCGCCCAGAAGACCGTTAGTGAGGTCAGACACCGATGTTAGATGAGGACCATAATCCCTGTCTTAGTCCATCCTCGTTCTAGGTGTTGGGTGGGGTTAAGGTGTGGGTCAGTGACGTTTTTCTACCGAAGCTGTTGATTCGTTTCTTTTGGAGAGATGTGAGTGCAGTGGGAGGAGCTACACTGTGGATGCTGCAGCTACACACGTCTGATGTACAGCAGCTCCTGGGTTTATGACTTTAAATCATTCCTCGTACATTTAGAACCCGCCGCATCACAGATTCTATAGCATTACAAACTCACCGGTCCCACTGCGCTGATGAAATAGCAATTCACCAAAGTCAGACTGCACCACAATCTTAAAGGGGATGCCATGGGACATGCTGATTGGTTTACTGCACGTTATGGTAAAAACACACACACACACACACACACACACACACACACACACACACTTCTGATCTATATAATCATTCATTCATCCATCCATTATCTTCTATATTAGGGTCTGGGGGGGGTTCCCCATGCCCATCCAGGGGAGAACATTTTGGGCGCTGGGCAGATAGACCCAGGACAGGGGGGCAATCTATCACTGGGCACACACTCACTCACACACACACACTCTATATGGGGCAATTTTGAGAACTCAATTGACTTGATCCATGTTTTTGGACTGTGGGAGGAAACCAGAGAACCCGGAGGAAACCCACACGGACACGGGGAGAACATGCAAACTCCACCCAGATGTGGATTCGAACCGGGAATCCCTAGCGCTAAGAGGAGAACATGCTAAACCACTAAGCCACCATGCTGTCTTCTGATCTATATATATATATATATATATATAAACCCAAAACCAAATGTCAGAGGGGTTAATGAAGAGGTTAATGAAGGGGTTAATGTTGGAAACACTTTAAACAGCAGCAGATGAAACCTGAAGCTGGCGCGATGGCCGGCGTCCTCCTGAGGGTCCATCAGACCACATCTGACCCTTAAGCCCGAGCTACTCAGCCGCCGGTCTGCTATCGATCCGTATCAGTTAGCCGCTTCACCAACGTTAAAACGTCCTCTGGGCTTCCATGACATCATTTAGGGCCCGACCTTGACCCGGGACGAATCGGAGACGCGGGCGGCGTCTGAACCTTCGTCGGCTTATCAGAGCCCCTTTCGGCACTCCAGATCCCACAGAAAGTCTCTCGGTCGTCCTCGCCGACCCCGGGGACCCATAACAGAGGCCCAGAGGCCTGTTTAAAATTTCATCTGATCCCGTTAATTATTGTGGAGATGGCGTGTGGAGCCCCGGCTGGCGGCTGCGAACTCCTCCTGCCATTTTGGCGCGATAAGGTGTCAGTTATCTCTCCGGGAGGTTAATAGAGCGACCACCTAATCCCTTCCCTTCTATACAGATGTTTCTGCTATTTGCATGCGGTAAGCTGATACGGTCATTCACTCCAGAGTGCCACTGCATTCCTAATGAATTTAAACCCGCGAGAGAGGACTGGACGCAGGCGCACTCATCACCTCACCTCCGAATTCAGCGGCGCTGCAGTTCTGCTCCTGGAGGCTCAGCAGCTCCTCAAACTGACTGACGATGATGATGATGATGATGATGATGATGATGATGGAGCTCCCCATTCATCTATAAAAACCCCCAGACTCCTAAAACATCCATCACGCCGTCTTAGAGTTCAGCACCGTCCACATTACAGAGGGTCACACACACCCACCCTGACCCGACAGTATGGTCAGCCTCATACACACACACACACACACACACACACTGTCCACACTACAGAGAGTCAAACACACCCACCCTGACCCGACAGTATGGTCAGCCTCATACACACACACACACACACACACACACACACACTGTCCACACTACAGAGAGTCAAACACACCCACCCTGACCCGACAGTATGGTCAGCCTCATACACACACACACACACACACACACACACACACTGTCCACACTACGGAGGGTGAAACACACCCACCCTGACCCGACAGTACGGTCAGCCTCAGACACACACACACACACACACACACACACACACACTGTCCACACTACGGAGGGTGAAACACACCCACCCTGATCCAACAGTACGGTCAGCCTCATACACACACACACACACACACACACACACACACACCATCTACTTTACAGAGGGTCAAACACACCCACCCTGACCCGCCAGTATGGTCAGCCTCACACACACACACACACACACACACACACTGGTTCATACGTCCACATCACGGCTCACATAAAAGTAATAAACTAATAAATGAAAATGATTGGATGAGATGTTTGGATGAAGATTCACAGATTCACACCGATCAATAATTAATAATCAATATCAAATTCCAAATCCAAACATAATTCCTGAACTAATGAGTCTGTAAAAGTTACATAAATGCTTTTATGATGTTATAGTTTAAACAATAATACTAATCCTGCTCATTAACAAGTGATTCACTGAATCAAATACAACTCTGGAGATTATATTTTTATATTAATCACCAAATGACTCCGAATCAAATTCACTCAGATGAAAATGAATCAGATTTTTCTTTAAACGACTCACTGGAACAATGAATTAGGGAATAATCCCAACATATAAATCAAACTCACAGATTTTAATCCAGATGGAATGTTTTAATGAATCAAAGACTTACAAACTGAACATTAATCAAACCAACGACAACCGATCCAACGATTCAGCACCGACTCACCGAACACACAGCTCGTTTGAAACAGAATGATTCGATTCATCAAAGCATGACTCAGTGGACATTACATTTAATTAAGAACTTTGAGTTTGGTTCGTCTTTGTGTTTAAAGCAGATAATGTCATTAAAATCAGACCTGCAGAGCGCAGATGACTCTGAAGCTCCACACAAACGGCTCACTCCAGATGAGCTCATTAATATCTAATGAACGCTAACTGACCTTTCTAATGAGCTTTGAGGTCGAAGTCGGAGTTCTGATGTTCCTCAGGTTGGGTTCTGGGTGGAATCCTCTCAGGTCCCACAGTTTTCTTTCATAAACAAAATAATCCAGTGTTTTCACCTCAGGTTCCACCAAGGTTCCACCAAGGTTCTCAAAGGTTCTGATTAAACTGTGTGATTCAGTGGATTTAACTCCAAAAGTTCTCCAAGAGTTCTGAACACTTTAGAATCCCATGAAAGGCGAGTTCCCACACTGTGGGTTTGATTAGAACCTGCTTCTGGCACCATGTTGTCAAACTGATCTACAGCACAAAGCATCATGGGAAATGTAGTTCTTCTGGTTCTGTTTGCCCTTCATCACTGCAGTCATCATTTGACATCTGACCTTAAAGCTGAGACATTAAGCCTTCAGATAAAACACCTGAAGATCCACCTCCTCCACCAGCACTCACTCTAATCTGATCTAATCTGATCTAATCTGATCTAATCTGATCTAATCTGATCTAATCTGATGGTGGATGATGAGGAAGGTACTGTAAAGATAAACCTCATCAGTCGTAATGGATTCTCCAGTCCACTTTGTGATGTTCTCTCTGGTTAGAGCCTCCACCACATGATCATCAGTGGTCCTCAGAAGATGTTCCATCAACAGGAGGTCAGATTCAGTGAAACACTTACATGTAAGAACCGTTCTCAGTGGTTCTCTTTCGGATTTATGAAGAACATCTGAAACTGAAGCATGACTGAATCATTTCCAGCACGTTCTCCAATCGTTCCTGCAGAACATCAGTTTATAGCTTTGCTCTTCCGGACTGGACTCTGGACTTTGGGGCTATGGGAACTGTACTCACAGGGGTGTGAGGTTCTAAGTGTGTCTTGTATTGGGCATCATGGGTGATATTTAACACAGATGAAACACGGTTGCCCTGGACTTAACGTGCTCTCCTGAGTGAAAAGGTCAGGTGGATGCTGACTGCTGTCGCTTCTGTAGTCACCTTTATGAAACATGTTCTTCACTCTGATAAATGTTAACTAGGTTCACGGCACCAAGTTCTCTCACCGACATCTCAGAGAGAACATTACGGGAGATTTTTGGAAAACACAATTTATTCTTGGCATTGAGAAAAAATGAAGCCCCGCCTCCAAAATCCAAACCCAAAGACCATGGGTACTCCATTCTCATACTATTCTAATGTTAGAGTATGGTATGGTTCCATATGCAGTATGTTCAGTAGTAGGCGATTTTGTACACGTGGCTACGTACAAAATCCCAATCCCAATCTGGGTGGTTTGCATGTTCTCCCCATGTCTGCATGTGTTTCCTCCGGGTTTTCTGGTTTCCTCCTACAGTCCAAAAACATGGATTCAAGGTAAAAGTCCATCCATCCATAATCTTCCACTTTATTGTCTATTAGGGTCGTGGGGGGGGGGGGATGTTTCGGGCGCTGGGCAGATACACTCAGGACAGGGGGGCAATCTATCACTGGTCAAGGTAAAGTTCATTAATTAATTTATTCATTATCTTCCACTTTATCCTCTATTAGGGTTGCACGGGGGGGGGGTTTCCCCATGCTCATCCAGGAGAGAACATCTTGGGCGCTGGGCAGATACACCCAGGACAGGACGCCAATCTATCGCTGGGCACACACTCACTCTATATGGGGCAATTTGGAGAACTTCATTGACCTTGATCCATGTTTTTGGACTGTGGTGAGGAAACTGGAGAACCCGGAGGAAACCCACACCGACATGGGGAAAACATGGAAACTCCACCCAGATGGGGATTCAAACCAGGAATCCCTAGTGTTGAGAGGCGAACGTGCTAAACCACTAAGCCACCATGCTGCGGTCAAGGTAAAGTAAATACTTTAAATTGCCCCATACAGTGTGTGTGTCTCCAAAATCCAAACCCAAAGTGCGTAGGTACTCGATTTTCATGCTATTTCAAAGGTAGAGTAGGGTTTGGTTCCGTATGCAGGGTGTGGGAGGTGATTTTGGACGCAGCCTGTGGGTACGTACTTCAGAACATGTGTTAAAGATATAAAAGCAAACCCACATGACCTCAGTGATGTCACCGTACTTTGAGGAGGTCAGGAGAACTTTGGAGGCGTGTGGTTCTCCGGTGAGGACCGAGCGGGTGGTGGTTATTAATATGCAGGGGACTGGATCATCGGCGTCCCCGTGTGGTGAGTCTATCTGTCTTGCGCGAGATGACAACTCCCCGTTTCTCCAGTTAATCACCCGAGATGACCTTTGTCACCAGCCTTGTTCTGAGTGATTAAGACTGCTTCTGCGAGAACGTGTGTGGAGAACCGGACGCGTCCCTGCGCCTTCTGCTCCACCGACGCCCACGTCGGGACATAAATCACCGAGGTGATCAGCGGCGACGCGGCTAATTAATGACCGTGACCCCGGTGGGATCGCCGTACCTCCTCCACCTGTTCAGCTGCAGGGCTGTGTGGAGCGACCAGCTAGAAGAACGTGGACCGTGATGATCCATCACACCAATAACGCACGCAGGAATCAAGCACAGGCAAGGTGGACCAGGAATTTGCATGTTCTCCTCTGTCTACTCCCACCAGCTTAACATACGATTATAAAATTCATCTATTTTCTTTTGCTTTATCCTCTATTAGGGTTGCGGCGGGGGGGGGGGGGGGGTGGGTTCCCCATGCCCATCCAGGGGAGAACGTCTCGGGCGCTGGGCAGATAGACCCAGGACAGGGGGGCAATCTATCACTGCACACTTACTCACTTACACACACTCTATATGGGGCAATTTGGAGAACTCAATTGACTTGATCCATGTTTTTGGACTGTGGGAGGAAAAAGGAGAACCCGGAGGAATCCCATGCAGACACGGGGAGAACATGGAAACTCCACCCAGGTGGGGATTCGAACCGGAAATCCCTAGTGCTGAGAGGAGAACATGCTAAACCACTAATTTACGCCGCATGATTATAAAATATTTAATACAAATTTAAATACAGCTGGGCGGCATAGTGGCTTAGTGTTTGGCATGTTCTCCTCTCAGACGAGGGCGATTCCAGGTCCATGTTCTTCCCATGGGTTTCCTCCGGGTTCTCCGGTTTCCTCCTACAGTCCAAAAACATGGCTTCAAGGTAAACTGAATGCTCTAAATTGCCCCATACAGTGTGTATGGCACACTGTCCCTGCTTTAAAATCCTGGAGCAGAACATCAAAGCAAAAAAACAGCAATTAGACAAACGAACTGCCTCGGCTGAACCTGCAACCCGACGCCGTCTCCGTTCGAGTCGTTCAGGGTCTTCTGGAGCTTTTCCAGGTGAGCTGTGGCGTCTCCAACAGCTGGTCCTACCTCCCCCTGGTGGCTGCGCGCTCATTATCTCGGTTCTCGACGCCTCTGTAATGAGGACACGGGGTAATAAAAAACGAATCACCTTAATACGCTCTCCTGCGAGCCGCCTCCGTATTAGCATTGTAAAAGCGCCAAATTAGTTCGGCGCCGCCGTACAAACAGCCGAGGACGGCACCCCGGCCAAATGAGGGTCAGCCTCGGCCGGCGCGCCTCAGACGGGAGGCCGTAATCAAAAGGCGGGAAGACGGCGGCGGCGAGATGAAATGCGTGGCTAAAGCGTCCGGGTCGAGAGGATGAGAGACGGCAGAACGGCGGCGACTCAGAGGGACATTAGAATAATTTATTCGGAAACAGAGTTACAGTAAAGCTGCGAGATCAGCAAAGCGCCAACACAAACCCCCGGATTTAAAGCGCCGAGTAAGCAGATGGAAATGGAACGATGGCAGCTGCTGGCAGGGAGCCTCATCCATTTAACCCCTTAACTAGAGACGTCCCAGACTGATGGATCGAATTGGGATGCCAACACAGGCCCCTTTTAACGAATCGTAATTCGGATGTTTATTTTAATCCCGCTCCTCATTACCTCATGAGGTGCGGCGCCGATGTTCACCCGAGTACCACGGCGGGCGCG
>JAFMOD010000093.1:169218-182723 GCA_019802435.1 Corydoras maculifer
CACACACAAACACACACATACACACATACATACACACACACACACACACACATACAAACACACACATACACACATACACACACAAACACACACACACACACACAAACACACTGTGTGTTCTCAGAGAGGTCACACACACAGACACCAAACACACACACATACACACACACACACACACACACACGTGGTGTGACGGGCGTCTGAGCGCTCTCTCTCTCTCTCTCTCTCTCTCTCTCTCTCTCCATTGTGATGCTGGTTGATTTGGCTGAGTGAGTGAGACAGATGCTCAGATACACACTGTGTGTGTGTGTGTGTGTGTGTGTGTGTGTGTGTGTGTGCTTGTCTTCAGAGGAGAACTTCAGGATGTATGAAGTGGAACATCATTAGAGGTTCTGTCTGATTCCATGACAACGTTAGTGACCAGGCCCCTCCCTGTGTGGAGTTGGTATGTTCTCCCCCCCCCCATCGCTTTAAGAGCTAAAATTAGTAGGTAAATCATAGAATACTATATTCTTGTGTCCGACCTGCAGTAGACTGGCAACATGTCCCGGGCCTTACTCTGTCTTTGACTTCTCGAGTGCTGGGAAAGGCCCCTGAGTGATTTTAATTGCTCTATTGTTCATATGTGTGAATGAATCAAAACGCGAGCGCTTTAGGTTCCTCTTTGTGAAACTGGAGAACAGGTGCTTCACCCCAAACAGAATCAGAACGTCTCCAGAGCAGGACACGCCTGACGAGGACTTTTATTCTATCCTCCCCATTGAGGGCACCGGAATTCAAGTGCTACTAGACGGAGGCGCCGTGCTTGGCGCTACAAAAGAGCGACACGCTTCTGCTTCCCTCCAGCCAATTCCGATCCGAATCAGTTTAATTAAGTAACAAATTCTGTTGGCATAGTAACAGGCCCGCTAATTTATCCTGGGAAACAGTCTGAGATGGACAGGTTGCTCGGCAACAGCCAATGGCAACGCGGAGACGGGCCAATGACAAATTGTGCGGGATGCAGATGTCGTGATGGTTGGGGAGGGGAGGGGGTTGGTCATGTGACTGACACCCACATGAGAGCGAGATGGGATGGGGTCGAGGAGGGAGGGTACAGGGGGGCACCACCACCACCACCGCTGCCACCTCCACCACCGCACAACGCCGACCTCCTGAGCCAAGATTAGAACCTGCAGTGTAATGGGCTCCTCAGTCGGTGACGTTAAGAACGCCGTAGAGTGACACGCTAACGAAAACATCTACACCTCCCTCAGAACGTCTCGGGCGCTGGGCAGATAGACCCAGGACAGGACGCCAATCCATCGCTGGGCACACACTCACTCACACACACTCACTCTATATGGGGCAATTTTGGAGAACTCAATTAACTTGATCCATGTTTTTGGACTGTGGGAGGAAACCGGAGAACCCAGAGGAAACCCACGCAGACACGGGGAGAACAATGAAACTTCACCCAGATGGGGATTCGAACCAGGAATCCCTAGTGCTGAGAGGAGAACATGCTAAACCACTAAGCCACCGTGCTGCCCCTTCAGGAAACATATGAGGTTTAATGAGGTCTAAACGTTCTGCCACGCCTCCACCCGACACCCCGAGGGTCTAGATCCATCCAGGAGAACGTTTCAGACACCGCTGTTGGATGGAGGTGACCTCAGGGATCAGTGTGGGAGGAGCAACAGGGTTCCCATCACGGCCCACCTAAGGAAGGCTGCAGACTGTGTTCAACCCTTCTGATGGTCACCTACAGCAGGAGAACATACCAAGTCACCCCGCTCACCTCCTCACAGGCTAGTTTCCTGAACGTGATGATGAAGTCCATCATACCTGAGAACACATTACAATGTGAACTGAGTAACCGGATGTTGGTGTCTGCTGCTGCTGCTGATGTATAGTATTTTATTGAGTTATTTATATAGATTATATATTCCTGTAATCTATTTAAAGTCGTCATGTAAATCATGATGAACCGGTGTGAAATCGCACCGCGTGCACTTTGCCGTTATTGCGTCGGTTCAGAGTGAACATGTAAACATCAGTAATCACTCAGATTCTCCTCCACAATTAGAAATAATGCGTTTAGCGCGCCGTCGCGTGCCATGCTTACGTTCTCCGCCGTTCGGACCTTATTTTTAGGTACGTCGTAATATTTCCACCGCTGAGGAATGATATAGCGCCGCTTTCATCATATCACCGCCTGGAAACGCTTACACAGCACGTTTTAAACGCTGAACGCTCAGAAAAGCTGGAGAGAGCGCGGCTTCAGAAGTTACACTTCATACACACCGGGTGGAACGAGGGGGTCAGGGTGGGGGGGGTACTGTCACACCACCCACCTACAAACACGTTACGGGCTGTTATATGGACCCCGGTTCAGGGGTCCTAACCCCCCCCCCCCATCACATGCCGTAACGCTCTACATCACTTTAACTCACATACACAGCAAAAAACTCTCCTACACTGTTGATGCTGAAGGAGGATGAGGATGAAGAAGAGTCCCTCCACTGAGCCTCGGTCCTCACAAGGTTTCCTCCTTAAAATATCAACAGAACAGGGAGTTTTGTCTTGCCGCTGTCTCTTGGTCTCGCTCTTGCGTTTAAAGGTTTATAACTCTGTAAAGCTGCTTTGTGACGACGTACGATAAAAAAAAAAAAAAAACACTCTATAAATGAATGACTTGAACTTGAACTTAAAAAAGTCAGAAAATCTTTGAAACGTGTTCCAAACCGTGTTTTTGACACAATTCGATTTCTAACTCAGATAAACGATCCAGCTTTTAAAATCATTTTCTTATTTTAAGAAATCTAATCGAGAAAATTTTACTCATTTTAATGGCAATTTTTTACATTTTATTTTTGACCTAGTTTTTTTTGCAGTGTACTCGACGTCTTACGTTCATTAAGAACTGCAACCTTAAGATCAAATGTTTGATAATAATAAGTAACAGTATAAACACATTCATCCATTATCTGGGGTGTAATCCTCTACTAGTTTTAGGGCGGGGGGGGGTTCCTCATGCCCATTCAGGACAGAGTGGAGAACGTTTCGGGCGCTGGGCAGATACACCCAGGACAGGACGCCAAGCTATTGCTGGACACACACTCACTCACACAGACACACTCTATATGGGGCAATTTACAGCATTCAATTTACCATGCTTGAATGAATGAATCCATGCTTTCGGACTGTGGTAGAAAACCGGAGAACCTGGAGGAAACCTACATGGACACGGGGAGAACATGCAAACTCTACCCAGATCAGGAATCTTCAGCACTGAGAGGAGAACATGTTAAACACTAAGTTAAACCCATGGTATGAATAAAAAAATTAATAATAATCTGACTGTAAAGCACGGTGGTGGACCCATCACACTTCAGAAGTATCAGCTCCAACAACATCAGCCTGCGGGACAGAGAGAACATTACGGCCGTTTCAGATGAAAACGGGCTCATTCCGCTGTGGCGCCCCCTAATGGGAACAGCCTAAAGGGGAAGAGAATTCAATATCACACATTTAAAATACATTAAATAATATTACTAATTTATTAATAATGATGGCATAAATAGATATATGTCCATTATTAAAAACAATATATATTCAATTAAAATAAGGATGGAGACAGGCTGTAATTGTTGTGTTTGTTGAGGTTTGGTGGCGTGGAGCTGGAGCTGGGTGTAAATTGGGTTTGCCGGTGTTTGTGACGGTGAGAGGAGTCGGTCGGCGCTCTCCTTCGTTCCTTCACTGGTAATGAAAATTCAGAGATGTGGAACTTCAATCTTAAAAAGCTCCCAGTCTGCACAGGATGAACGTGATTCGTCACATTTGAATGGTAATAATCAGTTCTGGGGGTGGGGGGGGTGGGGGGGGCGTTATAACTGCCGCATTCCTTATATATTTTTTTTATGAGGTATGTGATGAGAAGCGTTTGTTTCTGCTGACGATATTAATAAAATTGATATTTACCACGAACAGTCGTAAAGCCTTTAGTGCGGGCGCGATCCAGCCAGAGCGCCGGTCACACCGCCGGCAGATAAATAGAGCCAATTAGGAGGCCGACGTCGGCCCCATAAAACTCCTTAGAAAACAATAACGGAGAGGAAACCTTACGCCACGCAGACGCCACGCCGATCGGCATCCTTCTTCGAGCCGTCGGCCAAAGTGGAACCCGGGACGGCGGCGGCGAGCCAGAGTTATTCTCTTAATTAAGCATCCAGGACCCAGAACCACCTTCAAACAGATTATTCAATAAAACACAAAGTGAATAAAGCTGCGAGAGGAGGTGGAAATTTCCCAGATGGCGCCACCGAGGAGGTGAGGTAAGATCGTCACTCTAATGCCTCCGTCGGCTCCTGATGAGCTCGCAAATAAATATGCAAAAAAGCCTCGCCGTGGAGGAGGGAGAAAAAGGCAATCAAGGGGAGCAGCGGGCCGGGCCGGACCATAAATCTCTGTCTGTTTCAATCGCGGCCGCGGCTGAAGCGGTGTAAAACTCGAGCGGGGATGTCATCAATTCCGGTTAGCTCCTCTGTGCCTCTTTGTGCCGACGCACCGGCGTGATTGATTGATTTTGTCACTCGGGCTCGGTTCACAGTATGTTAACATGGAAGGGCAGAGTTGGGTTATGGAGAACGGATTATTAGAGTTCTGCACAGAGCTCTACCGAGAGGGCCGGCCCGGGACCGCCATCGGCTCGTCTTTAATTATGGACTATCCCGTCAGAGTGCTCCTCTGAAGAACAGAAGAACCTTCAGAGACATGCAGCAGGAGAGACCACCAAAACCATGGAGACCAGCAAACATCTCACAAACATCTCAAAGCTCGGTGTGGATCCTTCAGATTAATTCATCTATCATCTTCCGCTTTATCCTGTATTAGGGTCGCGGGGGGGGGCGGCGGGGGCATGCCCATCCAGGGGAGAACGTTTCAGGGGACAGGGGGGCAATCTATCGCTGGACACACTCACTCACAAAGACACACTCTACATGGGGCAATTAGAGAACTTAATTGACTTGATCCATGTTTTTGGACTGTGGGAGGAAACCGGAGAACCCGGAGGAAACCCACACAGACACGGGGAGGACATGGAAACTCCACCCAGATGGGGATTCGAACCGGGAATCTCTAGAGCTGAGAGGAGAACATGCCAATCACTAATCCACCGTGCCGCCGATTCTTCAGATTAAAAATGAAACTCAACTCAAGGCCTAACGTCACCGTTGTATCGTTTAAACTCCTCCTTCTACTGTCTTTGACGCCATGGCAACCACCTGAGAGGTCATCGTAACTGCCCACCAGCGTCAACGCGTTACATAAAACAACCCTACAGACAGTGTATTACCAAAAGTATTCACGTCCCCTACCTAATCCATAGGGTTCTAGATGATATGGTTCCACCCTTTGCAGCTAGAACATCTTCAGCTCTTCTGAGAAGGCTGTCCTCGAGGTTCTGGAGTGAGTTGATGGGAATTCTGGACCGTTCTTTCAGAAGTGTGTTTGTGAGGTCACACACCGATTTTGGACGAGAAGTCCTGGCTCTCAGTCTGCGTTCTAATTCATCCCAAAGACGTTCTAAGAGGTTAAGGTCAGGACTCTGTCCTCATGTCTTTATGGAGATTGCATTGTGTTCTGGTGCACCGTCATGTTGAAGAGGACGTGGCCAGCTTCAAACAGTTCCCCTGACGTTGGGAGCGTGGATCTGTCCAAAATGTCTTAGTATTCTGAAGCATTCACTGGAACTAAGAGGAACCATTCCCAGTTCCTGAAAAACAACCCCCCCCACCTTCAAACCTTACACTCGACACAATGCAGTCAGGCAAGTACGGTTCTCCTGGAACCACCAAACCCAGACTGGACCATGGACCATGGAACCCATTCCATGAAGCTGTCTGCACTCTGCGCTCGGTTCTCGAGCTCATCTGAAGGACACGTGAAGTTTGGAGTTCTGTAGTGATGGAGGTAAATTTGAGGTTCCTTCAGAACCACCCGTCTCTTTGGTTTGACTGGGTTTTAGTTCTCAGATTTCAGAACCTGATGGTTTCAGGTCTGATTTGGTTTAAAGATCAATCTGATGGAGATGTGTGAGGAACGTCCTCAGCTCTCATCCCTCTTGTGACCTGCAGGTTCTGCCGTGTTCCACAGAGGAACTTCCGTTGAATACCCGCTGACGTGTGAACGTCATTAATAAATAAAGAACTCCGTCTGAACAATGAAACACTTAGTGTGAGATCTCGGCGTGGCGGTGGTAGGTGCGATCCGTCTGTTATTGTGGATGGGATGGAGGTACGTGTGCGTTCACGCGTGCGGCGGGCGGGAGAGGGTCCAACAACCCAACACACTTTCCTTTTTAAACCTGTTTGGTGGAAGTCGCACCATGAGGCCCGAGCCGAGGTGAGACTCACATTTCCTGCTTTTAATTGGGCATGGGTTCCTCTGACACACCGCGCCGCGGAACCGGGAGAGTAAACATCACACACACACACACACACACACACACACACACACACACACACACAAACACACACACCTGAATTTCTGTTAAGATTTGGTGCCTCTGCCGCTCATTATTAATATTTCATAAATGTAATTTAACTTTATATAAAAAAGATTCTGTACAGACCTTAAATGTTTACTAATACTACTACTAATAATAACATTAATAATAATTAAAGAGAAAATAATAATAATTTGAAAAAAAAAGTATAATTTCAACAACAATAATAATAATAATAATAATAATAATAATAATAATAATAATAATACATTTTAATAATATAAAAATAACGTATTATTATTATTATTATTATTATTATTATCATTAATAATAATAATAATAATAATAATAATAATAATTATAATTATTATTATTATTATTATTATTATTATTATAACAGCAATAATAATAATAATAATAATAATAATAATAATAATAATAATAATAATAATATTAATAATAAAATATAATTAATATAAAAATGACATGAGTACATGATTATAATGATAATAGTAATTATAATAATAAATATAACATCAACAACAAAAACAACAATAATAATAATAATAATAATAATAATAATAATAATGATAATAATAATATTAATATTAATAATAATAATAATCATTCATTTTTC
This sequence comes from Corydoras maculifer, assembly GCA_019802435.1. Lineage (NCBI taxonomy): Eukaryota > Metazoa > Chordata > Actinopteri > Siluriformes > Callichthyidae > Corydoras > Corydoras maculifer. Next base: position 176,346 of record JAFMOD010000093.1, read on the forward strand.
ATTCATTATCTTCCGCTTTATCCTCTATTAGGGTCGTGGTGGGGTTCCCCATGCCCATCCAGGGGAGAGCGTCTCGGGCGCTGGGCAGATAGACCCAGGACAGGGCGCCAATCCATCACTGGGCAATAATAATCATAATCATAAAAAATTTATAATATAAAAACCAACATTATTATTATTATTTTTATTATTATTATATTAATAATAATAATAATAATAATAATAATAATAATAATAATAATAATAATAATAATAATAAAAGCGTTTTGTGGTGCCTTGGCATGCCACTAAGCATTGAGTCCAGTCTGAATGAAGTTTGCATGTTCTCCCCGTGTCCGCATGGGTTTCCTGCCGGTTCTCCGGTTTCCTCCCACAGTCCAAAAACAGTCCAGTGATAGATTGCCCCCCTGTCCTGGGTGTATCTGCCGAGCGCCCAAAACGTTCTTCCCTGGATGGGCATGAGGACCCCCCACCCCCCACAACCCTAACAGAGGATAAAGCAGAAGACAATGGATGGATGAGAGACTGTAAGGAGAGGGAGGAAGGTGGTGGATCACGATATCAGATGTTATTGTTCTGAGTGCATGTCTCTGGTCTTGGTGCTCGGTTCTCCGTGGGTTCTCTGTGGGTTCTCTGTGGGTTCTCTGTGGGTTCTCCGTGGGTTCTCTGTGTCTGCCTCAGACCTTTAAACACATGAGGTGTAAATGCAGCCGGATCGTTTGTTCAGTAAATGAAACCGATGTCTTTTTGAGGTTTCGCGGCGCCGGTTCCCAGGGGAATGGCCTCCCCTCGGTCCGGCGGGTCCGGCGGAACCCACCCGAGGGCTAGTTGGAGGGAAGAAAAATAACAAGGCACGGAGGAGCGCCAGGGGAGCGCAAACATCATTCACATCTCCCATAATCATCAGGGCGATGCTCGGGTGCCTCCTTAATTTACATAATACCATCCTGACACTTTTACTCCCGCTATCCATCACGGCGGGACGAGGCCTTCCTCCTTCCTGTCTCTTCTTTTCTGCGGATCGTGTCGGGTGTTTATCTGCCCGAGCTCAGATGATTGATTCCCCGCCGCGTCGCCCCCTTATGTTCGGCAGATATGAATTTTTTTTTTTTTTTTTTGTGCAGAATGATGAAGCTCAGAATCAGCTAATAATAAACAGAAGTGTAAGAAAGTCCTCTCCGGTGGTGTCGGCCTTCGTTTGGCTTCATATGAGGAGACAAATGATGAGCTGAGTAATTGAAGCTTCTTCACGCCGCTTTAAATGGCGGCTGTTTATTTCAACAGCACATCATAAAAATGTAAAACTCCGGAAGGAAAAAAAACGAGTGGAGTTTAATACGGCGAGGAAACAAAACGAGCTTCATAAACCACGATTAATGACATCAGCACTCCCCCCCCCCCAATCCACCCGAAATCCAGATTACACCCAGATTACCTGAGAGCGCGGGTCCGCTGAGTAACGGGCAACAGGGTGACGAAGAAAGAAATCAAATAATAAATAAAGAACTGATATAATAATATCATTCATAATGTCAGTCATAAGCTCGGGATTCCGCTCGCTCGCTCGCTCGGTCGGTCAGTCCCGCCGCAGATCCTCAGATTATACCGCGGAGCGGACGTGATGACATCACAGCGCCGGGTCTCTGAGTGAGGACGCTATAAAGCGCCTCACGTGGGACTTTTATTCTTGAAAGTTTCTCTGCGTGATGACAGAAAGCCATTAGGTTGGAAGAGCGGAAGAGAGATTAGTTCTTTTATTGAAATAAGATTAGAATGAGAACCTCGACTGCGGCCTCCGCCCCACAAAAATATTTCGGCTCATAAACGTGCGACGGCGCCGGGATTAAGAGCAGCGGCGACGGCGAGGGCCAGGAATTCATCATGTTTAATAAAACAAGAGGTGTCATGGGAAATAAGCGCCGCGGCGTCTCGCATAACAGTTCCACCTTAAACATACAGGAACCAAATCGAATCAACATGGAACTAATCACAACGACACCTTCAAACATCCACTCAGCTACAGCCGCCAACACTGAGATGCAGGGACACGGAGGGACACGCCCGGGACACACCCGAGACACGCCCGAGACACGTCTGAGACACGCCTGAGACACACCCAAGACATGCCTGGGACACATCTGAGACACGCCCGGAACACACCTGAGACACGCCAGGGACACGCCCGAGACACGCCCATGACACGTCTGAGACACGCCCGGGACACACCTGAGACATGCCAGGGACACGCCCGAGACACACCTGGGACACGCCAGGGAAACGCCTGGGACACACACAAGATGCATCCAAGACACACCTTGGACACACAAGGGACACACCGGAGACATGCCAGAGACACACCCGAGACATACCAGTGACACACCAGAGACACACCCAAGTCCACCCAAGACACATCAGAGACATGCCTGAGAAACACCCAAGACACACCAGAAACACAAGATACACATCAGGGACACGCCATGACACTTGAGACATACCCAAGACGCACATGAGACACGCCCGAGACACACTCAAGACACACACAAGATAAGCACAAGACACGCCTGAGGCAGGCCCGAGACAAACCAGAGACAACACCCAAAACACGATTGAGACATGCAGGAGACACACTTGAGCCACAATCGAGACACCCACGAGACACGCCCGAGACAAACCAGAGACACACCCCAGAGACAAGTGAGACACATCTGAGACACACTTGAGACAAACCCTACACAGGCCCGGGACACGTCTGTTCATGGGACAGACCGTTCGTCCTTCATGATGTCAGAAAAAGAAACGATGGTTAAAGAATAAAACCTGTCAGCTTTCTAAATAAAGGTTTTAATAATCTGTGGTGCAGTCGTCATCGTTACCTCAGTTATCAATCCGTTGGAATGAAGGACCGGACGTTTGAAAGAGGACGTTCATTCGGTCTGCTGTGAGGTGAAGCTGCAGAAATCGATGGATGGACATCAGCAGGATCAAGCTGCTTCTCAGAGGAGACACAGAACGTGAGAACCCAGAGACGGGTTAAAGAAGGGTTTGACCCGAGCCTCCCCGAGGGCCTCCACTGCTCCTCCACCTCCTCCACCCCTCCAGCTTCCACTGAAAGATGACCGACGTCCTCCGTGACCCGAGCCTGAAGGTCAGGGACAGCCGGTGGAGGCTCGATAGATCTGCCTGTTTAAAGGAAACAGAACCCCGACACCCCCGTCATGTGACACGGTTTATAGAAACAACTCCTTTAATCCGTCGTGTAAAATCTTCCCCTTTAATATTCAGAACATTTCAATGTGATAAATGAATGGAATGGAGTGCAGAGTTCAGGACGAGGTTCTAACGCAGCCGTGGGGTGAGCGCTCTCGGTTCCTGGCCGTGTCTCCATCGGGGGTGTGTATGGGGTGAGACTCACGCCCCCTGCAGATGGAGGCTGATAGTTAGCGGTGGCAGCGTTTATCTCCAACCTCCTGGTTCTGCGTTCCGTCGTGTTTGGACTCTCACGTCAGCGAGATGTCTGTGATGTTCTCCGGTGTGATTTCTGACCCAAATGAGCCGCTGTTTCAAGATGAAACAAAGTGTTTGGAAGTGACCTCCTCTTCATGCACAAGGTCTTAGAACCCTGACCTCAGCCACGGAGAACCGAACCTCCTCCACAAACGCCGTGACTGCATCACAGATATAAATTTATAACATCCATCCACCTCATTATCTTCTGTTTAATCCTCTACTAGAGTCACATGGGGGGGGGGGGGAGTTCTCCTGCCATCCAGGGGAGAACGTCTCAGGCTCTGGGCAGATACACCCAGGACAGGACTCCAGTCCATCACAGGACACACACTCACTCACACAGTCTAATAGGGATCATTTAGAGCAGCCATTTCACCTTTAATCCATGTTTTTGGACGGCAAGAACTCACACGGACACGGGGAGAACATGCAAACCTTCCCAAAGTACCTCACCTTCCACAAAAAACAAACACACATCACTAAAGATCTGTCTCCACGTTTACATCCTGGATTTATATCATCCACCCACCTCATTATCTTCTGTTTAGTCCTCTACTAGGGTCACGGGGGGGGGGGGGGGGCTTTTGGGGGGGGGGCCCCCCATGCCCATCCGAGGAGAATGTTCCGGGTGCTGGGCAGATACACCCGGGACAGGATGCCAGTCCATCACTAGGCACACACTTACTCACACTCTATCCTTTAGAGCAGCCAATTCACCTTTAATCCATATTTTAGGATTCAGAAATTTACAATTTAGAAATACAGACTTCTAATTTTATTACATTTTTTCCTAGTTTCTTTTTTATTTCTTTCTAATGACTAAACTAATTTCTTATGGGAATCCCCCCCCCCCCCACAGTGGGACAAAAAAGTTCCATCTGAAACCCATCCACCACCGTACTTCACAGTCAGCAGAATGAGACGAATCCATGAAGTCAAGTTTAGATTATAGAGCAGCGAGTGTGATGTGGTGTTACTGACTGAACACCCCCCCACCCCCCCACCCCAACACATCACACACCAATGAAAAACAACACATTATGAACACAATAACACAATAAAGTTCAGGACGAGCGGAGAACCTTCGGAACCTTCAGAAAAGCTCCAGCTTGTGTTTCTGAACGTCCTTTAATCTCAGAATACAACGCAGGAGAATGCGCTCGGGTCGGCAAAATAATGGGCCATTGTTTGTTTCCTCGGTGCGGCACACGCTCGCTGTGTGTGTGTGTGTGTGTGTGTGTGTGTGTGTGTGTGTGTGTGTGGGAGTGATTATGCACGCTGACATGCGTTCAAGGGAACCTCGGTCAAAACAAATCACTGTTCTCTTCCCTTTCTCTTCCTCTTCTATAACAATTAAAGCCATTCTAAATATTTGCTCTTGATATTCTCTGTAATGAGAGAAACAGATGGAGGCGTCTCTTCATTCACAACACACAACGTTAGGCTTTGCTCCGGCTTTTTTTTCCTTTCCTTTCTTCCTCCGACATTTGGCAGCGTTCAGAGTTTGGAGCTCTCGAGCGCTCGGGTTCGGCTGAAGGACCGGCTCTTTTTTTTTAAAATCCATTAGAACTGGCATTAACGAGGCATCCGTTCCCTTTATTATTACACCTCAACTTTAAACTCCACCCTCATCATCCCTCAATCCATCAGACCTGATCTCCGCACAGCCCACGGGAACCCGATCGTAAGAGGGGAGATCAGACGGGCGTGTTGGTTTGGGTCCACGGTGGTGTTTTTAACTGAGATTAAAACAGTGACTTAGCAGCTGATTAGAACTAACAGAATGGTTCCAGGAACTCATGTGAAGCAGAACTAAATCTCTTATAACTGATCAATGCAGTAATGATGATGCTGGGGGCCGGGTGGGGGAGGGGGGGCAGTGATTAGGGTGTTCAGTCTGAAGGTCACAGTTTCAAATCCTGAGTCCATCAAAAGGTTCCTCAATGCTCCAGGGGAACCGTATCACCTTTAAACCTGGACTTTAACTCCAACTATCAACACTGATCATCTGTATTGATCACTCTGAATGACACGATGTGATGTCATAAGACTGATGATGGGGGTGAGGATTAGGATGGAGAGGAGGATCAGGACGGTCATGACAGTGATGGAGGATGAGGATGTTGATGATGAAGAGGGTGTGGTGGGTGACCTCCGGTGACCTCCCTCACCATGTGGTGCACTGTGTGGTGGAGCATTGGCACATCAGATGAGGATCTGAGGATCTGAGGAGGTGGAGGTGCGGGGGCGGTCCAGACCTCTGTCTGTGTTTCACACTCGTTTAACACCTCACTCAGAGCAGAGTCTCACTCGCCCTCACTCTTTATATAGCCTCTCTCTCTCTCTCTCTGTATCTCTCTCTCTCTCTTTCAATTTTCAATTTCAATTTTAAAGCTTTATTTGATGACAAATATACATTTGTGTTGCACAAAGCTGGTTTACAAAAAATAATAAAAAAATAAAAAAATAAAAATAAAAATAAAAACAATTACAAATTTACAAAATTACAAAAATGTACATAATATATAAATACAATGAGGTATGATGTACATATATATAAATATTTCAATAAAATTAGAGGTGTGTGTGTGTGTGTGTGTGTGTGTGTGTGTGTGTGTGTGTGTGTGTGTGAGGTGAAGTTGGGGGTGATGTGGTTGAACTTGGTGTAATATGTGTCTCTGATCTCTGTGTATCTGGTTCATTCTGTGAGGAGGTGCAGCTCTGTCTCAGTTTTGTTCAGGGGGCATCGCTGACACACCCTCTTCTCTGGGGGCAGCAGGTCTGCCGGTGTCGCCCCGTCTCGATGTCCAGCTGATGTGCTGAGTCTGTACCTGGTCAGGGTGTGTCTCAGTCGGGGTCACACGGCTCAGA
>JAFMOD010000093.1:183110-197093 GCA_019802435.1 Corydoras maculifer
GGGACTGGTGTGTGTGCTCATCTCTTGGGATTGCAGAGCTTTATAATGATAGGTGTGAGGGTCGCTCTCTTTCAGGTCTTTGTAGAATTTAATTGCCCTTTTTTGTATTTTAATATTTAGAGGGTAACGGCCTCATTCTGCCCTGCATGCGTTGTTTGTGGTGTCTGTGCACCTTTAAGATTATTTTACAGAATTCTGCATGCAGGGTCTCAATTGGATGCTTGTCCCATTTGTTGGGTTGTTGCTGGGTCAGCGGACCCCACACCTCACTGCCATACAGGGCAATTGGTTCTCTGTCTCTCTCTCTCTTTCTCTGTCTTTGTCTCTCTTTTTCTCTGTCTCTGTCTCTCTGTCTCTCTCTCTGTCTCTGTCTCTCTGTCTTTGTCTCTCTTTTTCTCTTTCTCTCTCTCTGTCTGTCTCTCTCTGTCTCTCTCTCTCTGTCTCTCTCTCTCTCTCTCTCTCTCTCTCTCTCTCTCTCTCTCTCTCTCTCTCTCTCTCTCTCTCTCTCTCTCTCTCTCTCTCTCTCTCTCTCTCTCTCTCTCTCTGTCTCTCTCTGTCTCTCTCCCTCTGTCTCTCTCTCTGTCTCTCTCTCTCTGATCTAATGAGGATCTTCATATCCAGTTCAGCAGCCTCACGCTGACGGATGTTCTTCACCGTTCTCTTTAGCGTGGTGGATCTACACCACTAACACAGAGTCATTTCAGACTGCCAAGCTCTCCACTTTAACCCCCCAATCCCTCCACCTCCTCCACCTCCTCCTCCTCCTCCTCCTCATCATCATCATCATCATCACGGTGTCATCGATCACAGATTCCTCCGCTGGTCCATTTTTCTCGTCCTGTTTATAATCAAGCCAATCTGACAGCCATTGTATGGCGCCATGAACACAATGAGCCATGATTGCTTAGGAGGGCTTAATTAAACACACACACACACACACACACACACACTCACACACACTCACACACACTCACACACACTCACAGGCCTTTGTAATCCCATAACGTCAGAAAAGTGAGGTTGTACAGTAACATCAGCCTTTGTTACAGCATTCCTGATTCCTCTCTCCCCTCGCTTTACACAAACAAAATCAACCAATAAAAACGTGTTAAACACCCCCCCCCCCACACACACCACCCCCCCTCCCCGGGGCCTTCACCATGGGCCCTGAAGCTACAGATGGACAGTGCGTGACTCCATGGCTGGCCGCTCACGGTTTTCTCACGTTAAATTGGACGGGTCCGAGCGCAGTGCGAGTCTGGCCCACTGTGCGACGGACACGGCGCTCCGGAGGGATCCCATACTGATCGGAGTCACCGGGGACCCTGGCACGGATCTCCGCCTGCTCCGCCGCATCCCCGTACCGCCATGGCTTTCTCTGGAGAAGCACCATCTTGCGTGTGGATGTGAGAGCAAACCAGATGGGGTCTATTCACACCACTCGCAGTTTTTAGAGGCACCCTGCAGCCACTTCTTGTTATCTTTTGTCACCAATCGAGTGACATCCCCCTCCCCCCCCCCCGACTCGGCCCTTCTCCTTCTCCGAGGGTGCGGCGTTCTCATATTTGGAGTCTGTGAGCTTTTCAGAGAGGAGTGAAAGAAAAAAAAAATGAAGCTAATATTTTTGAATAGCTGCAAAGCTGAAGGTGACATTTAGAAATGAGGAGCGAGGAGGCGCGAGGAGGCGCGAGGGAGGGAGGGAGGCGCAGTGAGGAACCGGGGTGGAGCAAACATGCCGTATTAGAAGGACAGGACTGTTGAAGTTCTGCTGATGGAGCTTCTGAAGAACACGCAGTCTTTCACCCTCCATTAAAAACCCAGCTGTGATCATCCACCTTAAACTCCACCAGACCTCTGAAGTTAGACCTCTGAAGTTAGACCTCTAAAGTTAGACCTCTGAAGTTAGACCTCTGAAGTTAGACCTCTGAAGTTAGACCTCTGAAGTTAGACCTCTGAAGTTAGACCTCTGAAGTTAGACCTCTGAAGTTAGACCTCTGAAGGTCCCGGAGAATTAAATACCAAGATGTTGCAATAAATATATATATATTTCCATCCATCCATTATCTCCCGCTTTATCCTCTATTAGGGTCGCGGGGGGGGGAGGCGTCCAGGGGAGAACGTTTCGGGCGCTGGGCAGATACACCCAGGACAGAGGGGCAATCTATCACTGGACACACACTCACACACACACACACACTCTATATGGGGCAATTTGGAGAACTCAATTGACCTTGATCCATGTTTTTGGACTGTGGGAGGAAACCGGAGAACCTGGAGGAAACCCACACGGACACGGGGAGAACATGCAAACTCCACCCAGATTGGGATTTGAACTGGGAATCCCTGGCGCTGAGAGGAGAACATGCTAAACCACTAAGCCACCGTGCCGCCTATATATTTATTTTTTCTAATAAATAATTAACTAACGAGTAAAATAAATAGATTCTAAACGACTGACTGTCTGACGGAGGTGATGAAGATGATGAAGATGATGAAGATGATGTCATTAATTAGAAGAGATGAGGATTCATATTTTTAGCTTCATTAAACCTCAGAACTTAGAACTCGGATCTAAGTACTTGTGCATGTTCTCCCTGGAACCTGCAGGCTGTTGGATTAAACGGTTCCCATCTCGTGAACTGCAGTGAGGTTTGACATTCCACAAGGGTGTGCATTAGGACCCTCCTGGTTTAATTACGCATGCCTTTGCTGGGTCTCCGCATTCACAGACATAAAAACAATGTTTTTTCCTCCATACCTGTGGTTCCTCCATCACTCCGCCTTCACCTGACGGTTTGTAAACCAAATACAGCAAAAGGAGAACATACCAAATACATACCAGCATATCGAATTGGACATCTAAGTTTTTTTTTTTTTGTTTTCATTTCAGCAGATTGAATCTAAACAGAAGATTTTCACTGGTGGTTTCAGACCTCTGCTCCCTCCACCCTCCTCCACCCTCCTCCACCCTCCTCCACCCACAAGGTCAGCGGCGGGCAGCGTTTCAGACACCAGCTGATGGCGCGGTGTGTTCACATGAGCGACTGCCAGCTCTTTTCTTCGGGACGCCGGTGAAAGCGGCAGGTAAGAATAGCAGAGCGCAGATTGGAGGTTTCAACCTCGAACCCTTTCTTCTCCTTCACAAAGGCTGCAGGATCTCTCAGCCTCTTCACCCGTCATCAATAATAGATGAGAGCAGAATGGTGTCCACTTATGACAGCAGAGACGTCCTGGGGGCAGGTGGAGGGGGGGGCTTCTGCGTGGAGGTTGTGTCTCCGATTGTGTCCCTCTTTACAGCTTGGGTTCTTCTGTCGTTCCTGAAGGAACGTCTTTATAAACACCAACACAAAGGAGACCAGGCTCTTCAGACGCAGCGAGGGTCAGACATCCACACGTCTCCAACACCGAGACAACAGGTTGGGGAAGGCCCCCCTCTCTGGGAACAGGATGTGAGTGAAGTCCTCATTCACAGAAATAATCATTAAAAAAAGAATTAGATCAATAAGGACAAATACAATCAACTGATCAGCCAATCAGCATCCTGATACTCACAGTTACCATCACAGCACCAAGACTGAACGCAAGAACGGTCATCATTTCATCATTCTGTGGAACCTTTGAGATCTGCGGTTCTGAACGTACTCACTCAGCCCATCTGGTACCAACAAACACGCCAAGGTTCCCCATGCCCTTCCAGTTAAGAACGTTTCGGATCACAAATCCATCACTGGCCACTCCTGAAGATCAATAATAAATGTGGTTCCTTCGTTGTTACACCTGCGATTCCTCCATTACTCCACCTACTCATGGCCCTCCAGGTGAGAACGTTTCAGGTGCTGAGCAGATTCCCAGTCCATCAGCGGTCACTCCTAAAGATCAATAATCGATGAGAGAACATCTGATGTCTGGATGTGTCTGATGTTTAAACTGTGATGAGAGGACTTTTTGGTTGGACTCATTCGTCTTTTTGGAATGTGTCAGAACGTTCCCCCGGTCCTGTGATTGACAGGTGGGTGGGACGCGCTACATAACGCTGTCCAGGCTGATGGTCATCAGGCTGAGCTTTAAAGCTTAACCCATCAGCAGAGCAGCATAAGGACTATATGGTTCTGTGTACGGTGGGATGGTCCTCAGGGGACGTTCTTCAGAACCTTCAGGATGGGAACCATCATTTCACCACAGCCAGTGATCCCCACTCATGTACCAGAACCAGAACTTGTCTAACTTGTCAAACTCCACCCAGATGGGGATTCAAACCGGGAATCCCTAGTGCTGAGAGGAGAACATGCTAAACAAATGCCGAAACAGGGCCTTCATTTCATTAAATTTTATTGAATTGAATTTAATAATGTAATTTAATCTGCAGGCAGCACGGTGGCTTAGTGGTTTAGCATGTTTTCCTCTCAGCACTAGGGATTCCCGGTTCGAATCCCCATCTGGGTGGAGTTTGCATGTTCTCCCCGTGTCTGCGTGGGTTTCCTCTGGGTCCAAAAACATGGATCAAGTTAATTGAATTCTAAAAAAAAATTGCCCCCTATAGAGTGTGTGTGTGTGAGTGAGTGTGTGCCCAGCGATGGATTGGCGCCCTGTCCTGGGTGTATCTGCCCAGCGCCCGAGACGTTCTCCCCTGGATGGGCATGGGGAACCCCCCCCCCTCTAATAGAGGATAAGCGGGAGATAATGAATGAATTTAATAATGCAATTTAATCTGCAGGCAGCACGGTGGCTTAGTGGTTTAGTATGTTCTCCTCTCAGCGCTAGGGATTCCCGGTTCGAATCCCCATCTGGGTGGAGTTTGCATGTTCTCCCCGTGTCCGTGTGGGTTTCCTCCGGGTTTTCATGGATGAAGTCAATTGAGTTCTCCAAATTGCCCCATATAGAGTGTGTGTGTGAGTGAGTGTGTGTCCAGTGATGGATTGGCGTCCTGTCCTGGGTGTACCGGTCCAGCGCCCGAAATATTCTCCACTGGAGGGGCATGGGGCATGGGGCATGGGGAACCCCCCCCCAATAGAGGATAAAGCGGGAGATAATGAATGAATATTTTAATCTGTTTTAAGTTTCCAATCACAAACTGAATCACATGATGAAGGTCCATCGATATAAAGCCTGAGAACCGGACCTGCGGTACCCTGAGGTGTGAGCATTAGCACGGTGGAACATGAGGTCGGTGTTTAGGAAAGGCCCGGGGTCGGGTCACATCAGCGGAACGCCGGCTGCTGAATGAAGTCATTAAAGGAGTTGATGGTAATTAAGGAGGGTCCATCGCAGACAGCAGTTCCGACCCGTCCGGGCCCCAAAGTGGTAATAAGTGAAATGATGGGATTTGTACGAGGGGCCTCAGCTTGGCAGGAGCAGACCAATAAAAGCCCCTTCTTGATTGCCATTAGTGGACTTGGCAGCGGTCCGCGGCGTGTTATCTACTTCAGAGGCGCGGTGCTGCAGCTTTGGGGCGGCCGCCTCCTAATTTGCACATATGGAAATGCTTTCTCTCGCCGTCCCGCCGCCTCTGTTGTGGCCAGATGGAATTAGAGCGCGCTCAGAAGCCGTGAAGACAAACACATCAAACGCCGAGGGGAGGTGAGGAGAGCGGGGCCGGGAAATAATCACATAAATACAGCGGAAGCTCCGCCCCCAACCTTCACAGTAAAAACTACTGTACCGCTCCATAACCAACAATTACTAACCAACAGGACAGGACACACTGAGGGTCGCAGTTAAAATTAAAAATTGCCCCCTATAGAGTGTGTCTGTGTGAGTGAGTGTGTGCCCAGCGATGGATTGGCGCCCTGTCCTGGGTCTATCTGCCCGGCGCCCGGGACGTTCTCCCCTGGATGGACATGGGGAACCCCACCGCGACCCTAATAGAGGATAAGTGGGAGATAATGAATGAATGAATGAATGAATAATAATGATAATAGTAATTTTAATAATAATAATAATAATAATAATAATAATAATAATAATAATAATAATAATAATAACAACAACAAGACAGCACGGTGGCTTAGTGGTTGGCATGTTCTCCTCTCAGCATTGGGGATCCCGGTTCGAATCCCAATGAGAGTAAAAGAGAGTAAACGTGCGAGTGTTAGTATAAAAGAATGAGTGTGAGAGTATGAGAGTAAAAGTGTGAGAGTCTTTATAAAAGAATAAGTGAGAGAGTAAAACTTTAATGAGAGAGAGTGAGAGAGTAAAACTTTAATGAGAGAGAGTGAGAGAGTAAAACTTTAATGAGAGAGAGAGAGTGCGAGAGTGAGAGAGTAAAACTTTAATAGGAGACAGAGAGTGCGAGAGAAAGGTCAGCATGACCGATCACACACACTGTTGGTTCATGAGTTTGAGGCTGTAACCCGAGCTGTGCTTGTGGGCGTGGCTAAAGACAGAGCGGGCATCGGGAGGGGGCGGAGATAAAGGATGGTGGTGCTGCCGCTGCCCTGCAGGGGGGGTCATCCCTCATGCCTACGAGCAGGCGGTCTGCAGGCCGGTGCCAGGTGAGGAACCGGCTGCAGCGCTCCATCACTGCCGCGCCACCGGCCACCGTGATGCATGAAAGTCCCCCTGCCCACAGTGGGAGTTCCAATGCAGGTTCCCATTCAGAGGCATCATCTCCCCCAGAAGAAGCGGCAGCGCGTCAGGTTCCGTCCTCTCTCTGACGGAGACGGGTTCCTTTGGACCAAATGGTTCCAGAGATCATAAAGGTTCTACCCACTGGGGAGGTTCCACAGGAACTACCTTCAAAGGCTCTGTCTCTGTCTTTATTTCCATTCAGCCCAGCTCCCAATCTCAGTTCCAATTCATCCCAAATGTTAAGGTGAGGGTTCAGGTCAGGTTGTTTATTGAAAGTTGTACCCATGGTGACGGGGCGTGTCCTGAGGGGCGTGTCCTGATACTTTTGTCCTCAGGTGGAACGGAGGGGACGTTGCTCTCTCTCTCCTGATGAGAATGCAGATGAGAATTCACTGGGAGTGAAGAGCTCTGATTTATTTATTCATTCATTCCCGTCCTTCAGCCCCCACCGAACCGGCGGCTCCGCGCACCACCACGCCGCGCCGCGCCGCGCCGCAGCGCTCCGCCGCCTCCTCCCGCCGCTTAATTAAAGGTGTGCAGCTTGTGTTCTGGGTGACGGTGGGACCCGCAGATCGGCTTTATTTAAATAGCCGTCCCCGGGGGACGCGTTCAGAACTTGGGTGAGCCTGCAAGCTGTTCCGTGCCGCTACGCCAACACCTGCTATTACAAGTTCGGTCTGCCAGTCAACGCGGTCCGGCGGGGGCGCCAGGACCGCAACAACATTTGTACCTACAAAAATCCTGATTAGCATCCCGCCGGGACTCAGGGACAGAGAGGAGGAACAGCAGGCCGTCCCCGTCCACCCCAGCCAAGGATTCAACCTCCCAAAGTACGTGGACACCTGTTAGACCTCCGTCACCTGTTTCATCATCGTGAATCAGGAGGCTCAGGGTGTTGGGCTGTCAATCAGAAGGTTGAGGGTTCAAATCCCAGCTCCACTGAAGTTACCAATGTGGCTTCTTGAGCGAGACCCTTAACCCTGAGGGCTCCAGGGGGCACTGTACCAACCCTGTGCTCTGACCCCAACCACATTGGGGTACTGAATGACCAAATGTAAATGACTTTGAGTTGTGTCTGTGGGACTCATCACTGATCCCTCTGGGAGATCCCTCTGAGGTCAGACACCGATGTTGGATAACCGGAGCTGGTTCCACAGTTTCAGTTCTACTTCATACCAGAAGAGATGGATGGTGACCTCACCCTGCGTCCACTGCGTCCACATATTTCTGGTCGTCCTCATACTTTAACTGGTTGTTAATGAATTGGCGCCTCGTACTTTAACGTCTTGAGGAAGCTGATGGAAGCTGGATGGGGTTCATTACTGCTGCTGGTTTTAAATGTTTTTCTCCCGTAGATCTTCTCGTCTCGAGGTCTCTGAGGTTTTATTGTTCTCCTCCCCGAAGGCCGCATCATCCATCGGTGCGCAACCGCAGAACGCGGGGTCCTAATGAGCGCCATTAACGAGCCGACAGCGACCCGGCGTTCTCCTCGCTGTCAGAGTGTCAGGCTTCGCCTCTTACCTGACGTCCCACAAGAGCCATCCCGACAAACAGAGTGCAGCATGGGTAATTCTGTTAAACAGCACACGTCCTGTCAGTGCAATGAGGAGGATAATGTGGTGGAGCCATGCCACGTCACACCTGCCATTCGCATACACCCACTGAAGCTCCGCCCCCTTTAGAGGATAGTTACTTCCACGGTTTATTGTCTTTATAAACTTCAGGTTCAACAAAAAACACAAACTGTGATTGAAGAAGACAAAAACCCAGGGTTCAAAGACCTCCACCTGATGGTTCTCTCCACATGGTTCTAACACGGACCTTCTCATGAGCTGCCCAGGAAAGCACTGTCCTCGGGTAACTGCAACGAGATGAACAACGGAGTCAGCCAACGGTGAGGTGGAGGTGGTATGAAATGTGGGTTCAGAGTTGAAAGGAGACCTGGTCATTCCATCATTGAGACCTGGTCATTCCATCATTGAGACCTGGATGTTCCATCATTGAGACCTGGACATTCCATCACTGAGACCTGGATGTTCCAGCATTTAGACCTGGATGTTCCATCACTGAGACCTGGATGTTCCAGCATTTAGACCTGGATGTTCCATCGTTGAGACCTGGACGTTCCATCATTGAGACCTGGACGTTCCATCACTGAGACCTAGACGTTCCATCATTGAGACCTGGCCGTTCCATCATTGAGACCTGGACATTTCATCATTGAGACCTGGACGTTCCATCATTGAGACCTGGACGTTCCATCATTGAGACCTGGACGTTCCATCATTGAGACCTGGACGTTCCATCATTGAGACCTGGACGTTCCATCACTACATCATCGGACTGTCTCCTCCGTATGGCTTACTGTTACCTCACACAGCTGATCAGTCCACAGGAAACAGTGTGTTATGTATGGAACACTGTTAGATGCTGCCATGTGAATGCAGGACACTCTCAGCAGGTTCTGGAGGATGTCCTCCTTCAGAGAAGCTGGTGAATAGGTGAGAGGGAGCAGTGCATGATGGGTAAGGGATGAGGGATGAGAACTCAGATGCAGCAGGCTGGTTTTAATGAACACTGACATTTCACATGAAGACTAATCTCACTAATCCCTTCCTGCCCCATCAGGACCGGCTCTCCTGCCTCCATTCATCAGCAGATCAGTGTGATGGTCACCACGTCCCGGCATCTGATACCAGCACAGCTAATCCACCCTGAGACCCCCCCCACCACCTCCACCCGCCCGCCCGCCCGCCCGCAAATAAATAACTAAATTAATAATAACGGGATGATTATGACATCGTTTACACCCCCGCTCTATATGTTTACTTCAGATTCGTTTATTATTCATGATGTGATCTTTATTTAAAATACTTTATTAAATATAATAATTAATACTTTATTAATGGATCCCCGCCGGGAAATGCATATATATATTTATATACATATTGTAGATTATTATGTTTTTTTTTTAAATAATTTTAAATTTTATAAATTCACTCCGCTTTATTATTAAATATATTATTATTTAATAATATTATTATAAAATTATTATTATTCATTCATTCATTCATTCATTATCTCCCTCTTAGGGTCGCGGGGGGGTTCCCCATGCCCATCCAGGGGAGAACGTCTCTGGCGCTGGGCAGCTAGACCCAGGACAGGGCGCCAATCCATCGCTGAGCACACACTCACTCACACAGACACACTCTATATGGGGCAATTTTGAGAATTCAATTAACTTGATCCATGTTTTTGGACTGTGGGAGGAAACCGGAGAACCCAGAGGAAACCCACGCAGACATGGGGAGGACATGGAAACTCCACCCAGATGGGGATTCGAACCGGGAATCCCTAGCGCTGAGAGGAGAACATGCTAAACCACTAAGCCACCGTGCCGCCAATTATTATTATTATTATTATTATTATTATTATTATTATTATTATTATTATTTAATTATATTATAATAACCTTTATGAGACATCTTTGATGTTTTGTCCTTCCTCAAAGTTGAAAGTCTGGGTTTGGCGAAAGCTGCCATCTGATTGGTTCTCCTTCACCTCCGGATTGTAATCATCTGATCGATCGATTGCCGCTATAGCGCCTCCATCAGGCCACTGATGTAAGATGGTTGGTTGTCCTCGCTCTCAGGTCATGATCTCTGCAAATCATTAAAACATTCGTTATAATTAACATCAGATGATCTGTTGTTTAGTTTCATTGATGTTCAGATTGATTGATCTGTGTTTCTGATGTTTTTATCTGATTTACTGGGATGGAGAGTAATGTCTTTATTGCCCTCTGTCTCTGTGATGGACGGCGGTGCGGTGTGAGTAATGAGCAGGTGATGTGAATCCCGTCAGGTTCTGATGTTATTGCGGTGATGTCAGACGGACGGCGGGCGGAGCTTTTGCGTAATTATAAACATATCCCTGAAAATCCGGCAGCTCTCGGAACGTCGGCGTTCCCGTCCGCGGCCGAGTTTGGGTCGTAAACCGGAGAGCGGGGAAGATGTTCTACACGTGGTGGAGCGAGACACATAATGCACTCTAAATTAATTTTCCTGGCAGGTAAAGGACGGGGTGCGAGCGTCGCCATGGCGACCCATCTCACCTGACGTTTCTTACGGACGCGACTCGAGAACCGAGATTATTCGTCTACAGCAGGAATGTTCAGCCTAATATCACATGATCTCCGGAACTGTTTACGTTCGGTCGCCGCGCGAGGACGTCCCGACGCGTGCGGATCCTCGGACGGGCTGTGGGATCAGAACCATATTACGGTTCTGTAGACTAACAGAACCTCCAGCATCCGGATTAATCGCTGAGAACAAACAGCCACCCGTACTCAACCACAACAGTTTAGGGAACACTGGGTTCCTGTCCTCGGGGGAACCGTTCTCTCTGCGGGTCTTTGAGGACGTGGTGACAACCTGAGATATGGTCCAGACTGAGAAAGTACCATATAGGAACCATCAGAGAGCGAGTTCAGCCAGTCCATCATGGACCATCATGTTGAAGAGGACGGGACAGGTTCCAAACGGTTCGCCCGACGTTGGGACCATGGAATTGTCCAAAATGTCTTGGTAGGCATTCAGAGTTCCTTTCAGTGGAACTAAGGGGAACCATGCCCAGCTCCTTAACCCCCCACCACCAAACTTTACACAATGCACTCAGACAAGTACAGTTCTCCTGGAACCTCCAAACCCAGACTCCTCCATCAGATCTCGAGATGGAGAACGTGTCTCCACCGTCGTTCCCGAACTCTTCCGAGTTCTTATAATCCGGCTGACGGTCGACGGTGGAACGTTCTGGAGTGAGGAACCTCCACCACTGGATCTGTCGCTCAGGTGACGTTCTACTACGGAGAACGTTCTCTCTCTCTCTCACGGAGCTCCTGAGAGAGAACCAAATGTTTGTAGAAGCAGTCTGCTGGACCTTATACAGCCGTGACCATGGAAGGAATCGGAACCCTGATTCTGATCATTTGGAAGGCTCGGAAAATACTTTTGGCAATTTAATAATTAATTTATTTATTTAATTTTATATATATATATATATAAAAGGCGGCAAGGTGACTTAGTGGTTTGGCATGTTCGCCTCTCAGCACTAGTGATTCCCGGTTCGAATCCCCATCTGGGTGGAGTTTCCATGTCCTCCCCGTGTCCGCGTGGGTTTCCTCCAGGTTCTCCGGTTTCCTGCCACAGTCCAAAAATATGGATCAAGGTCAATTGAGTTCTCCAAATTGCCCCATATAGAGTGTGTGTGTGAGTGAGTGTGTGTCCAGTGATGGATTGCCCCAACCTAATCCCCACCTAATCCCGCGACCCTAATATAGAATAAAGCAGAAGATGGTGGATAAATGAATATTTATATATAAATCTATAAATCCAGCTGCCTCCTGGTTTCAGCTCGGTGTCTGTATACTCTCTGCGTTGTGAGTGAGTGGAGCCCGTGGTGGGTGTGTCCCCGGTGCCCTCTGAGCCGGTGGGTGGAGGTGCGACGGTGGCGGTTTGCGAGGCCGGCTGACATTTTGTCATCTGTGAAATGTGCAGGGAGACTCGGGGGGCTAATGAGGAGCGTTTCAGTGATCAATAAATCATGCCTTATTGATTCTCGCTTCTGTAAGCTCGCCTCCGTCGCCTCTGTTCTCTGAAAGTCAGCGCCTCCCAGGTGGAGCTGCGCCGAGGCCGCGGGCGCCGGGGCTGCCACGCCAGCTGCTGACCGCCGAGGTGGGAACAACACCCCCCCAAATCCACCACCTTACACTGACCAGTTTAACACCTGCCCCTGACGATGGGAACACCCCGGTGGTCAGGTGGTGGATGTGGGACTGAACCAAACACCTGGTTAAGACCAATTACAATGAAAGATCTTTAAACCCTGACTCCGCCCACTGGACCACCGTCAGCCACCGGGCAAGACAGGGAGATAAAGGCCAAGGAGGAGGTTTAGGGATACTGTGAGTGTGGAGGGGTCAGATAGGCCATCGGCTGTGGCGCCCCCTAATGGGAACAGCCTGAAGGAGGAGAAGAAAGTAGAGGTTAACTGTTCAACCAGGTAAAGGTTAAAGGAACTAGTTTTGATTTCCAGCAGAACTCTAAACACGCTCTCACAATGTTCACAGAAACTCAGATGAAGCCATGGGATCTTTTTCTTTGTCCTCCGTTCAGAAGGGACCGGGGCCGTGGGGGCCGCAGGGGCCGTGGGGAGACGCGGGGGCCGCGGCATGCCGTAACGCAGCGTAATTGGCGTAGCTGGGGGGAGCGGTGCCATGCCCTTTCCTTTGGATGAAATAAGTATGAAGGTTAAAGATTTATGAACAGATATAAATCAGATGACCCCTGGGGGCCCCTCAGGGTGGCGAGGGCTTTGCCAGCTCCAGCGGGGCACGTGGTGGGGGGGGCACGCTCTCCGCTGGCCACTGCCTGCCATCCGGCTTCCTGTCCTGCAGAGTTCCTCTCTAATTACCCTGATGGATGTTCATCCGAGCGGCGGGACATCCCGTGCACTTACACAAACCACAGAGAGGGCCGCTGGACAGGGGCCGACACCCGGCCCTGCAACCCGGCCTCCTGATCAACATCTAATACCAACCAACGGGACCTCCCAGCCTCCGCACGGCAACCGCCGGATGAAGAACAGAACAGCTCTGGTCCTCCTGCGCTCTGGTCCTCCTGCGCTCTGGTCCTCCTGCGCTCTGGTCCTCCTCCGCTCTGGTCCTCCTGCGCTCTGGTCCTCCTGCGCTCGGGTCCTCCTGCGCTCGGGTCCTCCTGCGCTCGGGTCCTCCTGCGCTCGGGTCCTCCTGCGCTCGGGTCCTCCTCCGCTCTGGTCCTCCTGCGCTCTGGTCCTCCTNTCTGGTCCTCCTGCGCTCGGGTCCTCCTCCGCCCTGGTCCTCCTTCGCTCTGGTCCTCCTCCACCCTGGTCCTCCTCCACCCTGGTCCTCCTCCACCCTGGTCCTCCTCCACCCTGGTCCTCCTGCGTTCAGGTCCTCCTGCACTCAGGTCCTCCTCTGCTCTGGTCCTCCTGCGCTCTGGTCCTCCTGCGCTCGGGTCCTCCTGCGCTCGGGTCCTCCTGCGCTCTGGTCCTCCTGTGCTCTGGTCCTCCTGCGCTCTGATCCTCCTGCACTCTGGTCCTCCTGCGCTCTGGTCCTCCTGCGCTCTGGTTCTCCTCCACCCTGGTCCTCCTGCGCTCGGGTCCTCCTGCGCTCGGGTCCTCCTGCGCTCGGGTCCTCCCGCGCTCTGGTCCTCCTCCACCCTGGTCATCCTCCCCTCTGGTCTCCTGCGCTCTGGTGTGATATTTAGTTGGAATTGTTCTGTTGAAGTGAGAGGACATGCGTGGGGGTGCTGGTGGAGACGGCGGCGTGCGTCTCATCAGCGGCGCGGGGACGGCTGAGTGCGTATCAGTTAATACGTT
>JAFMOD010000093.1:200188-212900 GCA_019802435.1 Corydoras maculifer
GTCCTCCTGCGCTCGGGTCCTCCTGCGCTCGGGTCCTCCCGCGCTCTGGTCCTCCTCCACCCTGGTCATCCTCCCCTCTGGTCTCCTGCGCTCTGGTGTGATATTTAGTTGGAATTGTTCTGTTGAAGTGAGAGGACATGCGTGGGGGTGCTGGTGGAGACGGCGGCGTGCGTCTCATCAGCGGCGCGGGGACGGCTGAGTGCGTATCAGTTAATACGTTGTATTTAGAGGATTCGGTCGGTTACGCCGGCAGACGTTCCATTACGGAGTTCTCCAACTTTTAATTGGATCTGAAAACGAAGCAGGCTCAGTTCAGCTAACGATGTTCCATACACACGTCCTGCAGCACACATCCCATAATACTCCCATGCAGCTGCATCACACTCAATCAATCAATCAATCAATCAATACAGGTTTACTCACTACTGTGTGTGAGCACGACATATAAACTGAGTGAAGGTCAGATCATTAAATAAGTCATTTGATATTTGATTAATCAGACGACACGGTGGCTTTTAATGGTCAGCTGTTCGCCTCTCGGTGCTGGGGATCCGGCTTCGAATGGTATTTGCATGTTCTCCCCGTGTCTGTGTGGGTTTCCTCCGGGTTCTCCGGTTTCCTCCCACAGTCCAAAAAACATGGATCGAGGGCAATTGAATTCTCCAAATTCCCCCATATAGAGTGTGTGTGTGTTTGTAAGTGTGTGCCCAGTGATAGATTGGCGTCCTGTCCTGGGTGTATCTGCCCAGTGCCTAAAACGTTCTCCCCTGAATGGGCATGGGGACCCCCCCCCCCCCCTGCGACCCTAATAGAGGATACAGCAGAAGATTAATGGATGCTGTGTCTTTGGGTTCTGGGTGGGAGGTTCTTGGTGGTGGAGTTTGTATGTTCTCTCTGAGTCTGTGTGGGTTTTGGGCTCTGGCTTGAAGTTGGGTGGTAGTTAGTCTTTAGGGTGGTAGATTGAACGTGTGCTGGGGCAAGAGTTCGACTTCAGGAAGGTTGTGCAGATGTATCAGGACCTCCGTGGCTCAACCAACAAATTACCTCTGCAGCTATTGACTCCTACACACACACACACACACACATACACACACACACACACTCACGCAGCCTCGTGGGGAGGGTCTGTCTGCAGCGAGGCGTCGCGTGGACCGTCAAACGTTCTGGGAGCTGAGCGTTTATAAGATAATTATATAGATTGCATTCGTGAGGCAAATAAACAAAAGGTGTCTCTGTCTCACGAGTGCAGAGCCAGTTAGAACCCCCCCACCCCCACCCCCCCACCCCCACCGACTCCACCCACTCTCCACCCCATCACCCCAGCAACCAGGACCCTGCACCAACAGCCTCGTCTGGATCTGCATTGATTCCCCAACTCACCACCTCATTAAAAACTACACGATCAGAACGATTTTTAATTTAAATAATATTTCTTTACAACGTCACAAGTCTTCAGCTTTTAACAGTTAACAGAGGACATTAAAATATCTGCATCGTTTATGTATGATTATCTATTGACAATAATAATCCTTATGAGCTTAAATGATATGCAAATATTTAAATGAGTCGAGAGGAGCCACTAATCTTGATGACCAGGTTCCATTAAAGAACCCCGACCTTAAAGGTTCCGACATCAATAAAAAAGCTTCGGAATGTAAAGTCAACATCCAGAGTGCCGTTTAAAGGTCTTTAGATAAGGTAATATATATATTTATATACATAATTGATATGAATATGCACGTATGCTAATGAGCAGATATTATAATCTCGCTTATTTAGACGATGCTTTCTGGATTATCCCGTCAGTGTGGGATCTCGGGGTGGGGGTGGGGGGGGGTTAAGTGGAGCACACACTTTTGTTAGAGAGCAGTGTTTTTAAGGTGTGTGTGGGGGGGGGGGGTGCTCTCTGTCCGTCGTAAACAGGCCAGCATGGTGCAATAATCCAGGGAAGTGCTCCCATCGCTCCCTGCATCCTGCTCTTGTTTTTTGCCCTCGCCGGCCGGCGGGGGTTGTTTAGAGCGGGCCGTGTGACCCGGCCGCCTGGGGACGGCCCTGCGAGGGCTTCCTGGGCCGCAGGTGAGGCCGAGCTCCAATCTGCACCTTCACCCAGCGGGCCAATCAAGCCCGGAGCTCGCGTAGCAACCTGTCAGCGCAGGCACACCTCCTGTCCTTCTGAAAGCCCAGAGGAGCTCGCCACTACCACTTTTAATTACCTCTGTGTTCTTCATTAATTCATGGGCATCTTAACACCCTGCAGGCCTGACAGAGAGGCACCGGGCGTGCGCCTCGCCCAGAGAGAGAGGCTTCAAAACAAGCACCGCCACCGGGCCATAAAGGCCTCCGCCGGGACTCCGGGGGCTATTTCCACTAAAGCCTCCATAATCAGCACCATATTGCTCCCAGGACCCAGGGGTCAGTTATCAAGAGCCTGGGACCCACCGGCCCCACAGAGGAGGGGTGGTCCCTCAGGTCTGGCCGTATGGTCAGATTCCACCTGTGGTAGGGTTTATTAGGTCATCCGGGGACGGGGTAAGTGATTTGAGAAATGAGGAGTGACCAGCACGTCACCCGAGGGTTCATCACGCGGCTAATAAATAAATAAATTAGGTCCAGGTGAAGTTTACGACGCCTTTACGTTTTTATTTTGATATACGACCATGTGTCTAATGCGTCATGTGACCCGTCCACCCATCACAGAGCAGATGGCTGAGCAGGTTACACGTCCTCACAAAGCTCACAGTCAGGGAGGAACGTCTGAAGACCACGCAGAAGATCCACCACCTTCATAACTAAACAATGTTCTGCTCGAGTGGAACCATTTCACCCTGAAAACTCTGATCACCAGATCCAACCAGATCTTTAACTGGAGTACGGTTTCAGAGGCACACCGTACTCTCACACCGTGCTCTCACACCGTGCTCTCACACCGTGCTCTCACACCGTACTCTCACACCGTACTCTAGTGTCCAGGGTTTTTGGACTGTGGTGGGAACCCGGGGCACTCTGAGAAAACCCACATAGACACGGGGAGGACATGGTAACATACTACGCTACACTAAACCACTGTGTCATTATTAATAAAATCAAAGCTGTGAAATTATCATTTAAGAAATTAGACAAAGATGTTGACATGACGCTGATTATCAAAGACTCATTAGCTTTAGGACCCCGTAAGTGATTTAGGTGATGAAGTTTATTTAGGTGATGTAGTAGGTGATGTAGGTGATGCTGGTGTGTAATGCAGGTGATGTAGTAGGTGATGAAGGTGTTATCGGTGATGTTGGTGATGTACCTGAGGTAGGTGAGTGTTATAGCTGATGTTGGTGATGTAGTTGATGTAGTAGGTGATGGTAGCTGTGGACAGGTGCAGCTGAGTCCCAGTCGGGCGTGGCCCTGTGTTCCAGTCGGTGCAGTGGGAGTAGAGGAGGAGAACGGTGAGGTTGAGGAGAGAGTTATGTAGGTGATGTAGGTGCTGTAGGTGATGTAGGTGATGGGCGTGGCCCTGTGTTCCGGTCGGTGCAGTGGGAGTAGAGGAGGAGAACGGTGAGGTTGAGGAGAGGGTGGAGGTTCCTGGGGAACAGGAAGTTAATAGTGTGACAGATGTGTGTCCTCTCCTCCACCTCGCGGTCATGCAGCAGCAGCGGTGCTGCAAACAGCAGCCCCCCCCCCTCCCCCTGCCTCCACCTATAGAACTAAACGCTCGGGAAGGTCCCGGGAGTCACACAGGGGTGGCGAGCTGCGTACGAGGCACGCTCCCCCCTCCCCCCGCCGCGTCACATGACTTCCTCAGATTGACAGCCTCCCCAAAGAGTGAGCGCTGAACAGATGGAATATGAATGCTTCAGTCGGCTATGAAAAAGGTGTCTGGGTAACGGAGCGGCGTCGCGGGAGCCGCCAGCCGCAACTTCAACGGGACGCCGCCGGCTCTTTGTCTTCCTCCACCTCACACACAGCTCGTTAATGTTCGTCTGATAATTAAACACTGGGATTCTGATTCAGCTCTCCATTAAGGACCTGACCCCCCCTCCCCCCCAGTATTAAGAATAATCAGGTCTGACCTCACGGCTAGAAGGTGATAGGTTTGGGAACCAGCGTCCTTTTTCTGTGGTTTGGTATGTTCTCCCCAAGCCTGTGTGGGTGTCCTTTGGTCACGTCCACGTCCCATTTGATTCCTAGATGCGAGTGTGAGTGAAGCGCCTTCCGTCCTGGGGGTGCTGAATGAGAGAACAGTTCCAGGAACCGAAGCAGGAACCTTATGAAAGTGTAAAGGCGTCAGGAGCGCGGCCTGGTCCTGTGCTGATGTAGCAGATGGAGGTAACTTTCATCCAATGGTTTCATCAGCCTCTTAGGAATGGGGATCCAGGTTCGAATCCCGATCTGCGCGTTGGCATGTTCTCCCTGTGTCTGTGTGGGTTTCCTCCAGGTTCTCTGGTTTCTGCCCACATGTAAAAAAAATTATAATTTAAGGTGAATTGGCTGCTCTAAATTGCCCCTATATAGTGTGTGTGTGCCCAGTGATAGATGGCGTCTGAAACGTTCTCTTCTGGACAGTTCCAGAACGCCCCCCCCCTCCCCCCATCCACAAGTAGACTAATTACAGAATTAATTTTAGGGTTTTGTGAGGAGCTGAGGGATTATTATTATAATTATTATTATTATTATTATTACTATTATTATTATTCGAATCCCCATCTGGGTGGAGTTTCCATGTCCTCCCCGTGTCCGCGTGGGTTTCCTCCGGGTTCTCCGGTTTCCTCCCACAGTCCAAAAACATGGAACAAGTTAATTGAATTCTTAAAATTGCCCCTATAGTGTGTGTCTGTGTGAGTGAGTGAGTGTGTGCCCAGCGATGGATTGGCGCCCTGTCCTGGGTCTATCTGCCCAGCGCCCAAGATGTTCTCCCCTGGATGGGCATGGGGAACCCCACCGCGACCCTAATAGAGGATAAAGCAGAAGATAATGAATGAACTATTATTATTATTATTATTATTATTATTATTATTATTATTATCAGCATCAAAATTTAGATATAAAAGTAAAATATCAGTGTTAACAGACCTGCAGTATATAATAATAATAATGACAATAATAGTAATGATGATGACAATAATAATAATACTAATAATACTAATAATAATGATGACAATACTACTACTACTACTACTACTACTACTAATAATAATAATAATTATAATAATAATAATAGGGTGGCACGGTGGCTTAGTGGTTAGCATGTTCTCCTCTCAGCACTAGGGATTCCCGGTTCGAATCCCCATCTGGGTGGAGTTTCCATGTTCTCCCCGTGTCTGCGTGGGTTTCCTCCGGGTTCTCCGGTTTCCTCCCACAGTCCAAAAACATGAAACAAGTTAATTGAATTCTCAAAATTGCCCCATATAGAATGTGTCTGTGTGAATGAGTGTGTGCCCAGCGATGGATTGGCACCCTGTCCTGGGTCTATCTGCCCAGCGCCCGAGACGTTCTCCCCTGGATGGGCATGGGGAACTCCACTGCGACCCTAATAGAGGATAAGCGGGAGATAATGAATGAATGAATATTAATAATAAAGATGATACAATTTGAATTTATTTGCTTTTTATTTCAGCTGAGAGAAATAAATTCTAAAGTTTTAAAGTGACTTTTTAATTTATACAAATGACTGAGTTTCTTTCAGATTCTCATCAAAATGATTCAGAAAGCGAACCCTGAACCCTGTGCTGTGCGCTGAACGCGGCGCGGCGTCTTTAATGGGCGTATGATTGTTAGGGGACGCCGTTTCAAAGCAAATTTAACACCGCAACAAAAGCCATTAAGAGCCCAAGTGTGGCGCTGCATTTTCATACGAGATAATCAACAGGGAGACGCATCAGCTCACCTCCAGAATCTGCATCAACACAGTAACTAAAGAGAACCTACCAAACCCCCGCACAGCAGAGGAGGAGTCCAGAGGAGTTCAGGAGAAACTCACAGAGAGGACATTTACATATTCATGAGGAACAATAGAAATGTTCAGGTGAGGAGTTAGGAAAGGGGTGAGGATTGAGATTATGGGTTTAGGGTTAGGATTAGGGAGTGGAGTGGGATTATAGAATAATGGGTAAGGGGTTAAGGGGAGCTAAAGAGATAAATGCGAAAGTCATTCATTTAATCTCTGATATCATAAATAATCCTTTGAATTGGCAGATGGGGATTAAGATTATAATTAGTGTTTGGAGCCTTTAATAAAGAACTGTAATCAGATGAAAAGTCAGGATTAAAGAAGTACATTTTAATTTAACAGTCCAGGGATTAGAAGTATGATTTAAATGAACAAAGTTAATCCTCAGTTTGAGATTTAAAACACTGGGTTAGTAATTAAGGGGGGGGGGGTTACAGATTATAAACTGACTGAATTAGGCATAAGGTACAGATTTATAAAATAACAGAGTCCTGAGATTAAGTTCATCCAGGATTTGAGAATATTGGATTAGGTTTAGAACTGAGAGATGTGTTCTGATTCAATGACATTTAATCTGAGGGATCTGTTAATCCTGAGATCTGACTTTCTAATCTCACCAGATTATTTTAAACATCCATCCATCCATTATCTTCCAGGGGACACTGGGGAGCACTAGGCAGATAGACCCAGAACAGGAGGGCAATCCATCACTGGACACACTCACTCACACACACTCACACACAGACACACTCTATATGGGGCAATTGGGAGAATTCAATTGACCTTAATCCATGTTTTTGGACTGTGGGAGGAAACCGAAGAACCTGGAGGAAACCCACACAGACACGGGGAGGACGTGCAAACTCCACCCAGAATGGGATTTGAACTGGGAATCCCTAGTGCTGAGAGGAGAACATGCCAACCACTAATCCACCATGCCGCCCTACTTTCTAACCTGCGCTCGCACCCGGGCCCCGTGGTAGACGTGGTTTTATTCTGATCGCTAGGCCTCTGCGACGTCCCGATTCATCTGCTGCAGCCGGAGACGCCTGCCCGCTGTCGCCTGCCCGCGGTCCCCTGCCCGCGGCCCCCCTGGCATCCGTCCGCTCTGAGTGCCAAGTCATTTTCACTAATGGATGTAGATTGCGTTCGGAGCGAGTGAGGCACGGCCGAACGACGGAGGCATCGCTCCGGAGACGAGGCTCAGAGCAGATGTTCAGAAGACATCACGTCCACCGACGAGGGACCGAACACAGAACCCCCCACAGAGGACGGGCCTCACCGGCTCAGAGCAGAGCCGGGCGTCCTGTGTCCTCACGCCCCGTGTTCTGAGCGGAACCCCGGAGACCGACTGATCGGCCACGTCCTGCTCGCCCTGCTGTCAATCACAGACAACTCCACAGTCCACCACCTGAACCTCCAACCTCCTCCAACTACAACACCATTACCAACAATTATACTCCAGAGAGAGAGATCACACACACACTCATAAAACACACACACAAGCACACACACACTTATAAAACACACACACACACACACACTTATAAAACAAACACACACACACACACACACTTATAAAACACACACACACACACACACACACTTATAAAACACACACACACACACACACACACACACACTTATAAAACACACACACACACACACACACACACACACACACACACACACACACACAGAGCATTTTTATTCCTGACGTGGTTGTTATTATTTATAAATATTATTATTTTGATCATAATAACTATATAATTATATAAAAGTCATTTGTGTAAATTTGACCTACATTTTTATTTCTTTAGCCTCCAAACACATTTGATATTTGAAGGATGAAGATGATGAAGATTTTAAAGGTGTTCTTCAGGTATAAACGTCCGGTTTCAGGTGGTTAACTGTCTGACATTAGAATCCCAATCTTTAATGAATAATTATTTAAGAAGAGGAACGGAGATGAGCGCGTGATTGAATGGTGAGGTACAGATGCATTCTGGGTTTGAATCCACGCTCGGGGTTGAGATCCCGCGAGGCTCTGCGCCGCATTCGGAGAAGCCTCGGCTCCATCGTTGCACACCGGAGCGCCGAGCGAGCGTCTATTACTGTCTGAAGAGCCAGCATTAAATAAATAACGCTCTAATTGGTGCACCAGCGGCTCAGCGATTAGCTGCGAAAACGCCGCTGACGGAGGGTCATTAATTAACCTTTGAGTGATGATTACTACTCGCATTAAAGGAGAATACACTGGAGCTGGCAGACACCTACCGCGGGCCCCTCAGAAGGCCGCGTGGATAGGCCCCGCCTCCCGATCCTCGCCGCCATGCCACTAATTACGCCTCAAAAATTCATAAGATCCCTCTTTAATATTGCATATCTATCCTGACCTGTCACTTCAAAACAAGCGGGTGCATCAACACCCGACCGCCCGCCCCAACGCAGGCCGCGTCCCCGGCGGAGAGCGGAGGCGAGGAAGGTGAGGAGGAAGAGCGGCGGCGAAATGAAACAGAGAAGGTAAAAACGAGGAAGCAATCAAAGGCGAGCCCCTGAGAACCAGGCGGCACAAAATGTAATCTTGCAAATTCTCGGCAGCGAGGACGCACCGGAGCTCATCAGGCCGTGATTGTGGGCAGAGGAGGGCGAAGCCCTGGGTCCGGGAGGGGCGGGCCGGGGGGGCCGGGGGCCGGGGGCCGGGGGCCGGGTACAGACTTCATCAGAAGAGTCGGCTGGTAAATAATCGTTTACTACGCCACGGCAGGCAGACAATGAAAGAGCTGCCGTCCTGAGATCCATCAGGGAGCTTTTATTATTACCTCCGTCTGTGATGCCCCTCAGCGCCGGCCGGCCGCCGCCAGCCACTCTGCATACCATTAGAGGAACTTACAGAGGGACGGATTTAAGACGAGCTCAGCCTCGCCGAGACTCACTTTATCATCTGAATTATTGATTCATTTGTTTCTCATTATTCTTCACTGAAAAGATCCACCTTTAGTTTATTATTATTATTTTATTTTTTATTATATTATTCAACTTAATTAAAATCCACACAGATTATAGCACAGATCAATAATAATGAATTAATTAATAAAAGGTGATCGATTTTATTTAACAGCCTATTTAAGTCTTTAATTATAATAAAAAGAAAAAGTCCCAGAGGGGTGATATGAAAACGGCTTGTTTCGTGTTTGTGTTTTTATATTCGTATATTGTTTTATATAATAACTTGTGTTTTACTGGGATAGGCCCCGGAGCCCCTACGACCCAGATCAGAAGAAACAAAACAATAAAAATAGAGAAATAATTAATTAATTGAATAAATTTAATCTAATTTTATTGAAAGGAAAATAATGTAAAACATTCCAATAAATGTTTATATAAATATATATATATGACATTTAAAATGTAATAAAAAAATATTAAAAACTTTTAAATCAGAGTTTATTTAGTCTCTAATTTACTAAGTTTATTGTTGTTTTTACAAAAACTAAACCTGAACCTTTAAAGATTCATCTGAAGTGACCATGGAAACAAAGAACCCTCCCTGGAGCTGTTGGTTTAGAAATCTTGTGAGGACCGAGGCTAAGAGTGTTTGTGTGTGTGTGTGTGTGTGTGTGTGTGTGTGTGTGTGTGTGTGTGTGTTTGCGGGCCAGTCTGAAAGAATTCTGGATCCATTAAAGACCTCCGCGCCTGTCCATCTGATCAGAGTGTGACATCACGGATTGTGACATCATCACTGTACCCAGCAGCCAGCAGGACCTCGGGCTCCCTCAGATTGTTCTGATCTGTTGATTTTCTATGACGTTGGTCCGATTACGATGAGATTCAACCTCATCTCAGTCGGTGTTCTAATTCATCAGACCTGTGAGGAACCATCAGAACGGGTTTGAAGGACCTGACGGTTCCTCAGGAGCTTTACATGTTGGTTGATGTGTTGATGTGTGCTAATCCATCAGAGCGTGAACTCTTATCTCAGCGCGTGAGGAGACGGAGAACCCAGACGGAGAACCCTGACAGAGAACCCAGGCGGAGAACCCAGGCGGAATACGGTGGGTCTGCGAGCGTGATTAACGGCTTAGAGCCTCCTGTCATGTTCCTCCATCAGCAGCTTCATCAGCACATGATGCAGAGGTGGAGGGGCTTACACACACACACACACCAAAAAACGCTTATTATTAACCCCGAGTGTGCTGCCTCCATCAGGACGCCTGGATCGTCCACCTTAAAAGCTCCGGTCTGAGGTCAGGCCTGTTTCAGCATCACCTGCTGGAGGAACTCAGGACAGACCTTACACCCACCTGTGTAACCTCAGCTGCATGGTCCATCCATCATCTTCCACTTTATCCTCTATTAGGGTCACGGGGGGGAGGGGAACACCCCGTTCCCCATGCCCATCCAGGAGAGGACGTTTGGGGCGCTGGGCAGCACTGGCCACACATGGACACGGGGAGGACATGGTAACTCCCCCCAGATAGCGCTGAGAGGAGAACATGCCAACCACTAAGCCACCGTGCCGCCCAGCTGCAAGGTCACGACTCCCAATAGAGCAGAGTTAAGTGAACTGCAGCGCCCCTTCATGGAAGACTGATGTAAACGTCTCCGCTCACCAACGCTGAGTCCCTCCTGGTCTTAAGAGACTCACGGCTGATGGAGACCCCGTCCTGCTTTAGGTTTAAAACCAAATGAGGAACTCCACCTGCTTAGTGCAGGAACTAAAGCTGAACCATGGACAGTTCTGGATATGTTTCATGATGTCACTACATCTGTTCAGGGGGGAGGGTTCATGCAGGATTCAGATATTCTG
The DNA here is from genome assembly GCA_019802435.1 of Corydoras maculifer. Lineage (NCBI taxonomy): Eukaryota > Metazoa > Chordata > Actinopteri > Siluriformes > Callichthyidae > Corydoras > Corydoras maculifer. The sequence goes on from JAFMOD010000093.1 coordinate 210,934, forward strand.
ATTGGATGATGTTTTGGAAGACCTGTTTTGGAGAACTGGAGGCTTGTAATGCAGCAGAAACAGTTTAGGGAAGGCCCGTTTCTTGGTTGGGTCAGTTTAATATTGATTATATTTATTAGTCCCATCCCTCCATCCATTATCTTCCGCTTTATCCTCTATTAGGGACGCCTATCCTTGCGGGGAGAACGTTTCGGGCGCTGGGCAGATACACCCAGGACAGGGTGCCAATCTATTACTAAACACACACACACACACACACTCTATATGGGGCAATTTGGAGAACTCAATTGACTTGATCCATGTTTTTGGACTGTGGGAGGAAACCGGAGAACCCGGAGGAAACCCACGCAGACACAGGGAGGGCATGGAAACTCCACCCAGATGGGGATTCAAACCGGTAATCCCTAGTGGTGAGAGGAGAACATGCTAAACCACTAAGCCACTGTATTTATTAGTCCCACAATGGAAATTCAAAAAGTGAGAAAGATCAGATGGAATACATCTGAGGAGAAGAACCCAGCCCCAAACTCTGATCCTACAGGAACCCAGATCGGGAACCGGAACAGAAATCACCAAACACAGCACGTCCAGACGGTCACGGTGCTCAGGCCCGGGTAATGTGGAAACACTCAGACTGACCCACAGAACCCTGACCTGGACCCCTGGAGATGAATCCAGAACATGGTCCAACATGGACATCAGATCCTCCGGCTGAACGCCTGCAGAACCTCCCGCAGGTCTGCAGTGCAGGCGTCCCCATACTTTCAGTTCCCACGGCGTTCTAATTCCGCCGAAAGTTTGGGCACCCCGGCGTCCCCCCCGCCCGCGCCTCGCTTTGCGATTGGCTGTCTCATTACACTCCATCCTGAAGTGATTGACCTCATTAAGAGACAGATGAGCGGCGACGAGCGGCAGAGCAAACACCGGCGTCGGCGAGCTAAATAATTCAGAGAACTGTCAACAGAGGCGCGTCGCCGGCGCCGTGGATCATGCAGATGAAGCAGGCGAGGGGTGGGGGGGGGGATGACTCAGAAACACCGTGTGCCGAGGAATCCACAAGTCCACCCATCTACCCATCTACCCCAACACCACCCCCTCCACAGCCCCGGTTCTGCCTCCTCCGTCTCTCCACCTGTCACGGCTTAAGAGGCGGCCAGTGCCTCGCTTCATTATCAACCTCTCACATGGAGATTTCAAACAGATTTAGACTAATGAGGGAGCATTTAGAAACTCCCACAACTGCCAGAGTTTGGGGAGGGAGGGGGGGGCGAGTGTACACAGATAAACACACACACACACACACACACACACACACACACGCGCGCGCACGCAGGCGGCTCAGGACTGTCAGCGCAGGTGAACAAAGTGAATGCGATATGTGACTGACAATAAAGATTTCTTTTAACATCAGTGAGCGAAGGCTCGGGAGACAGGCAGCGGGGACAGATGCAGGCGTCTGCGTCGCTGCGAGGGCCGCGCCCGTTTCCCGCAGACCCGCAGATGCCAGCTTTAATGATGCGCCCGGGCAAGTCGCAGGCAGCCAAGACGCCAGCCCGCAAATCTATTATTTCCTTCGGCTTTTTTTTTTTTTTTTTTTTAAAGCGAGAGCCCAAATTTCAGCCGAGTGTCACTAAGTGCTTAAACTTTAATTGGCTCCGCCTCCTGCGCCTCCATTAGCGGGCCTCACGTCGGGAGGCAGCCACGCCGCCGCTGTTTATTTCTCCTTCTGCGCCGCGGATTCGGATGAAGTTTCTATTTTCAGACAAAGTGAACTGGAGGGATGCTGACGCCGCACGCCGACTCCAGCTTATCGCCCGTCAGCGTCCTGCTTTACATCAGAAATCAGCTTTCAGGAAAAAAAGAAAGAAATCAGACAAACTGATTTACATAACGACCCCTCACCCCCCCCCCAAAAAAAAAAAAATATATATATATATATATAAATACATTTAAATATATAAAACATG
>JAFMOD010000093.1:219085-231019 GCA_019802435.1 Corydoras maculifer
ATCCTCATGCTCTTTATAATCTCCACCCCCCCCCCCATCAGAGGTAATCATTTATATCTGCCACGGCGCTTGTGGAGGAACATGAATGATCGTGACAGAAGAACCATTCATTTCAAACTCCTGAAAACGTTTCTACATACGCTCATAGCTTCAGGAACTTTAAAGACTTCATAAAAAAAAAAAAAAAACAAATGACAAAAGCAGAGCTCGGACCAGATGCCCCACAATGCATTGCAGGCTGGCAATAATTCAGGGCAGGACTAAACAGCTGGCTGTCTGACAGGAGATCTGCCAAGAGCTGGCAACCAGAGAGTTTGAGGGAAGCAGCAGGCTGCTAACCCCGCTCACATTTTTAATTAGATCCACACACCCATGTCTTAGAGCCATCGTAAATATACAGACGACACGCCGAGCATCATTTGTTAAGAAGTATTTGCTTACAGAACTCGGCCCGGATCCTCTCGCCGTTTGGCCGGCGGTCTCGGGAGCGCCGGGACCGAGCGTGGGATTTGTCACTTTCAGGAAATGTATGGTTCAAGAGGAGCGCTATAAACGTCCCTTAAAAGTGTATTTACTGTTGGGCACCGATACAAGCCATCCGATTTATCCCTCCTGAAAAGCCGTGCCAACATCAGCACTTCATATTTCACAGCTCCATATGGACTCGGAGTGTCATCGGTCTGGAAAAGCGGGTGGGAAGCATCTCCACGTTTCCAGAAAACATCGTTCTTCTCGCCGTTCTACATTTAAAAGGAGAACTGACCAAATGGAACCCGTGGAACTCGATGACAGATCAGTGGCTCAGTGGTTAGGGTATAAATCCCCTGAAGTTACTGAAGTCCCTAACCCTCCCTCAGGGGGCTCCAGGGGGCGCTGTACCAACCCCATGTTCTGACCCCAAACATGTTGGGATACTGTGTCGCTTTGGATCAAAGGGTCTGCTACATGATCCAATGTAAATGTATCACAGCACCTCCGAGACCATCGTCCTCCAAAATGCAGATCCAGAAGGACCTCAGACCCTCAGAACTTCACTTCAGACCAGCCCACATGCTCCGAAATCCAACAGAAAGCCTTTTCAGAAGATCAGATGCTTTCTTCTACAACAGGGAACCAAACTGGAACGTTCCAAAGGTTCTTGTACTTGTAATGTGAAGGTGTCCCAGAACTTATGTCCATGTAGTCACTACGTTAAAATGAGAGAACGTTTAAAATGTGAGTTCAGAAGATGTGCAGCGTGGATGTGTGTGTATGTGGGAGGTGGGGGGGGGTATTTTGGAGGGTGGGTGCAGCCTTGCTCTCCCCCGGATTCGGACTGCCCCCCATATGAAGGCACTCAGGAGCTTCAGGAGGATGGTGCTACATCTGGCAGCTGAACCCGGGTTTACGGGGCTCTTACAGAACTCAATGGACTATTTTAATGCTTTACGGGGGGGACTCGTGCCCGGGGGGGGGGGGGGGTGCTCGCTCAGCCGTTAAGGTTGGGACCACTGACCGGAAGCTTGTGAGCTTAAAGTCCCTGCACCACCTGAGAACCTCTGCTAGGCCTCTGGGCGAAACGGAGAACGTACAGCTGCTCAGACTGGCTTTGTTAAAAATCGCCGAACAGCGGGCGCATGGTCAACGCTCAGGACGAGGAGGCGCTCTACGTTTCTCAAATAATGCTGAGGGTACCACACAGGGAGGACCGTTCTCCACTGGAGGTGTTCTCCTCCATCCCTCTTTGGGGATGCATTGGGATGCTGATCTATCGTTTAAAGAGCCGTGACCTCAGAATGGAAGCGGTGCTGATGGTGCACTTCTAAGGAGATGCTCAGACCTCAAACGTCCTCCTCTTAATGGCGGGGGTGCTCCTCTTTATTTAACGAGGGGAGGATTTGAGGCGTTGTGTGTATGTGGGGGGGTGATCGGTTCCTCTGGAGTGGATTTGCAGGGACTGGGCCTCGCAGGGCTTTGGCACTGGGCCCAGATGGGGAGGGTTACTGGGGGTGCTGGTGAACATGGGAGGGGGGTCGGACCGAGGCGTGAGGGCTGGGAGCAGACAGAGCTTGAGGGCAGGTGTTAAAATAAGCACCCTGGCTCCTTGGGCGCTGATCCCTGTAAAAACACGTCCGTCTGCCAGGCTGCAGACGACCCAACAAGGTGCTAACACATGGGTCTGTTGCCGTGCAACCGTCCTCCACGTTTACACAATCTCTGCTCCTCCAAAACTCCCGAATCAGATGATCCATCTCCCGTCGAGAGCCGCCGGGTTCCTCCGGTGCACGGCGCCTGGTCCCGGGTCAGTCACGGGTCATTAATTATGCATTCAGGACGGCGGTCCGACGGGAGTGGCGCTCTGCACGCCGCCGACGGAGCAAGGCACTAAAACATGCTTAAGCCTCGCACCTCCAGGAGCAATCACACCTTTTTAAAATGTAGTTCACAGGAACCCCCCCGCCCCTTCCTCCCTTCATTAGAACGTGTCAAAGGTGCCGCCGCTCCTGACCCGATCTGCCCGGAGCTCCTCCAAACCTCCTGCTCCTGCACCTCCACACGGCCTTGGGGTCCCACACCCCGGTTCCGATCCAGGAGGAGCATCTGGAGATCCCTATCTGGGAGATCAAATCCCTATCTGGGTGGAGTTTCCATGTCCTCCCCGTGTCCGCGTGGGTTTCCTCCGGGTTCTCCGGTTTCCTCCCACAGTCCAAAAACATGGATCAAGTCTATGGAGTTATCCAAATTGCCCCATATAGAGTGTGTGTGTGAGTGAGTGTGTGTCCAGTAATAGATTGGTGTCCTGTCCTGGTTGTATCTGCCCAGCGCCCGAAACGTTCTCCTCTGGAGGGGCATAGGGGAACCCCCCCCCCATCGCGACACTAATAGAGGATGAAGCGGAAGATAATGAATAGATGAGTTTAAAACCCCGCAGAACGGAGAACCCGGTCAGCGGGACACTGGACCCCGACGTGAGGAGGGGCAACTTAAATCATCAATACGCGGGTTATTACAGAATAACGACGTCCGATTGGCCGTCCTGCCTCTGATTACACGACCGCCGACTCGAAATAAATCTCCTAAAACAAAACATCAGGTCCACTGATTGAATTTCGGGCGCTGCGTCTTTATTCCAGCGGACGGCTTTGAAAGCTTTAATTTGAAGCTCTGTACACCTGAGCGTCCAGCGTCCAGAAGATTTATCTGAGGTTTTTCGTAACGAACCCTCTGTGACGAGCGCCGCAGCGGTGGGATAAAAAAAAAAGAAAACAAATGTAGATTTCTGTTTGGAATAAAAGAGCCACAGTCTTGGTAAGTGACCGCTCCGGGGTTCGAGGGTTTGTTTGAAGGTCGGAGGTCCGGCGTAACGCCGAGCCTCGCAGCTCTGATCGGATCTCATTCACATCTGTCAACGTCCACTGACACCGTCCCGCCTCCGGAGCCTCGTCCTGCAGCCACGCTCCGTCACCACCACCTGAGACTCGCCCCCCCCTGCACCCGGGCGGCCCTCTGCCCACGACCTTCATCTGGTCACCTCTCACCACCAGCCATCTTCATCTGCATCTTCATCTGTTTTTCTTCAGAGAGTAAAATTAGAACGCACTGCGAGGAAGAACCGAGGAAGAACCGAGGGAGAACCGAGTGAAACGTGACTTTCACATCCACCCACCAAAAGTGTGTGGACATCCAACCATCAGATCCTCACACACTTGTGGGAGGGTCCACATCACATCAGTTCACAGAGCGGAGGGTCTTTCTTTAGTGGAGGAACTTTTTGGTTTGTTTGGAGGAAACACATCTTTATTTAATATGCTTCTTAATGAATTGAGTTTAATTAGATTTTAATCAAATAAAGAAATAAATGAAACTGTGTAGCGGCATGACGACCTACTGTCTCTGATTCTACACCCACAAGGTGGCGCAGTCAGGTGGAGGAGTGTGTGAGAGTGGACAGTGAGTGGACACAGGGTTTAAACTCCAGCAGCACACACACCTGCACCACCATGTCCTGAGGATCATCCACCACCCTAATGATACCTAATCATCAGAGAACAGAGTAAAGTGTTGTAACAGTCTGAAGAGGAACAGACTGACTACAGAATGGAACTGGAGAGGGACAGGTATCTCAGTGGTTCAGGTGTTGGGCTCTCAATCTGAAGGTTGGGGGTTCAAAGCTCAGGTCCTCTGAAGTTACCAGTGTGGGTCCTTGAGCGAGACCCTTAACCCTCATTTCTCCAGGGGTGTTGTGATGAACCCTGTTCTCACCTTGTATGTCGCGTTGGATAAAAGTGTCCAATAAATGACCCAATGTAACGCAGATGTAACAGTAGGAACTACAAACCCCATCAGTATGGAGGTTGGAGGTGATAACGTGGAGGATTGGTGCAGAATCAGGTGGAGGATCTAATAAAGTGGCTGCTGTGTATAGTTGTCCTTCAATTTTTATTAATTGATGTCCAAATATGCCCAGTGATAGATTGGCGTCCTGTCCTGGGTGTATCTGCCCAGCGCCTGAGACATTCTCCCCTGGATGGGCATGGGGACCACCCCCCCCCCCACGACCCTCATAGAGGATAAAGCAGAAGATAATGGATGGATGATGTCCAAATAATTTTGGGCAAATAATGTCATTGAAGTTGCCTCGTTATAGTAACCCCAAACACACACACACACACACACACACACACACACACGGCTGGCACCGAGGCTGATTGGCTCCGTCTGTGTACTCAGACTCTTGGCGTGTGCCGTCAGGAGGCGGAGCATCAACACCGATGAGTCATCATCACCGTTCATTTGGACTTTTCTGTACAGACCGAACAGATCGAGATTCACCTGGTACCGGAGCCTATCCCATCACTCTTACAGTATAAGGCAGGGAAACAGTCTGAACGTCTGTGGTTTACATAAGGCATGTTTTTTGATTGCAAGAAGAAGCCAACATGGACATGAGGAGAACATACCAATGGACATAGAAGATGCTCATAGAATTACTGACCAAGGTGACATCACCTTCATCATCATCATCATCATCATCATCAGAGCAGAACACTCCAGCACTTTAATTGGCTTTATTTAATTATTTATATCTGGGTTGTCTACGTATCTTTTCTGCACCAGTGTGGTCAAAGAAACACTTTAGGGAAGGCCCGTCACATGGCTCACTAAGCCCAAACGCCTCAGACTGCTGAGAGCAGGACAGACTACAAAATAAACTAAAGTAGTGTAATAATAATAATGTCCAGCGGTCTGTAGGAGGCACTCTTTACTGTGCCGTTATGTCCACCCTGGCCCCGCCCACTGAGACCTTCGTTATCATCATTGCCTCATGGATGTCCATGTGGCATCGTTTAAAGGAGGACCCCTCCCTGCACCCCGCACCGCCCTGACCTAAACCTGTTAACCACATCGGGACCGAATTGGAACCCCGAAGACTGGTTTACATTTTTTTAAGAAGAGAGAGAGAGAGAGTGATGAAGCGAGGACAGACGCCGGTCAGGTGTGTTCATCTGTTAGCTTCATATGGAACGGCACTAAAATATTAGAGCCCCCCCCCCCCCCGCGCGCCTTCCCCCCCCGCACCCCCCTGGAGGCTCTTCCATTAATTCAGGCCTGGTTGAAATGCGGCGACAGCTTCTTGGCTGTGAGTGTGTGTTTTTCGCTCGCTCTCGCTTCCTGACAGTCCCGGTCACCGCGGCAGACCTCACCTGTACCCGGGGCGAGGATGAAGCGGGCGTGATTGATCGCAGAGGCTTTGTGTTCATTCATTAGGCGAGGTTCCGTCCCAGACGAGTCCTGGCAGGTTCCTTCATGTTCTCCAGACGTTCCGCGGCGGTGTGGTCGCTGGCTCGTTAATGACGTTTTAGACATTCATATTGCAGGGATTAGGACTATCCCGTCTCCTTTGTTCCCCTGACAGACCTCATCCAGTCCCTCTCTCACTCCCGATACCCTCCCCGTGCCCTCGCCCGCTCCGGGGCCGTTCCCGTCACTCCCTCTGCTTCTGGAGGGCCTTTCTTTCTCGGGACAGGTGGACTAATTCGGCTCGGGGGGCGTAAAAGGAACCCATCATCCAACACATCATTACATCTTCATCCACGTCTTACACCGTCCACACAGAACCTTCATCATCCTCATCCTCAGTGGCCTCCAGACCCGTCTGTCACACACACACACTCACACACACGCTCACACACACGTGGAGGTTCTGCTGAAGGTGTAGTAGAACATCCTTCAGTCTCATGTTGACCGTTCAAACTCCTAAAGCGTCCCGTTCATTTATCAGATCAAAGGAACCCGGCCGAGGGGCTCATACAGTCCACTCCAAAAACATACCCCCCAATACATATCGATGACCAGTCGCTCCGTAACCATGGTTACATAATGGACCCCCATCTTAAACTCTCTGATCATGTGACTAAAACGCTCCGTTCCTGCAGGTTCTTTCTGTAGAACATCATGAAGATCAGAGCGTTCTTCACTGAACATGCTCCTCAGCTGTGAGTCCAAGCCCTCAGCCTATCCCGGCTCCAAGCACTGTGCCGGTTTCCCAGCATGCACCATCAGACCTCTATGATCCACCCAAGTGAATCATGTGACTCCTCCTTTCCTCTCTGATTGGCTCCCTGTAGCTGTGGCATTCAGTACGAGACCCTGACTCTGATCTACAGGACGACCTCTGGATCTGGCCCCTCTGACCTTCACTCTAGATTTTAAAACACACTCCGACTCGTTCACTACGTTCTGGTGATGAATGTCGCCTGGTGGGGCAACCTGACGGTGGTGCCGACTCTCACTCCATGTCGTTCTCCACTGATCAATGGTGGAACCATCTTCTCAACTCTGAAGCTCTGTAAGCTCTTGGTATCTTTAAGAAAGATCTCAAAACACAGATCTACCACAATCACCTGATATAAAAAAATGTGGGTGGGATCAGATGGGCTGAGGGGCGGGATCAGATGATGATCAGTTGATGATTCTATAGTGTAGCTGGTTCGTTGTTAATGACTGACTGATGTTCTGATGTGTAAGTTGCTTTGGATAAAATCATCTGCTCAATGACTAAATATAAATGATCACTCTTCCTCTCATCTCATTATCTTCTGCTTAATCATCATTAGGGTCACATGGGGTGGTGCTGGTGGTGGGGGGTGTTCCCCTTGCTCATATCAGGTAATGGGTCACAAGGTAAATCCCAACCAGGTTGTGTAGATCATGGCGTGTTCCAGGTTTTGAGACGTTTCTGCACCGTTTGCATCAATCCGACTCGTCTTCCTGGCAATGAGGCCCAATCAAAATGTGGGCGGAGCCTATTGACGTCATTGGAATCAGACCATCATCCTTTTATCTGTAATGCTCTGTAACCCTGATGTTTCTGTCTGATGGTGATGGTGGTCATGACTGAGTCGGTTCTCTGAGCAGGCTGAACGTGGTGGTGGTTGTGGTGCAGTGTGCTGAGGGTTAACCCCCTAACAGTCAGCCAGTCCTTCGTCTCTGATCCATGTTTGGGGATTTAATATGGGAGCTGAAGGGGTCTGGTCTGAGTATTTATTTGGTTTTCCATCTTCTCCTCTTCAGCTGACGGTTTAGCGTTCGGTCACCAGAGCCACATTCATCAGAATTAAGATCCCTTTGCTCCTCACAGCCAGAGACCGGTGGCGTTTTTCCACCCCCCTCCCTCCCGGTCCATATGGAAACAGTTCTGGATGTCCCAGAATCACCTCCCCTCCCCTCCCCTCCCCGCCCCGCTCGCTGCCACTCTTTAAAGATTACTGGCATGGTAACTTCAAAATGGCTTCAGATCCCCGCGCTGGGACGGCGGTGCTGGAATGTCTGGCTGTCTGGGACTCGGGGTGGCCGAGCCGAACCCGGGAGTCAGCAGGTGGTCAGATGAGAGGAGCAGAGGAGGAGTAACGTTCTACAGAGCTGTATGTATGGGGGGGGGGGGGTGGATCTGGTTTGAATCGTTTGGCTGGCGGGGCGAGTTGGCTGAGCTCGTAAATTCTGACTTCTATACACATTTCAGCGCGTGATTTAGGCCTCGTGCTCGTACGTCCCCGTCCCCCGTCCCCCCCCCGCCTGGCTGATGGAACCGCCGCGGTATGACACGCTGGATTAGCACTCGCGCCTCTGGAGCCACATCGTTAACAGCCACCCAAATCCAGCGCCTTTTAATTTATCCCCCCAATGAAAAGCGCCGCAACGCGTCGAAAAAAAAAAAAAAGAACGGAGGACATGTCCAAGTGCAGTAAATAAAGCAAACGGACGGGTCCCTCCTTTCATCTGGGCGGCGTGTCGGAGAGCTCATTCGTCTGAAATGCGACGGCTAAACAAACATCCCTCACGTTATTCAGATCCTCATCGCGTTTTCATTCCGTACTCCACTTTTATTGAGAGTGCGGGGGGGGGGGGTGCCTCACATCAGGAGGGCCGAGTTTCTTCCCACAGTCCAAACCCGGCCGAGGACCTGCAGACACTTCACTGTTTTTGGAGTTCAGAGTTTGTTTCCCCAGAAGCGCTGGGATAGGCTTCGCTTCGAAGATCCATCATCTTCGCTTAATCCTATATTAGGGTCGCAGTGGGTTCCCCCATGCTCATCCAGGGGAGAACGTTTCGGGCGCTGGGCAGATCCACCCAGGACAGGGGGGCAATCTATCACTGGACACACACTCACTCACACAGACACACTATATGGGGCAATTTGGAGAATTCGATTTACCTTGAATCCATGTTTTTGGACTGTGGGAGGAAAAAAACCTCTCTGTAACGGGTAAGTTAGGCTGCTTTGTGAGGGTGGGTCCAGGACCTGCATTGTGCCCTCTGCTGGTTGGATGACCAGCAGCAGCGTTGAGGCTCTACAAGCTTCACACGGCGAGAAGGCCATCAAATATTTAACGTCCTTAAAAGACACGGCGAGAAGCCGTCCTAAAGACGAGCGCTCCATATTAATTAGCGCCGGCGCGCTCTGCGTGGGTCACCTGCCCCGGTGCTGTTCATGTTGCCCTCTCCACCCGCCCGGGTCTGACTCCTCATAGGCCTCTATGGAGATGAGCTCTAATTAATCCTCTGTTACTGTTGTAATGGTGCCGTCCTGAGGGAGACGCCGCTAAGCCCCGAAATATCCACGCTTTATTCTTCCATTGTAAACAACTGCACGTCTCGGGGGGATGTGGGAGGAGCTTCAGCCAGAGTAATAAAAATAATCGTAATTATTATTATAATCGTGATTTAAATCCAGTTTGCTGATATTCTAACGGAGCTGCCTCTTTATGTGGAAGCACTTTCACTCAATAACCCCCCCCCCCCAAAAAAAAAAAGTTACAGCTCTGTGAAAAAATCTAATCAAATTGGAAATTAATTAAACTTAATTCAATTAAAGGACCAGTTTTTTAAAGATTTTCAGGGTTTCAGTGACAAAATCGATTTTTTGGTCATGTTTACATTTCATCTTTCATCCAAAGCGACTTACGAGCCTCACAAACGGGTTGGGGTCAGAGCGCAGGGTTGGTACAGCGCCCCCTGGAGACATCAGGGTTAAGGGTCTCCCTCAAGAACCCAGACTGGTCACCGTGAGCTGGGATTTGAACCCTCAACCTTCAGATTGACAGCCCAACACTCTAACCTCTGATCAACCTCACCCTCATGTATGAGGACATTTAGATGATGATGATGATGATTGTATCTGAGATTATGGGATCCTTCTCTTTGATCTGGCTAAAGATTAAATAATTCAATGTATTAACGATGCAGAATTTGTATCGAGTTCTGATTTTGGCATCGTGAGAGGGATTTTAATCAGAAAGCCCTCGTTATTATAAACCTGAGGAAACACGAGTCCTGATAATGAAATAATTAAATATAATAATGTACATGCTGGATATGAGCAGAACTTTCACTGAATAAAATTCATGCCTCCACAAAAAAAAAAAATAATAATAATGATAACGTTACCGCACTGTGAAAAAATGAAATAAAATTAATTGTTGAACTAAATTCAATTAAAGGAGAAGTCGAGATTTTCAGGGTTTCAGTGACAATATAGATTTTTTGGTCATGTTTACATTCAATCTTTTATCTAAAGCCACTTATAAGCCTCACAAACTGGTTAGGGTCAGAGCACAGGATTGGTTTAGCGCCCCCTAGAGAGTAATGTAGTAATGAGCAGAAAGCCCTCGTTATTATAAACCTGAGGAAACACGAGTCCTGATAATGAAATAATGAAATATAATAATGTACATGCTGGATATGAGCAGAACCACAGAACACCAAACGCTCCTGAAACTCTGACTTTAGGACATGTCCTCTCCTGATTGATGCTACTTTGTCTGATTACAGAGAGGAAGGTCTGAGGTTCTGCTCCTGGAGAACCTGAGTGATCAGACTGTGAGGTCGAACCTCTCGGCTCTAACAAAGCAGACGGAGGCAGCTGAGCTGCCATTAAACCCAACAATAGTGAATGAGGAGGATCTGCGGCTGCCTCTGCTGCTCCGAGACCTTGATGAGAGCCAGCATCCAGAACAATCAGCAGCTGCATGCCCCAAACAAACGCCGGCTCCTGGCCCCACGCACCGCCCTGCCCCGCGCTGCCCCGCCCTGCCCCGCGCTGCCCCGCGCTCCGCCCTGCCTCACTGACCTTCAGAGGAAAAAGTAATCGCACGTCGTGTGAGACGCCAACAATGTCACCATGACGATAATACATCACACCACCTCCACCACAGAGGCCCCACACATACACGGCTGTACTGCACCACACGGCATCACCACTGAGGAGCCAGGTTTTGTATGTTCTCCCCATACTCCCCATATCTATAAACCTGCTACTGGATTAACCGGTGGAGTGCCCATAGCTCCTGTGTGTGTATGTGTGTGTGTGTGTGAATATGTGTAAGCATATGTGTGTGTGTGTGTGCGTGTGTGTGAGTGTGTGACTGAACTGGCAACCTGTTCAGGGTGTTTCCACAACTTTAAAATGCTGGGATAGGCTTCAGCTCCCTCGACTATTAATATTCATGTTTTTATAAATATATAATGTTTATTTTCTTTAAAAGGTAAAACATTTTACAAAATAAAGAAATAAACACAATGGATATTCAATCTCACTCACACACACACACACACACACACACACACACACACACACACGTGGGACCTGGACCATGGGCAGGATGATGGCAGGAAGGATCTGCAGCTGGCACATAAGCAAAAAGAAGGTAGAATAATCCCCACAAGCGATTATGTGTGTGTGTGTGTGTGTGTGTGTGTGTGTGTGTGTGTTATTGTATTTCGTGCTCAGTGTAGCCCGGAGCGGCGCTGAACGGCGACATGTTGGCAAACGGGCCTCATGTTCCTCAGAGTGTGAAAGATGAAAGAAAAATGGCACATCTGTAGTGACTTAAGGAGAGCGCGAGAGTGCGCGAGAGTGCGCGAGAGAGAGAGAGAGAGAGAGAGAGGGAGAGAGAGAGGGAGAGAGAGAGAGAGAGATGTACCTGTGTTACTCTAACACCAGCGCTGCTCTCGCGGATTTAACACCAGCGCCGCGGTGCCACCACCGCGCAGCCCCACGTTTCTGCAGCATTACACATCAACACTCTCACCCCACAGTTCAACTTCCAAAATCATATGAGAAGGATGGATTTAAATACCCCCCTCCACCCCCCTCCACCCCCCATCCATCCACACCAGCAACAAATGGAGGTGCAAATCTGCTATGAGCACCAATTTTCACTTTCACACTGAATCTGCATAAAGGCCACGTGATGTCACTGAGAGAAACCGACCACAGAGCACCACCACCCTGCAAGAACACCACCACCCTGCCAGAGCGCCGACCACACAGCACCACCACCCCACCAGAGCGCCGACCACACAGCACCACCACCCTGCCAGAGCGCCGACCACACAGCACCACCACCCTGCCAGAGCGCCAACCACACAGCACCACCACCCTGCCAGAGCGCC
>JAFMOD010000093.1:237713-247713 GCA_019802435.1 Corydoras maculifer
CAGAGAGAGAGAGACACAGAGAGAGACAGAGAGAGAGAGAGAGAAAGTCAAGCAAACGAGGAGCTTTGAGAACTAAAGGAGGTCAGGGGTTTGAGATGGAGAGTGGAGTATGGCACTCATTATCTCACTCTGATTAAAAGCATGACTTTCTTTTTTAGTTAGGACAGCACACACACACACACACACACACACACACACACACACAGAGCGATGCCCGAGCACCCGGAGCTCCTCCAAGCCACGAAACCACAGCCATTTCTCGAGTCACTGTGTGGTATTTGGTGATGGGTGAGTCCCGCGGTCGGGGCAGTTTGCACATGAAGGGGAAAATGCCGCGAAGCAGCAACGGCAGACCGGCAGCACCCGGGTATCGGTGCACAATCCCGAAAAGAAAAGTTACAGCCGCCGGTGTTACGCTCCTGCCATTACTGCTGCTCCAAGCCTAATTATAAATAGAGCGAGCAGAAGGTGGTGGGTGTTCAATGTGTCTGTGTGAAAATGTGCTACACAGTCGGTCTGTGGTCCCCCCCCCCACAACCCCCCACCTTCCCTCCTGTCTGAAAACATTTTTTTTCCCCCCTCTTCACACATTTCACTTTTGAGCCTAATACACTGCTCCTGCTAATTCAGCACTGTTGTAATCTCTTAAGACGGACAAAAAAATGTGTTTCCGCGGGATGGCAGTGCCAAAATAAATCCGTCGCATGGTAATTTTCTGTTTGTTTTCTTTTTTTTTTCTGTTTCTGATGCTTCTCCAAGTTTCCTGCCAGTTACTTGTAATCTGGGAACCATATGCACGTTGGCCATCAGTGACACCGCAGAATTATGCAGCGAACAAAGTATTTATGGCCTCGCATTCAAACGAGAGCGTTTATTTCCTTTATTAAAGCAGGACCATCTGTCTGCAGGGCCGCCGCTCCTCTGTGAGCACCGCTTCAGCCAAACCCGTCACACTCGCCCGTTTTCAGATAAATATAGACGCGGAGACGCATTCGGACGCTCGCCCGACTGCGAGGTCCTGAGACGTCCAGAATTCACTTAATAAAGTGGCCTGCAGGGTTCAGACACCAACAGGTGAGCGCCATCCAGAGGATGGAGGTGGAACCAACCCCGTCACTGACCGTCAGAGGATCGGACGCCTCGTCCCATTCAGAGGCTTTAAATCTGTTTTTATGAATATTCTGTAATATAATTAACACAGAGTTAGTGGTTTGGCATGTTCTCCTTTCGGTGCTGGGGATTCTAGGTTTGAATCCCAATCTGGGTGGAGTTTGCATGTTCTCCCCATGTCCCCATGGGTTTCCTCCAGGTTCTCCGGATTCCTCCCACAGTCTAAAAAACATGAATTCAAGGTGAATTAATTGCTCTAAATTGCCCCATAGTGTAAATAGCCACATGTGTGTGTGTGCGAGTGAGTGTGTGTCCAGCGAGGACTGAATTATTCACAAACTAAAGAGCGTTCTGATTCACACTCACAACGTTTAGGAAACCTACAAACAAAAGACAGATTAACCGGTTCAATAACTCTGGATTTATTAAGTCTGGATTTAGTAATCTGGGATTTAAAATAACTTTAAAATGCTGATCATTATTTCTAAATATTTAAATAAAGCTTTACAGGGATAACAATTCAAAAAATGGGGAAGTTTAAATGTGTTATTTTAAAACTCCTCCGCTGTAACATCACCACCTACACCAGCGCCACCTACAGACTCTCCTCTCACCCGCTGGCCTGATTGGTTTAGCTCCTGGTTCTGACTCCACCCCCTTATTACCAAATGCACCTGTAGTTAAATCAGAACAGTCTCCCCCTGCAGGCTCCCCCTATGTTGTTGGTAATGCCACTGAGTCGGAGTTCTGATTAGGGCTGGCCCAGTGGTCACATGACCCACACTGATCCCGTCCTGGGGGCTGGGTGAAGTGTATCCGAGCCGTGGAGTGTTTGAGGGACTGACAGGAGAACGGGTTCTGGTGATTAACAGCTCGTCAGTGGAGCTCGTTCACACCCCTGTACGCCACCTCCTAATTTAGGAAATCCCCTTAGAGTACAGACTACTTTAAAAGAACAGCCAGCGAGCGCAGCGGGACCCGCTCAGCAGAAACAGCCATCTGAAACCAATTCGAAGTTGTCTCCTATCCCGTCCCTGCTGTTTGAAGTCAGATCTGGGGCCGTTGGCCCGTTTTCGGAGGCGGGCGTGGCCGCGGGTCTGATGGTGGGTCAGGGCAAAGTCCCCGGTGGTGAGCGGGCGATATAAGAAAGGCGACGGTGCTCCCGGTTCAGAGGGATGAGGGAGGTTCAGCGGTTGGTCCGAGGCGGGCGTGGCCGGGGGGCGTGGCCTGATGGTGGGTCAGGGCGAGGTCCCCGGTGGAGAGCGGCGATATTAGAATAAGAAAGGCGGCTGCGGCGGCGCTCCCGGTTCAGAGGGATGAGGGAGGTTCAGCCGGTGGTTGGAGTCAAATCCTGAGGTGCGTGCGGGAGATTAGACGAGTCCAAAGCCACGGCGTGTAATTGGTTATCTCACGTCAGACGGCGGGGCGAGCATGATCCGCCCGTAAGCCTCGCCATGCTCTTAAGTGGACTGCCACTGAAGAGCCGGGAAGTTTGGCGGCTTTGAAACGGAGCTCTTTAAAATTCTGGGTGCCGGCTGATGAAAGAGAGAGCAGCGAGCGGAGACAGCTCGGCGTTCAGGTGCACTCGCGCCCCGCTCTCGCTCGCTCTCTCTCACTCTCTCTAACTGACACGCCGAGACAGAGATACAGAAATAAAGAGGCTTTCACACCGACGCACAAAACTTTCTCTAAACTCCGGTTCCGTACGGAGAACCGCATGAGGGGGGCGGAGACTCGGCCTCGGAGACCGTCACTGTCCAATCGGAGGGATCATTACAGCCACCTTCTGCTCTCTCTCACCCTCGCCCGCCCTGTCTCTCTCTCCCTCACCCGGTCTCTCTCTCTCCCAATCTGTCTCTCTCACCCCCCTCCCCCGCCCCCGTCTTTCTCTCTCTTTCCCCAGTCTGGTTTCTCTCACTCGCCCCGTCTCTCTCTCCCTTGTATTTCTCTCTCTTCCCCTCGTCTGTCTTTTCTCTCTCTCTCTCCCCGTCTATGTGTCTTTCCTCACTTTGTGTCTCTCTCTCTCGCCCTATCTGTCTCTCTCACTCCCCCTGTCTCACTCTCTCCCTCTCTCTCTCCTCGTGTATGGAGTTGAGGACCAATCGGACGGGGGCGACCAACCTGCCTTAATGAACGGAGCGGCGTGCTCTTAATTTAATCAATATTAAGAATATCTGCCAATTAGTGTCATTATTTTGGCGCCATGTGAAAATCAGGATGCCACTAATTTATCTCTGGTTCATCTGCCTCACTGTTATCATTACAAACGTGATAACAATGACCCCCCCTCCCCCCATTCCAAACGATAGGGAGCAGGGGGGCAGATTCTAATTAAGCTCCATTGGAAGTGTTGATGAGGTTTAACTAGCAAAATTAATTAAAAGTTTTGTAAAGATTAGAATCATGACGTTTTGAGTATTTAATCAAAATACATTTCACAATTAATTAAAGCCTCATTTCCATATATATGTTAATTCAGTGGAATAATATTAATCCCATCAGCAGATTTCATGTTGAGGAAGCTCACGCTGCTCGGGTTCCAATCCAAGACAAATCCACAATCAGGTTTATAGAGGGGGGGGGGGGTCTTATTCTACCTCCTCACTGATGGAAACATCTTCTCTGCGTTCCACCTCGTTGCTCGCTCCTGATTGGTTCTCGCGTGTGTTCTCTCTTTGCCTCACCTCCTGGACGTTCCCTGTAAGGTTCCATGTTGGTACCATATGCAGGATGAAGTGAGGAGAACCACGTGACTTCATGGTGAGGAACCTGGAGAGCTGTTCATAGTTCAGGAACCGCGGTGGTCCAGTCTTCCTCAGACTTCCTCTGAACGTTTGCTGTGGAACCCGTTGAGCAGACGAGGGCTGTGAGATGTTCTGAGATGTGGGCGTTTCCACAGAACCACAGAAGCGGCCCGTTTTTAATAATGAAAGCTGAGATCTTTGATGTTGAGAGTGTGGGAACCGGCCGGCTCTTTATTCTGCGCTACGTTAGAGAAACTTCCTACAGATTAACTCAGAACCTCAGAACCTCAGACCCCAGCGCAGAACTTTAACACAGAGACATGGAACAAGATTAACAACAAAGAGAGGGTGTGCACACACACACACACACACACACACACACACACCAGCGTCAATGTCCTCATACTGCCCTCTTTTGTCAGCGTGTATATTTATCAGTGTTTGTGTTACAGCAGTAGGTCTACACACCCCCACCCAACACACACACACACACATCCACCCAACACACACACACCAAATGCATGAACGCACTTTTCATGTCTTTACAGAATTTTTTAAAACCTAAAATATACATTTATATATTTGTTTACATAAAAACGTCCTGTACAGTGTGTGTGTGTGTGTGTGTGTGTGTGTGTGTGTGTGTCGGAAAGAGAGAGCGTCAGACTGGGAGATTGATCATGATTGGTGTGATACAGTTAATACACCTCACTTTAGAAGCCTGTGTGTGTGTGTGTGTGGGGGGGGTTAATTATTAAATACATTTGTTTTGAGTTATAAGTCTTACACACACACACACACACACACACACACACACGTGTAAAGTTTGTGCACCTGCTCGATTCCTTCGTGTTAAAGTGCTATAAAAATAAAATCTCTTTATGTTAAATTAACTAATTAAAACCGTACAGAATAACAGTCACGTGTTTAAAACGTTCTTTTTAATGAAGTTTTTATTAATTATCTTCATTTAAAACCATCATTAAAACCTGGTCAGGTGTCCGAACTTCAGACTGGAGAAAAAATAAAGCTTTAATTCTGCATCAATACGATTTAAACTATTTCTTTATTATATTAAACACCTTCACGATCTTTAAACCACACACTGTATGTGTGTGTGTGTGTGTGTGTGTGTGTGTGTGTGTTAGAATAAAGAAAAGTGTTTATTCTGCACATTAAAGAGAAACGATGTTTTTTGGAGGTTTTGATTGTAAAACCTCAGTGATGAGTGCAGTATAAAGGGCTCCACGCTGCAGCAACAGAAACCTGAATTCACAGATGGATTGAAGGAGAAGGGCGCCCCTTGTGGAATACTGAGGAATAGAACCTAAGCGCGTCGATGCACGAGAAACAATTCGATTTTAATTTAATGACGCCGATTTTATTATTGTTTTATTGATGAACTCATTAAACTCAGTTTTTTTATTTATAGAAGTAAAAACTTAAACTTTTTTTATACAATTTTATTTTAAGTTTAAAGCTTTTAAAATAATTCTTTATAGAATAAACCTCTAAAAGCTGCAATATTAAAATCTAAAATCATAATTTATATTAGTTTAATTAACGAAATAACAGTGACACTTAAATATTTTGTCATTTCAAACACAAAATTATTAATAAAGTTTTTATAAAAGATTTTTTAACTAAATCTGATTTAATGCTGAATGTTGTTTCCTTTTTTAAAAAATAAAAATGCATAAATTAGTTTGATATTAGTTGCATTTTAATGACATTTTTTAAATTAAACTGAATTAAATCTTAGACATTATTTAGGAGGAGTTCAGGATTTTTAATTCAAAATAAAATGAGGAACTGATCAGATTCAGAGCTGTTACAGATTATAATCTCTAATAATATAATTATATTTAATTCTAAACTGGTGAGTTTATTAGAATTTGCCTCTTTTGTGTTTCAGTTTAAGTAATAAAATCTGATCTACTCTTTGATGTTAATGACTGATTAATTAATTTCTGCTGTCCATCTCAGACATGAGGTCTGTAACGATCTTAAAGTCCATCAGAGTGAGTTAAGGAGTGTCCTGGCTCACGGTGCGAGGTTCAGCTCTCACACACAGGTGCAGTCTCACCTTGACTGAATATTTCCTTATTAAAGAGTGAAGCTGCTCAGATTTAACGATCTGATCTGATCACCGCGACATCTCTGTAATAAAGTTCTGATTTTAATTAAAACAAAATCAACTGCTTCTATTTAAACATTACATTTAAATCACTTATATAGATTCAGAATTACAGCATAAAATATAAAATTACTTAATCAATAAAATAACATTTAAAGTTTTATATTATATAATAAAAATATATATGTTCATTTGTAGGTCAAATTTTTTTTTATACATTTTTAAAAATAGATTAAATATAAACAGTGTTTTTAGAATAGAGTCAGGATCACTGTGTGTGTGTGTGTGCGCACACACTCTTAAAGCCAGTTGGGCTCTAACGAGACAACATCTGAACATACACACCTACAGCACTGTGTGTGTGTATGTGTGTGTACTCAGTGATGAGCTCTGGGTAAAACCCGGTAATCTTAAAGGTGAAACAGACGTTGAGGTTGATGCTGATTGTTCACCTTCGATGTGACGATTGTACAAAACCCAAATCCATGATGAATAAAGCTGATTAATAAATCATTTCCAGTTTAAACAGCTTGATTCTGAGTTGGAGGTGAGTGGTGGATTTAAGTGAGGCGGTGGCGTTGGGGCCTGAGACGGCGTCTCCGCTGCAGACACTGAGGCTGGTGTTTCTGCTGCACCCAACACGCAGTCGACAACAATACACTCATCAGACAAAAGAATCCCATCCTCTGCTGTCAAGATAACACTCCAGTCGCTATTCCAACACCGCGGGCTATTATACACTCACACACCGCGCCGCACCGCACCGCGCTCCCTCAGCCACACAAAGGCAGAAAGCAGACGGGCCGAGCGGCGTGGCGCGTTCACGACGACGACGGCCGTTCCGACAGAAAATGACTGATCCGTTAAACAAAAGCGCCTCTTCAGCGCAGGTTGTGAAGGCTTTCATCAAAGCTGCGACTTCTAAAGTCAAACCCGGATTTTAAAGAACGACTGACGATGCCACACTAAGCCCATTACGGTCCTCACACGGATCTGAAGCACCGCGTCTCTACGCCGGCCCGGCCGTCACGCCACCCGAAGCCCTGCAGCAGCTTCAGCAGCCCCGCTTCAAACCCGAGGACCGCAGGGCGCACGCTCACCCGCTTTCTACCACACTCATGACATTTGGGGTCAGAAGCATGCGGCGGGTAACACATCTGAGCAGCGGATGGGATAGGACGCATTCATGTGCGTCATTATACACGATGTGTTACCCGAACGACACGTCACCATTTAACATAAAGAGAAGAAAGTGAGCGGGCCTCATGTCTGTAGTGAACGCAGAGCTGTGATTGGACAGAAAGACCTGAACCTACAACAACAATTAAAATATGATTAAAGATGTTTCAAACTGAACCGATTGATCAGATGTCCAGATCAAAGTGAACAGGACGATCAATAAGTTTTCTGATCATGAAGACAGAGCGCTGTACGGTTTACAGTGCAGTATGTTTTAGGTCAGGTACCGATACAGTGATCAGTTATTAATCACATCCTTATCAACACCAAACAAGAGATCCACTAAACACACATCTGAAAAGAACGACCGCACCGTCCACCTACTTTAATACATGGGATTCACAAGGGATTCACCGGGAATTCTGGGAAATGTAGTGGCAATAAAGAACCCATAACCTTTACAGTTATAATCCGACATCTGCAGCAATGATCAATACAAATGATGACCCTCAGACATAGAAACTTAATTAATAAATAGATACTTTATCAGGAAGGAAATTCAGCAGCATCAATACAATAAACATTATAATAAAGGAAATAAAAAAAAGACATTTACAGATAAATCAGATCAGTGCCATGAAGATTTAATTTGTTTGAGGTGTTTAAGTTTAAGGTGAATAATGGATGAAAATGTGATATAAATTGTATTATTTGGTAAAACGGATGTATGTACATGTGCACACCAAGTGTCACAGTGTAAAATAAAGAGTCCAGTGCAGAGAGAGATCTAATAAAACATTTCAAACGTAAAGCTGCAATATGCAAATATAAAAATATAATTTTATAAATATATAAAACTTTTATTTTAGGTGTTTAAGTAGAAAAGTAATCGTGGCTCTTGATTTATTTCTTATTTATTCTTCGTGAGCTTTTATTAAAACAGGTTACAGATCAATCAGCTGATCGATCAATAAGATTTAACAGAATAATAAAATAATCCGTTAATCAGTCATTTATTGATCATGATCAGTTCAGCTTAGATGATGACGACCTTTGTGCTGCGATATCAATAAAGTGAGGAATCTGAATCTGACCCGATATAAAATCCAATGTGATGAAGGCCTACAGAACCCAGCGGAGATGTTCTCACGTTGCAGAGCATTGGAACTCCGACTGTTTGGACAGGAGTGATGTCACCGATGTTTGCGCTCGGGGTTGAATCTGATCAGTGGTTGAATAATTGATGGCTGTGCGGTTCGGTTCTGAAGCCTGTAGTCAGGGTGAGAGGCAGAACCGCGGAAGAACCGCCAGCATCGACAGAAGCACCGCAGAAGATGGAGGAGGAACTCCAGAAGCATTGTTCTGCACGTCTCCGGCGGAGGGAGCGAGCCGCGGGACGAGGAGCCGGCGAGGTGGAGACCCGCCACGGAACATTACCAAAGACTAATTAGTGGAGTTCTCACATCTCCAGAGCCAATCAGAGCCTCTGAACGGCACTCTGAACCGTCCTCACTACGAACAGTTTGATCGCTCGTCTGAAGACCTTAATGGAGGTTCCGCTGCACCCGCGGGTCCGCGCGTTCCGCCTCCGAGGGGAACCCCAAACATACAGATAGAACCCGGCGTGTGGGGCAGGATGGGGGCAGAACGATGGAACACAAACAAATCATAACGGAACTAATGGCAATCACAACCCCCCCCCCCCCAAACATCCTCCGGTGTCTAAACTTTAATGAATGTTTAATTAGGCGGCCGACAGCACGGCGCGTGGTTCACCCTCAGAGTCGGAGTTCCGTCAGAGTCGGGGCCGAGCGTTCCTCAGGTGAGATTAAAGGTGAAGCGGGGCGTACCTGAGGGAGGGGGGCTGGACTGTGGGACTCTCCACCACGCTGCAGCAGCCCCTCCACGTGGAGGCAGGATCCGAAGGGCGGAGGGATACGGCAGGTGTGCTGCGGCTCCTCCACACGTTCTCCACGGTCTCAGTCGGAGTTCTGATTCATGGAAGGAATGAAGGGTTTGACTTGAATATAGAGTTTAAATCAACATTTAATCCAAACTCGTTCTAATGAGACTGAAGCTGAGGGGGCGTGGCTTATGCTGGTTTGATTAATTGATTGTAAAAGACCAGATATAATTTCTTATTGTTTTAATTTAGATAATAAGTTTGGTTTCGTTATTTTTGGTTTTTAATGAAGGCACTTTGTTCAGCACCCCTCACCTCTGTGATCTCTGTGATGACGTTCCTTCAGAGGAGAACCTGCCCTGGAGCTTCAGGACGTCCCTGAGACGGAACACAGCGAAACCTTCAGAACAGAAGCAGCTCTGCCCTTAAATACAGGAGCAGCTGCACTAATTAACATCCAATTAACACCTGATTGAGTCCACCGGCCAATCAGCCGCTTCTCCAGGTCCCTGCACTCCACTGTGATTCCTGATCACGTTAATTAATCAGTCGTTAAATAAATGTTCGTTTTAGATTTGAATTAATAAACATTTAAACCTTATAAAGGAAATGACATCACTGAATCCAGGGCTTTAAATCAGACGCATCATCAGGTATAGAAAATCCAACACAGTCGTCAGTTCTGTCTCACTGTAGGCCTCCAAAGCGACAAACAGTTTAGGGAAGGCCCTGGAGTTTTTCTGCTGTGTAGTGTTTGTTAAGAGAGAGAGAAAGAGAGAGAGAGCTTTATCCTCTATTAGGGTCCCCATGGGTTCCCCATGCCCATCCAGGAGAGAACATTTCAAGCACTGGGCAGATAGACCCAGGACAGGGGGGCAATCTATCGCTGGACACACACTCACTCACACATACACACTCTATATGGGG
>JAFMOD010000093.1:250213-275213 GCA_019802435.1 Corydoras maculifer
GAGCGCGGCGAGGGAACCAGGAGAGAACATACCAAACAACGAACCGCAGTGTCCGCGCTCACTGTCCATCGCCATCTGAGGAGCGCGGCGAGGGAACCAGGAGAGAACATACCAAACATAACGAACCGCAGTGTCCGCGCTCACTGTCCATCGCCATCTGAGGAGCGCGGCGAGGGAACCAGGAGGAACCTAATAATGAAACAGACAGAACAGGAACCGTCCTCCTCCTGTGAGAACCTCCTGTGGACAGAACGTTCTGGTAAAACACATCATCGTACCTTCAGAGGTCTCCATCAGTGATCATGGATCCTTCAGCAGGACGACGCAGCATCATGTCCACAGTGAAGTTTGGTGGTGGAGCATGATGATGATGATGAAGATGAAGGTCTTTAATGGTTCCTTGTTTCTGTTCAGAACCAGCTTCCCCAGAATGTTCTTCAGCAAAGCGTGAGACGTGCGGAGAACCTTCCCTTTCCATGGCGTGAAGGTTGGATGGGTAGGAGGCTCCGTTGTCGACAGGTGGGGAGTAAATTTGGATGAAAGGTAAATACAAGGACAGGAGGACAGGGGCTGGATGGGGATGAGGATGAGGATGAGCCAGGAGGTGATGATAAGGTCTGAAAAGCGCCACAGGCAGCGGCGCCTCGTCTAAACCCCCAGATTTTCAGTGACAGCTTCAAATTCCGGATCAGCAGCCGCACGAGAGGCGCGTATAATCCGTCCTGCCTTTCAGCCTTATACATTTTTAATTGTGTCGGAGCGGGCGCGGCGGGCGGGCGGGCGGGCGGGCGCGGGGACGGCTAACAAACAGCCGCCCTAAACCCCCAGAAAGTTTGAGCTGAGAGGAAGTCAGGAGACAGAGAGCGGCGTATGCAGATGAGGCGAGGCGAGGCGCTCCAACCGCGGTGCTCTCAGCGCTGATGGACAGCCTCCACCGCCTCTTATCATCGCTCCTAATAACAGCGCTGACACAGGACGCTAAAAGCCTCGCGGCGCTGCCGAAAAGCAGGATGCCGGCAGAGCGCAACACTTTATTGCTGAGCCCAGATTCCTGCCCAAATTACCCATGATGCAACGGCGGGACACGGAGGCAAAACAATCCTCTCCTAATTCGGGTTGTTTGAGTTTACGAGGGACGGAGAGTCCCGGCGTCCCGGCGTCCTGACGTCTTCAATACGCCGTGATTGGATCGTAGAGCTCTAATTGGTTGATCTGTCATTAGGCTGAGGGTGCGCAAACTTTGGCCTACAACCCCCCCCCCCCCCCACACACACACACATGAACACTAGCCCCTGTCCAAAGAAACCGGCACGATGGAGTTGCGTTCCATGAGACATCCATCCATCCTCTACTAGGTTTGCATGGGGGGGGGGGGTTCCCCATGCCCATTCAGGGTAGAAATTTTCGGGGCTGGGCAGATACACCCAGGACACTGAACACACACCCGGAGAACCCGGAGGAAACCCATGCGGACACGGGGAGGACATGGAAACTCCACCCAGATGGGGATTCGAACCGGGAATCCTATAGAGAAGATCAGGATAATTAGTTCTGATTGATATCATTAGGAGGTGGTCAGTGTGTTGGAGACCCTCAGGTCTCGGTGTTGGGCTCGTTTTAGTTTAAATCTGTATAATGGAAATGTACTGTGACTCAGTGGGCAGTGCATTTCGTAATGTCTCTCACTGTGGACACCTTATAAAGCTTACGGACACACGGGTTCCTCCGGGTTTTTCCGGGTTCCTCCGGGTTTTTCCGGGTTCCTCCAGGTTCCTCTGGGTTCCTCCGGGTTTTTCCGGGTTCCTCCAGGTTTTTCCGGGTTCCTCCGGGTTCCTCTGGGTTCCTCCGGGTTCCTCCGGGTTCTTCCGGGTTCCTCCAGGTTCCTCCGGGTGTGCCGTCAGCATGTCGCACCGGCCGGCGGTGGACGCGAGGCCAGTCCGCGTCATAAACACTCAACGGGACGCGACACTTTCCCCCTGAACCGCACATCCCGAGCGAGCGGGCCGTCCGGCGCGGGGCACGTGACAGGCGGCGGCGGACGTCATCCGAAATTGCCGCTCTCGGCGCATATTAAAGAAACTTGTCATCCAGACATCACGCGCCGGCACAAAAGATAAGAGGCCCAATTCCTTTGGGGTAGCGCCTTCCCGCCATTAGTGTGGCGAAATTATAACCATAAAAATGTCCAATTTAGCGCGAAATGCTGGGCTTTAGTGTGTTTTGCATAAAAGCCAGTGCATTTAAATTGGCCTTGCCAAAAAAAAAAGAGAGACAAATTGGCGATGCCTTCGGAGGACGAATTGACACTAACGCTGCAACAAAAGAGAGGAATGTGTGTGACGCCCGCGTGAGAGAGCACTTTACCTCCTGAAAGGTAGAGCCCATTGAGACTGTAAATGAGGCGGCTGCAGGGACGGGGAAATACACGGCCTGCGCAAACGCAAATGCGCCGCGCGCTCGCTCGCTCCTGCCGAATTATGGCCGCTGAATGTGTGTATAAATCCTGCGAGCGTCGGTAATAATATAACAATACGTCCTGCGCCACTCAGCGCCGCCATAACGCGCAGACGCAGCCTCTCCGAGGAACACGAGTAAACCACCTTAAAATATCTCACTGTTTATTCTCGCTGCCACATCCCAACCTCGCCCGGACCGCTGGGGACCGCCGGGGACCGCCGGGGACATGAACAAAATCCACAAATACAATCACAACACCACGTGACTCCCATATAGAGCTACATACACAGGCTCCGCCTCCTGACGGCGCATGGCTGGCACATTTCAACTTTTGATTTTCAGAACAAACCCATCCATTATCTTCAGATTTATCCTCTATTAGGGTCGCGGGGGGGGCAGATACACCCAGGACAGGGCACCAATCTCTCACTGAACACACACTCACTTACACAGACACACTCTATATGGGGCAATTTGGAGAATTCAATTGACCTTGATCCATGTTTTTGGACTGTGGGAGGAAAGCGGAGAACCCGGAGGAAACCCACACATACACGGGGCGAATCTATCACCGTGCACAAAAACATGCACACAAACACATTCTTTATGGGGCAATTTGGAGCATTCAATTGACCTTGAATCCATGTTTTTGGAGTGCGCCAGGAAACCGGAGAACCTGGAGGAGACCCACGCGGACATGGGGAGAACATGCAAACTCCACCCAGATTGGAATTTGAAATTGGAACCCCCAGCACTGAGAGGAGAACATGCCAACCACCAAGCCGCCCAATCCTCAGTGCAATATGAAGAAAATCATGAATGAAGCCTTTGAAGTCTGTAACGAACTCTCTATAATTAGTGCTGTGACATCATCACGCTCCATCTGATCACAGAACCATCCTCCTGTCAGCACACTGCCCCCTGTTGGACTCCTGAGGAGGAACTTTGCTCTCTGATGAGACTTTGAGCTTCATGCTGTAACTCTAATGCTTTGCAGCTCCGGCGCCCGCGCCCCCGCCCCCACCCCCACCCCCGCCCCACCCCCCACCTCCACGGGAGGCGTGTGACTGTGAGAGGGTTATTCTGCGAATGCGGGCAGGTAAAGATAATGATATCATATCATCTTATCATGTTGACACGATCCCGCCGTAATTTCAGCCTTTATTACTCGCCTCGTGACGATTAAGGATTAATACGGCGGCGCGCCCGCGCCCCTCTGAAAGGCCATCTCCAGCCATTTCAGACTATTTGTTATAATTGCCTTGACAAACCCCCGGTTTCATCTCAATTAGCACCTGAATGGGCGCCGGTCGAGTTAATAGAAGCTGTTAGTCGTGCAGCGTGATTTGGCTCGCGCCGAATGGTGATGGGTAAAACGCAATTCAGCTCTTAAGTGCTCATGTCGACTTTGTTTGCCAGTCAAGCGTTGAGCGCCTCTTTATTCCTTCATGCGATACCTTTTGGGGATCCTAATGGAGCCTGTCCCGCCACCCTCAGGCAATCGGTGCCACTCATGCACCCCATTGTCTCTCCTCCTGGGGGGTACTCTTCAGAAACCAGGAGCAGAGACGATGTGCTTTCTGAATTAACCGGAGAAATTAAAGACGTCGCCGTCGCACCGGATCCTGCGTTTTATAGCCTTTAAACGTCTTCAAACGTCCCCCATACCCCCCACGTGAGCGGCCCCCAAAAAAAGCTCCGTTCCATCTCTCCACCACGTCATCAGAGATCTCACTCAGACGTGAGGAACCATCTGGAACCGCAGAACAGAACCAGAAACATCAGACATCAACGCCAGGCCTGCACTCTGCTGCTGCACTCAGAAACAGTTTGGGGAAGGCCCCGTAGATTCAGGTACAGTTCATATTAGATCTGAAGGAGATGTGGAAATACCCCCCCCACACTGTAACACCAAAAGTATGTGACCCCCCCTCAGCCAACATGATGCTGAATCATTAATAATTATTTATTTAAATTAATGAATGAATTTAATTGGTGGCGGCACGGTGACTTAGTGATTGGTATGTTCTCCTCGCAGCACTAGGGATTCCCGGTTCGAATCCCCATCTGGGTGGGGTTTGCCTCTTCTCCCCGTGTCTGTGTGGGTTTCCTCTGGGTTCTCCAGTTTCCTTCCACAGTCCAAAAACATGGATCAAGGTCAATTGAGTTCTCCAAATTGCCCCATATAGAGTGTGTGTGTGTGTGTGTGAGTGAGTGTGTGTCCAGCAGTAGATTGGCATCCTGTCCTGGGTGTATCTGCCCAGCGCCAGAAACATTCTCCCCTGGATGGGCATGGGTACCCCCCCCCCCCCACAACCCTAATAGAGGATAAAGTGGAAGATGCTGGGTGGATGGATGTAATTGATCCTCCACTGAGTGATGTCTCTCTGATCTTATATCTCATCTCGGTCGGTGTTTAAGGAGTGAAACCCGTGGGTGAAACCTGTGGATGAAACCCGCGGGTGAAACCCGTGGATGAAACCCGCGGGTGAAACCCGTGGGTGGAACCCGTCCGTGGAACCCGTCCGTGGAACCGTTCTTTCTCTCAGGAACAGCGTGGAGTTAAACGGCGGTGTTTAGTTAAAGCTTCTCCGGTTGAGCAGATCCCCGGATCCCGCCGTATTCCCTGGATGAGGAACCTGATGGAGTTCCGCTGAGCAGATACGGTCAGCTGCAGGCAGGGTGCAGCGATGCGCTCGCTCTCCGAGGCATTCCACATCTCTCAGGTACAACCTGCAACCAAAATAATTAGAAATCTGTCTTTAACCCCTTCAGCACCACACCCATCCAATTAAATCCCAATCTGCACAACGGCGGCACTCAAAACATCAGAGCGACCACCTGACTCCCATTACACCTTTAAATAAAAAGGGTTTATAATCCAAATCATTCTATAAAAGAATAATCTGATCCAACACATCATATAAACTAGAACGTTTGGATATTTATAATCCAATAAATCTATATAATAAATTTAATAAGAGCACACCGTATAACCACAGCGCTCTTATTTTGAAGGTGCGAGCATGTTCTCCATTGTTCTCCAGTGTGCATTTCATTTCTAACTTCATCATGAAGGTGGAACAGAGAACCACGTGACCCCAGAGCCATGAAATACCCAGAATGCCCCGCTCTGTTCGAAACACCGTTTCTAATTTAAATAGTCATGAAATATTTGAATATTAATACTTGTTAATTAATGACTGTAATCGATTTGATGGTCAGAACCGAATGGATGAATGAATGAACGAGGGTTCTGCTGGTGGAACGGTGGTCCGCAGTGTGACAGATGTCTTTAATAAAGTCCAACGGTCCTGAACAGATTATCCTCATTCATACATTACATTGATGATGCTGCAGGGGACGGAGTCCCGATGCGTTCCCCGCGCTGTGTTCATTTATTCAGAGGTTTATGGTGTTAATTCTATTTAAATTCAAATCCAAATTCTATACGGACTGAGTTCAGATTCAGCTCTGTGAATGAGATTATAATCACACTACAGCGGCGGGGCGGTCCATCAGCGGACACAGCGCCCCAACACAGCTGCTGTTCGGTCAGGGAGAACACGCCAAACATCAGACTGACTCACTGTGTCACCATGGGAACAGGCATGACTTAATAAACAACTCATTCATTCATCCATTATCTCCCGCTTTATCCTCTATTAGGGTCACTTGGTTCCCCATGCACATCCAGGGGAGAACGTTTTGGGCGCTCGGCAGATACACCCAGGACAGAGGGGGCAATCTATCGCTTGACGCACACTCACTCACACTCACACACTCTATATGGGGCAATTTGGAGAACTTAATCGACTTGATCCATGTGTTTGGACTGTTGGAGGACACCGGAGAACCCGGAGGAAACCCACGCAGACACGGGGAGAACATGGAGACTCCACCCAGATGGGGATTCGAACCGGGAATCCCTAGTGCTGAGAGGAGAACATGCTAAACCACTAAGCCACGTGCCACCCTTAATAATAACTATATAATAATAATAATGATAATAATGGTAATAATAATAAAAGGTGTAGCTGTGGTGGGGATTGGATGATCAGAGGAATTTAATTATCAGATGAAGATGATGATGATGAGGAGGAGGAGGAGGAGGAGGAGGAGTTAAACGTAAGCTCTGAAGCCCCGTTCTGATTTAAAGGGGAACCCCGTCCACAGGCCGCGAGCTCCACTGATCAGCGCGAGTGCTTGATGGGACATGGTGCTATTTATCCTAATAGGGAGCCATGCGAGAGGCGGCGCGAAGGCAGACGGGGCCCGGCCACCTCCTGACTCCTCAGTGGAAGAGCAATTCCCCGAGTCCCTCGACTTGTCGCGGGCTGGAATGCGTTGTGACAGGCGCGAGGGATGACCCTGAGAATCACATTATGTATATTTTGTAAGAAGCCCCCTCTGCATTTGCATGTAGGAGACAGTTAAAATAAGGCCATAAATCAAGCGCAAACATATAAATGGATTTGGAGGAGATTGAAACCCTGAGAGAGCCTCCCGAGCAAATATTCGGGGGCCCGTCGCAGAGATATCCCGTGTCATTAAGCGGCGTCGGCGCTCTGGCCACTCGCCGGGGATCTTCCCCTCATTACGTGACCGGCGCAGTGGCCACGTTTGGCTGGCCTGATAAATCCATCTGCATATCCCGACGTGGCGCCGCCGCCCGCCGGGAACCCGCACTTAATGGAGTTTTATCACGGTGTCAGGACGCCGGCGCGAGAGAGGCGTGAATTTTTAATGTCACGCTGAACGATTGGACATTGTTGATCACGCTACATCAAAGGAGACCTGCAACGCACCATCAGAACCTCTGTAGAGCTTTCACAGAACAGCATTTGCCCCATCATCACGTACAGGGAAACGGTCTTGCTCTCAGCGGGGGCGTATCCTCTCGCCTGTCAATCACAGACGCCAGCCAATCATGAGCCTCTGTGAGCTCATGTCCACAGAAGGTGATCCGCATCCCGATGAGAAGCCACGGTGTAATAGGTTCTGCTCCTCCACCAGACTATAAGGACATTACTGTCCACTTTGGGTACATTTTGGAGCGCTGCTGGGACGTCTCGTGTGACCTCGTAGTCTGAGGTTTGATCCTAATACAATCTGGAACAAGTGAGAAGCTGCGCAGCCTGACCCGATCACCGGAGCGGCAACGCCCCGACTGCGAGCGCAGGACGCGAATGCGCCGCTCAGCTGAGTAGAAAGTTCACTGAAGCTCAGAAGAGATTCCATAAACTGGTGCATCATCCCAAAAAAATCGGGAGCTGAACTCACATGGGCAATGTGTATCTGCGTGGTTACGCCCTCCGCAGACCGTTTACCGTCATCGTTAGGTCTGAACGTGAGGGATGTCAGATCGTTCAGAGGAACCCTAATCATTCCCTTTGTTCTGAGTTCCTTCTGCCGTCGTTGCCGTTTATTCCACATTTAACCAACACATTTAAATCCAAACATTTTACGTCCGCAGTTTAGGTTCGAGATCACTGAAATGATTTGGGTTTAAAGTTTAAAGATGGAGGTGTGTCCAGCTGGGCGTGATGTTCAGGCTCAGAACTCTGTGAAGCTGCTCTGTGATCAGGTTCCAGCTCCAGTCATTTATTTCTAGAGTTTTTAATAATCGTACGTCGTCACAGAGTTAGAGACCTTTAAACCCAAGCAACAGCGGCAAGACAAAACTCCCCGTTATGTTGATATTTTAAGGAGGAAACCTTGCGAGGACCGAGGCTCAGTGGGGGACTCGTCCTCATCCTTCATCAACAGTGTAGGACAGCCATGTACAGATTGTGTGGTGATCACGTGACCCGTATTTAACAATTAAACACTATGTAAGTCCATTGAGGACGTCCTGCAATAGAAATCCAGGTTCCATCCAGAAATCGTAGAACCAATGGATGAAGAGCTGACCACACCTTAATGAGGCAACACCTCAAAGGAAAAGCAGTTAGAGTTGATCAAGCACTGTAATTAATTAATAAGCAGAGTTTGATTGACACAGTGCATCATGTGACTAGAGCAGCAGAACTAAAAGGGGCAGATTCTGCAGGGTACTGAGTTGAGAGGGTTCCCTGGAACAGCCTCACTTCAGTGCCACACCCTCTGCTAATGATGAGCCGAGTGAAAAGGTGGAACGTTCCACAGACTGATCTCAGATCAACCACCAGCACCACCAACATTTACCCAGATCAACCACCCAGCACCACCAACACTCAGATCAACCACCCAGCACCACCAACATTCACCCAGATCAACCACCCAGCACCACCAACATTTAGATCAACCACCCAGCACCACCAACATTCACCCAGATCAACCACCCAGCACCACCAACACTCAGATCAACCACCCAGCACCACCAACACTCACCCAGATCAACCACCAACACCACCAACACTCAGATCAACCACCAGCACCACCAACACTCACCCAGATCAACCACCCAGCCCAGTTTCTGTGAGGTTTCAGGTGAGGTTGATAGATGTCAACCTCAGTAATTTAATTGTGAATCAGAACGTGTGACGCAGTCTGTGATGATGCTGCGGATTACAGACTGAATGGAGCTAATTACACATCACTTTATAATTAATATCAGAACAAAGGCCCAGGCGTTACATCACACACAGACGCCGCCGCCGCCGGATCATTTATCAGTTCGGACTCCTAATCTCATCATATCAGTTGGCGACGGCGAGACGACGGCGGGGTCAGGCGCGCTCGGCGTTAATGGGCCGAGCAGCATGTTGGACATTACTCATCATTTAATAAGGCTCGGTGCGT
Organism: Corydoras maculifer; assembly: GCA_019802435.1. Taxonomy (NCBI): domain Eukaryota; kingdom Metazoa; phylum Chordata; class Actinopteri; order Siluriformes; family Callichthyidae; genus Corydoras; species Corydoras maculifer. The sequence continues at coordinate 259,454 of JAFMOD010000093.1, forward strand.
CAGCCTGATTGGCGTTAATGGCGTTGTTGTAGCGGGAAACTTCTCACGGCCAACATGTCAGCACGCGCCGCCGCCGCCGCCGAGCTGTCAGCACGGCAACCGACACGGCTTCATCCGTCCAATTAATGCTCCACGACGTTAATGTAGGTTGTAATGAGCGTTTAGGAAGACCTTCAGAGACCCCGCCATGACGAGGAGCGGCTCGTCAAACCCAACAAAACAGGGTCGTCACGTCGGGAGGAGGACGTCGTCCTGCAAGACACCACCGGAGGCTGCACACGACCCAATACAGAACACAGAACACTCAATCGATCGGATCGATTTTAAGATCCGTTCCTGTAGGAACTTCAGGAACCCTGAAGAACATCAGACTGGATCCCGTCATACAGCCACCAACTGCAGTCTGATTACCATTCATTCATTCATCCATTATCTTCTGCTTTATCCTCTATTAGGGTCGTGGGGGGGTTCCCCATGCCCATCCAGCGGAGAACGTTTCGGGCGCTGGGCACATACACCCAGGACAGGGCGCCAATCCATCGCTGGGCACACACTTACTCACACATACACAGTCTATATGGGGCAATTTGGAGAACTCAATTGACCTTGATCCATGTTTTTGGACTGTGGGAGGAACCCGGAGAACCCAGAGGAAACCCACACAGACACGGGAAGAACATGGAAATTCCACCCAGATGGGGATTCGAACCGGGAATCCCTAGTGCTGAGAGGAGAACATGCTAAACCACTAAGCCACCGTGCCCCATCTGATTACCAATAAAATTTAATTAATGAGGAGAAAGCCAATTAACAGATGAATGAGGAGTGATGAAGAGTGATGAGGAGTGATGAGGAGTGATGAAGAGTGATGAGGAGTGATGAGGAGTGAGACCCCTCGGTCTCTGCTGTCCTCCTGTGGAGTCGCCGTGACGACGAAGCAGCTTTGAATCTGCTGCTCCTATAATCATTTACATAACAAAGCTGGATTCAGTGAAAAAAATAAAACACCAGAGGAATGAACACAACACACACACACACACACACACACACACACACACACACACACACCTACAATACAAGAAACCTGACAACTAAACCCAGAAGATCTCAGACCTCCACGTTCTGTTACACGGAATAAAATTAAAGAAAAAAAGGTGAGAGAAAGAAAAAAAAAATCCCCCCCCCCTTCCCCCACCGCCGCCGCCGCCATCCCCAATACAATCCTCCCTGCCACCTACACCCCCCTCACCCCCCTCCTCCACCCACCGAGCCCCCCGCTTGCAAAGACACAGGATGAAATGACATTATGCATATGAAAATGTCCAGAAAGATGTTTGATTTATGTATGCATTAGATGCAAATTCTATTACAGGACACAAGGCGGCCGTGCGATTTCCCTCCCAACACTCGGCTGCCCTGATCAAACCCCATCTCATTAATTCCGACAAGGGGAGAAAGATAGAAGGAGCCGAAAAGCGCCGGAATTGGAGAAAATTTACAACCTGGACAGAGATTTAAGGTGAAAGCAGGGGGAGTAAATTGCATTCCAGGCTGTAAGGCCACAGCGGAGCGAGTTCGGCCGACCACCGGAGACAAGGAGCCCGGCGTGCACCCCCACCCCATTACTGCAGAGCAACGCCATAAATAAACCTACACACTCTCAAAGGGACGGGGGAGGGGGGGGGGCTCCTACATATACATTACACTTCATAAAAATCCTGCATTTTATTCCAAACCTAAACAATAAGGATCTCATGATCATGTGACCTGCCGAGTTTATTATGACATCAGAATCACGTCCCACTGTCCCGCTGGTTTTAATAACAGAACGTACAGGAAGCGCCCGCTCCGTTTCCTGTGGGATGAGCGGCGGTCCGTTCCGTGGGCCGTGTGCATGTTCTCCCCGTTTTCCCGTTCGGGAGTCGGAATTCCGTCCACATTACACGGACATGTTACATTTACATTACTTTTACATTTGGTCATTTATTGAACACGGGCAGCACAGTGGCTTAGTGGTTGGCATGTTCTCCTCTCAGCACTAGGGATTCCCGGTTTGAATCCCCATCTGGGTGGAGTTTGCATGTCCTCCCCGTGTCTGCGTGGGTTTCCTCCGGGTTCTCCGGTTTCCTCTCACAGTCCAAAAACATGGATCAAGTCAATTGAAATCTCCAAATTGCCCCATATAGAGTGTGTGTGTGAGTGAGTGTGTGCCCAGTGATAGATTGCCCCCCTGTCCTGGGTGTATCTGCCCAGCGCCCGAAACGTTCTCCCCTGGATGGGCATGGGGAACCCCCCCCCCTTTTCCTCAAATATAGGATAAAGCTGAAGATAATGAATGAAGTGACTTACAAGCTGAGTACAGGGTTCATCACAGCGCCCCCTGGGGCAATGAGGGTTAAGGGTCTTGCTCAATGACTCACACTGGTAACTTCAGTGGACCTGGGATTTGAACCCCCAACCTTCAGATTGATAACCCAACACCCGAACCACTGAACTACCGTGCCCTGTTACGGTTCCGTCGTTCTTCAGGAGAACTTCCAAAACCCTGAGCTGTGAGTTCGGGTTTGACTCTGAGGACAGTCGGGTTCAGAGTGTTTTGGACGGGTGTTTGTTGAGTGGGACGTGTGTGTTATCAGACGTTTGTGTACGATGCAGACAACTTCGGTTTAGAGAACAGATCGTAAATCCTGGTGGAACAAAAGGGAAGCGTCATGCTGGAACCTCCCTCCGTTCTGCTCTCCTCCTCCTTCTGCAGTGATGGAGGTCAGACGCGGGGTCCTTCACCGGCCCAATAATGGGATTGCATCAGAGTAATACCCCTTAACTCTGTCAGCTCATGATCTGCATGCTAATTGGCTGCACTGTCCTTGGGCGTGACCTTGGACGGCACGTGGTCCTCAGCGGGGTGGCAAAGAGAGGAAGGGAGGTCCACAACAACCCCCCCCCCCCCCGGCAGTGCAACCTCACAAACCCAACTGAACCCCAACACACACCCCAACACACACAGCAACACACACCATTCACAAGTTACAAAGTGTGTGTGGGGGTGGGGTGGGGGGGTGTATAACAAAATGATAACGATGCTGTAAAAAAAGATAAACCAGTTTGTGGGGGGGTGCAGTGCTGTGTGTTTTCCGCAGTGCAGGTGGCGCTGTATCATTGTTACAAACTAAACATACAGGTATGAACTGGGAACTCTGAGTTTGTACCTGTACAGGTGTGTTTTACCTGTGTGCACTGTGGAAACAATTAAAGAACACAGCACATTATAAACACAGCATAGAAACACAGGACACACAGGTGTAAACACAGGACACAGGTAAAAACACAGGAAACACAGGTGTAAACACAGGACACAGGTAAAAACACAGGACACACAGGTGTAAACACAGGACACAGGTAAAAACACAGTAAACACAGGTGTAAACACAGGACACAGGTAAAAACACAGGACACACAGGTGTAAACACAGGACACAGGTAAAAACACAGGACACACAGGTGTAAACACAGGACACAGGTAAAAACACAGGACACACAGGTGTAAACATAGAAAACACAGGTAAAAACACAGGAAACACAGGTGTAAACACAGGACACAGTAAAAACACAGGACACACAGGTGTAAACATAGAAAACACAGGTAAAAACACAGGACACACAGGTGTAAACACAGGACACAGGTAAAAACACAGGACACACAGGTGTAAACATAGAAAACACAGGTGTACACACACAGAACACAGGTATAAACAGAGGACACATGTAAAACAGAGGTGTACAGAGGTGTACAGATGTAAACACACAGTGATCTCAGGTGTAAATCCAGATGTAAACAGATGTGATCCTGTTAAAGTAAACAGAGGGAGGAAGTGAAAACAGATACAGAAATGTGAGCGAGGGGTCGGTGAGGTGAGGGTCACATGACCCTGTGCGGTTGCAGGGACTGCAGTAATGGGACGGGGGGACGGGGGGACGGTGTTTATGATGTGAGTGTTTTGGGACGGGAGCGTTTGTGAGGTGTAGCAGATGCATTGGCCGCGCGCGGCGGTGGAGACGCAGGCAATCTGCCGTCTCTCAGCTGACAGCTCCAACAGGAGGAAATCTGGAGTCCGGACGCAGACGGCACGCCGGGTTACAGACGCGTCCTCCTCTCTGTCTGACTGAAGACATGACGCAGACGTGACGGAGAACGTTCCGCTCGGCTCGCGTCTCCAGCCGCCGATGTAAACGGCGTGAAAATGTCCCCCGCATGTGAAACTCAGAGGTTTACTTTTGGAGACGCCGAATGAAAAGCTGCAGCGGCGTGAGATTGTAGAACAGGACACGCATCACGCCGGAGAATCCACAGACACCGCCAGGACACGCTTCAGCCTTCATACACCACCGTCCAACAACGACGCCACCACACCGCTGCTGCTCCGCAACACCACAGTCCAACAGACCCCCCCATACCACACCCACAGTGGACCAGACCCCCACATACACCACACCCACAGTCCAACAGACCCCCCCATACCACACCCACAGTGGACCAGACCCCCACATACCCCACACCCACAGTCCAACAGACCCCATCATACACCACACCCACAGTGGACCAGACCCCCACATACCACACACACAGTCCAACAGACCCCATCATACACCACACCCACAGTGGACCAGACCCCCACATACCCCACACCCACAGTCCAACAGACCCCATCATACACCACACCCACAGTGGACCAGACCCACAGTGGAGCAGACCCCCCCAGACCCACATCAAGTTCAGGTTATTTATTTCTGTTGTGCTTTTTACATCAGTATGTCATCACAAAGCAGCTTTGAATCCCCAAAGAGCGAGTCGAAGTGACAGTGGCAAGAAAAAACTACCTGTTATGTTGTTATTTAAGGAAGAAACCTTGGGAGGACCAAGACTCAGTGGAGGACTCATCCTCCTTGAGGACGTGGACACACAGTGGACCAGACCCACACCCACACCAGATCAGCCACCCCATATGCCCCACACACACCATGGACCAGACTCCCCATATATTAGATGCTTTAAATAAAAAAAATCATACATACACACGCACACACAAATATATGTCATAGACACACACACACACCTGTCTATGCACATATACCTGTACATCATAGACACACACTCACACACACACACACCTGTCTATGCACATATACCTGTACATCATAGACACACACTCACACTCACACACACACACACCTGTCTATGCACATATACCTGTACATCCTAGACACACACACACCTGTATGTTGTGCAGAGTGTAGTGTGCTCTACTCAGCCCTCTGTCTGTAGAGCAGATGATTGTCAGGTGGTGGAGCCTCAGCTGACGCTCTCTGTTCCATTCCACCATCACGCTGACATTTAGTGAGCGTCGGGCCGAGCGTCTGAACCGCGCAGCGCTCCGGCGTTTACCGTCTCCACGCCTCGAACCGTCTCCTGCGTCTCAAACGCAGACAGAGACAGAGAGACAGAGAGACGACCGCCGACCCCTTCAATCCACAGCAGCCACGTCTGCCGTGACTTTAAAACATATATATATAAAAACCTAAAGTGTATGTCCTGCAGCACACGCTGACTTTAATAGATGAAGTAAAAGCAAAAGAGCTGTAATTTTAATCAAATCTGGGTTTTATTGGTAAGAGGCTGTCGAGCTCTATTGAGGTTTTAAATGCATGTTGTTTGGACTTGGTGAGTGGGCCCCGCGGGGGGCGCCGCGCTCTGTAATTATCCCTCACTTACAGGTATTTCTGTTGCCATGGTCTTTATCTTCTCTTGTAAAGAGGAAATCAATTTGTACAGATGTATATGAGGAAGGTGATTGCTTCGTTCAGAGGCAAGAAAGCAAGAGAAAAAAAATCCCATGGAACGGACGCGGCGTCTGGAAAATTGATACGAGACGCTTTGTTCGGGCTTTTGTTTGCTGCCGTTCGGCTCCGGCCTCCGGTGCCCCGCCAGGACTGACTGCAGGTCAGCCGCACCGATGTCACCCAGAGACAAACAGTGGTCCACCTTCAGACACGTCGCTCAGAGAACATTCAGAGAACCTACAGACCTCCAGCATCCGCTTCTATAAAAGAAAAGTCCACTGTCCCAGCACCGAGTCCAGCAGGACGAGTCCAGCAGGACGGGAGGAACCTCGTCTGAGGCTCTGTAACTGTTCGAACTCGCACTCTGGCGCCCCTGGAGGCAGTATCGGACCCCCACACTGACATATAATCTTGTTTTCATGGTTTCAATGGAGTTTTGTATGTTCTCCATGCCCATCCAGGGGAGAATGTATTTGGCGCTGGCATTCCGAGTTCAGCAGGACGTGAGGACGATCTCGTCTGAGGTTCTGAAGTTTACTGAACGTAAAGCTCGGGTTAGAACCGAACTGAACCCGTCCTCAGGGTCAGAGTGATGTGAATCATTTGGTAAAGTGACTCCTCAGATGGATCAGTGATGATGTATCATGTTAAAGCTTCAGTGTTCAGAGGGGAACCTTCAGAACCCTGCAGAACCTCTGAGGATCATAATGCTGACAGTGCAAATAAACCGAGAGCTTATATCTTTTAGTTTCCCCTCTGTCTCTCTGTCTCTCTCTCTCTCTCTCTGTCTCTCTCTCCCCCCCCCCCCCCCCCCCCCCCCCCCCCCCCCCCCCCCCCCCCCCCCCCCCCCCCCCCCCCCCCCCCCCCCCCCCCCCCCCCCCCCCCCCCCCCCCCCCACGCGGTCCGAGGATAATGAGGACGGCGGAATTTTAACGCTAAACGCCGAAGATGCAGCCTGTCTGCTGTTATGAGCGTCTTCTTCATTACTCTGCCATTTAACATTCAGGATTTAGATTTTATTTACTTACTCAGTTATTATTATTATTATTTAAATGTCTGAACGTTCTGCGTCTGGGGTTCTGCTGAGATGCTGTGAGCTGGAGGATTTTATCAACCGAGACGCTGGAGCGCCACACGTTGGTGGCTCTGTAACTGTTCGGACTCGCACTCTGGCGCCCCTGGAGGACTCTGCAGTATCTGACCCCTGCACTGACATATACTCTGATTTTCATTGTTCCATTGGAGTTTTGTATGTTCTCCATGCCCACGGGAGAATGGATTTGGCGCTGGATAGATCCAAATTCATCACTGAGCACACACTCACACCCACACACACACACACACACTATATAGGGGCAATTTAGAACACTACTGACTAGTGTTCCACTAGGGTGGAGTGGGGGTGGCCATCCATTAGAGAAGGTTTTGGGCACTAGGCAGATCCAGGACAGGGTGCCAATCTATGGTTGGGCACACACTCACTCACACAGACACACACACTATATAGGGGCAATTTAGATAGGGGCACGCTAGAGCAGCCAATTCACCTTAAATCCATGTTTTTGGAATGTGAGAGGAAACCGGAGAACCCGGTCAAGGGAACATGAGGAGAACATGCAACGGACATGGGAAGGGCATGCAACAGACATGGGGAGGACATGGTTCCAACGTCCGAGGCCTGTGAACCTCCTCGGTTTCTAAACTTCATGCAGCGTTTTGAGTTCTGAGATGTCTTGAGTCTTCAGCTGATGCTTTGGGTGAAGCTGGGTGGAAGCTTCTCATCATCACGCTGCTTTCCTCCCAAACAAACTCTACCTGACCCAATTACCACGGCGCAGGTTCGTCTGCACTCCGTCTTTTTAATCCCAGGATTTTTGATTTCTTTGTTTTTGATACCTCGTTCCCGTCACCCTGGAGGCTCCGAGGAGAAAGGAGGAGGTTCTTAGACTTTTCCTTTGCATTCAGACCGAGTGTGATTCCTCTGGAGACCAGAAGCTCTCCTGCAACGTTAAAGCTCTGATCAAAACCGGCGTCACCGTGGAGGCGGCGCCGCCCGTTCCACGCACAAACACTACTCTACTTTAAGAGTTTAGAAGTCGGCGCCGTCGTCTTTGTTAGCGGGTCAAAGTTTGGTTGATGAGTACGAGCGCCGGTGGCGGGCCCCGTGACTGATACTCCCCCACTGCGCCGAAGAGGCATCCGTCTTCCCGCCGGGGCCCGGAGGAAGCCGTGGCTGCGTCCTAATGAGCTGTGCAGAGACGGAGCTGCCTAATGGAACGTCGTAAAGATCCCCTCGGCTGCCCCACGGCCCCGTACCTGAGGACACCGAGGACACCGAGCGTACCGCCGAACGGGAGATCGGCGGCATCATTCATATCGCGCTGCCTGACACAAATGATCAGATAATTCACATCCAAAGCCAATTAACATCTGTTGTTTGAACCAAGCTAATGTCTCCCAATTCATCAACTTCACCATCGCAGATTACTGACCAGAGATTGCGCTCGCCTAATGGAGGGGCTAACGTCGGCGGAGGAGCTCCCGATTCGCCCCGCAGGCCTGCGGCTAAAAACGAGGACCTTAACGATTAACTTAGAATTATAATCAGGAGAGAACAAAAGACCTCATCAAGCTGCACCAGGCGTACCGCTGCGCCGCCGCCGCTGCGCTGACCCCGCTGCCTGCATACCACTCACGGCCCGGCGCCATAGAACCATAATCCATACACGCCTCAAACACTGACCCGAGCTCCCAAACTGTCACCCACCAACCCAATGAACAACTTTTACTGTTCAGAATATTAATAATGAACATCTATTTAATTACCTCAGATGGTCTGAACAGCTCACCACAGAAAAAGGCGGGAAACCACCACAGCCTCACGGCCACGTCCGCCAGCAGACACATTCACAAATACTCCGAGAAGACAAGTATTAATGACACAGCAGCGTCCTCTCCCCTATGTACTGTTGTAAAAAGCGCTATAAATAAATAAATTACCTGAACTTGAACCTACAAGGGCTTTCTATAAGATTTAAGAGTCACAATCTCTGTACTAATTCATCCCAGTGGTCTCTGTGGTGGTGCAGTGAGGTTCTTCCCCACCATACTCACATTATCACATCATACTGATGATCTGAACATTCCACCCTCACTGTCCTCACTGTCCTCACTGTCCTCACTGTCCTCACTGTTCACAGTGTGAAGTTCACTGAATGTTTCAGTCAGAACCATCTAAACATTATTGATGGAACCTGGAGTTCTATTGGACCGGCGGTCCTGCAGGACGCCCTCAATGGATTATAGTTTTCAATTGTTAAATATGGGTCACATGATCACCACACAATCTGTACATGGCTGTCCTACACTGTTGATACTCAAGGAGGATGAGTCCCCCACTGAGCCTCGGTCCTCACAAGGTTTCCGCCTTAAAATATCAACATTCATTCATTCATTATCTCCCGCTTTATCCTCTATTAGGGTCGCGGGGGGGTTCCCCATGCCCATCCAGGGGAGAACGTCTCGGGCGCTGGGCAGATAGACCCAGGACAGGGCGCCAATCCATCGCTGGGCACACACTCACTCTATATGGGGCAATTTTGAGAATTTAATTAACTTGATCCATGTTTTTTGACTGTGGGAGGAAACCGGAGAACCCGGAGGAAACCCACGCAGACACGGGGAGAACATGGAAACTCCACCCAGATGGGGATTCGAACCGGGAATCCCTAGCGCTGAGAGGAGAACATGCTAACCACTAAGCCACCGTGCCGCCCAAAATATCAACATAACAGGGAGTTTTGTCTTGCCGCTGTCTCTTTTTTTTGGGCGGTTTAAAGGTTTCTAACTCTGCTCTGTGACGATGTACGATTGTAAAAAACACTAGAAATAAATGACCTGAACTTGACCTTGAATATAAAGATCAGAATGTGGAGTTTTATTGTTAATTGTTGAATTAACGATCTGCAGCTCTGTCAGAGTATCGATGTAAAGACTTTAAGAGTCGATTTATTTTCTGTGAGGATCAGGACATTATGACGTTTACACTCCGTACATTATTCATGTTTTAACTCCACCCAGCCGCTCAAAGGACGATGGATCAGAGCCCCGGTCCTCACAAGGGTTCATCCTATAATAACATAACGTCCCTGTACTTTGACCTTCGGAGGTTCAGGTGTTTTGATTTGATGTATAAATCTGTGAAAGTGGATGTGGATTGTGGAGCCTCCACCCGCAGCCTCGGTTCTGATGCAGCGAAAGGAAAGCCCTGAAACGCTGAAGCATCGTCAGAGGGAAGATGAATGACATCTAATGAAACATCATCCACAGCCATGCATTCAGGTTTAATTCTGTTTTGGTAATTGGCGGCGTCCGAGGCCGGAGCGCGCCGGCAGGATGTTGTGACTCGCGTACGAGGCTGACAATAAAGTCGGCAACGACAGCTGCTCGGCGTCGGCTAGCTCGTGTAGCTCGCTGCTCAAATCTTGTCAGTCACATTTCCCCTAATTAACTAACATCTGCTTTCCATTTTCGGTTACACCGCTTCGGCAGCTTGTCTCATCTGAATCGGTGACTCCTGACCTCCCCCGAGGAAGACGCTCCTATCAGAGGAACCCCCGAATCAGAGCGCCGCGCTTTTAAAGCAGATCAGCGGCTGATTGAACGGAGGGAAGCTGTCGCCCGTGTCACTGAACATCCACCGACCGAACGGGGGGGCAGTCAGGTCCCGCGTTAACCATCCTCCTGTGGCTCTCTCTGTTGTGGGGTTAACCCCCTCCTCTACCCCCCTCTCAACACACACAGGAGGAAGATTCCCAACATGCTGCACTGTCAGTCCCCCAGGCTTACGCTTCCCAAATTCATCCCTGCAGTGTGTGTGTGTATGTGTGTGTGTATGTGTGTGTGTGTGTGTACATTACACTGAATATATATATATATATATATACCTGTATATACACACACACACACACGTATATGTGTGTATACAATGCTTCTGCATCAGGTCGTGATTATTATAAAACAGTGACATGGTTGTTGATACCAGACAGACTGGTTGCTATATTTATTTTTAGAATGATGTAAAGAACCAACAGGAAAGTTTTAGGAACTCCGATAAATATTATAATAACTAAAGAAAAATATTTTTATTATTATTATTATTATTATTATTATTATTATTATTATTATTATTATTATTATTATTGTTATAACAATGAAAAAATTTTTAAACTTCTAAAATCTTTTCGGTGTTAGATGTTTGCAGCTGAGATCCATCAGGAGAACCGAAGGTTCCTGTTACCTGGAGGTTTGGGTTCTATATGTGCCGTTAGTTCCAGTGTTCCTTCCCGTGTAACCGTCACTCTTGATCCCCGAGCTCCGATTCGCTGGAAACAGAATGAATCTGGACGATTCTCTAAACAAAGGCTAAAAGATTGCATTTAAAAATAATTAACAGATGGCTCTCCTAAAAAAATATGATTCTGTACAAATGGCTGCGGTTCTCTCCCCTTTGGTGTGAAAAGTAGATTCAAGAACACTTTTAAATAATTTGTTCAATTTGTTCCACAGCCAAAGAAAAGCGGCTTGGTGGAAATTCAGATTCATTAAAACTTAATTAATATGCATCATTATGTAAATGAGGTTGCAGTTAATGAGTTCTTAAAAGAAGCCTCCCTTAATTAGTTCACTTTTAATGGCATCATCATTTATCTTTTTTTTTTCTTTGAAGCAGAATGACGCGAGAGGAACTAGCCTTTCCCGAAAGTACTAAAATTTCCCCATGTTTTAATTATTCTTAATTATTCTTATTTTTGTATTTTGATCTGATTAAGAACGAATTTAGAGAAATAAGAGAAAAAAAACTCTTTCCATTAAATCCTGACTCACTGGGAGCTGCGCTGCTCACAAACTTCAGAATGTCGTCAAGGAGAACCATCAGCTGCTCGCACCGTTAGCACTCCACCAGGAGGGTGGCGCATCACCCGCTCAATCACCACCCACACCACCAACCGTATCAATACCCCCACCACAAACATCACCCCCACCAACACCACTCACCACCAACAACACCACCACCAACCGTTTCAATACCCCCACCACAAACATCACCCCCACCAACACCACCCACCACCAACAACACCACCACCAACCGTTTCAATACCCCCACCAACAACACCACCACCAACAACAACACCACCCAGCAACAATAACACCACCACCAACAGTATCAATACCCCAACCACAAACACCCCCACCAACACCACCCACCACCAACACCACCACCAACAGTATCAATACCACAAACCACAACACCACCACCACCACCACCAGTATCAATACATTTTATCACAACCCCTACCACAAACACCCCCACCAACAACACCACCACCAACAGTATTAATACCTATTACCACCAATAACGCCACCACCAAGTAATAACACCAACAACACTACAACAATCTTACCACCAGCACCAATATGAGTAACACCAGTGGCACCAACACTGACTCCAACAACCTGAACATCAAAAAGCACCAACACTAACTACACCAACATCTACACCATCAAGACCATCAACATCAAACCTCACGCACCAGAGCGCTTTATTAGCTTAACACTATGTAGTGCACTCAATTAATAATAAATCATATATATATATATATATATATATATATATATAATATAAATAATTATAACAAAATGAATACGATAAACATTAAAAATGATCTGAATCATTTTAATACAGATGTTTTTAACATGTGCTGATTTATAAGCACAGTGCAATTATTATACCAAATAAATAAAGAATTAATGAATAAAAATCCTCCTGAACATTACTGTAGGACTGATTTCATTAGGAACCCTGACCAACTAACCAACGAATCAATGAACCAACTAACCAACTAACCAACTAACCAAGCCTCAGATCAGAAATGAAGGTCCTTTAATCTTAATATTGTATGAATCTTTATAATATGAGGCAGATACATCATGACATGTGAATGTTTTATTGAGTTATGATAACTGCATTGAAAGCAGAGATGGAGGCGGAGTTTCTGGATCCTGGCCGTCCCTCATCACTGTCACCACTGTCAGCGCACCAACATCTGGACTCGCGCTGATCGAGGCTGCATTACTCCAAAACTCCAGAACCCAGCGAATATTAATGACTAAACACCTGTATGTCATCTGATTGGCTACCCTAAGAGATTCACAGCCTGACTTCCATTTGCTGCCGGTCCCCAACATGTTTACACACCTTCATCTGTCTCAGCGCTACTTCCTGTCAGTGTAATTCATTCTGCGTGAAGAGCGTCTACACACGCAGTCTGCGTCTCCACCCGTCTGCGTCTCCACCCGTATGAGTCCACGTTCTCCACAGTTCCGTTCTGAGACTCTAAAGGCTGAGTGTTCACGTTCAATGTTTTTATAAATCTCCATTAAGGAATTTTAAGGATTTATTAAGTCATGAGATATACAGTGTCCACATATATTTGGATCCAGAAGCATCCCAGAAAACAGATATGCATTACATTTGGTCATTTAGGAGACGCTTTTATTTAAAAAAGCGAGCTCAGGGTTGGTACAGCGCTTCCTGGAGCAATCAGAGTAAAAGGCCTTGCTCAAGGACCCACATTAGTAACTTCAGTGGACCTGGGATTTGAACCCACAACCTTCAGCCCAACACCCTAACCTCTGAGCTACCACACCCTCAAGCCTTCCCATCAGAGGGAAACCCAGTGGATTTCCAGGTTGTGGTCCAGCTGACGTCCAGGCCCCACCTGGGTTTTGGACCTGCTCCTCTCAGACAGTCCATCTCAGACCCGGGTGGGGCCCACATGTCCACGTGCAGGTGGTCTGCCGCGGTTGTTTGTTGGATGTGTTTTGAGCGGCGTGTAAATTGTTGCGTTCCGTCGGATCTGGATGTGGTTATTCCGTCCCACGGCGTCACCGCAGACTCGGGAATGACAATCAGATGTAGTTGGCTCGATCCCACGGCGCACGGTGGACTTTAAATGTTGTGCTTCTGCTCTCGGAATTGAATGCAAATTGTGGAGGAAAATAAAGGCGGAGGACTCGGCGCTACGGCGCTAAACACTTTCCCGTTTTGCAATCCGTCAGCGCTGTGAAGCTCAGTTTACACGCCGCTCACAGATGGTGCTTAAAACTGGAAACCGAAATGAGTTATTTTCCAAACAAGAGCTCGCGTTTACTGCACGCTGTTTCTGATCGATGAGGCCGTGAAGCCGGACCCACGCCGGGGAGCGTCTGATCGCAGAGCTGCTGGCACCGCCGAGAGACGGAGGCTTTTATTTCAGTCCTGCCTCCGAGGTGCAGAGACCAAGCTAACAGATTGAAGAGTTTAGTGGGCGTCGGCATTACGCACTGGCTGACCTGTCATTAACACGCTCAGCATCGCGCCTCACGGAGCGCACGCCAAGCCAGCGCCAACCCGAGCACCGCGTCCACCCCCACCCCGTTAGACAGCCGCCTCAGTACGGACACTTCCCTCCACGGTTCAATCTGCTGAAACGGGTAAACATCCTAATGATGGAAAGAACTGATTCATAATTAATTACCTAAAGATCGTTTCTGTAGCATCACATCCTAATTAATCAGGTTTCATTTCTGACTATCTTTTAATTAAACCCCATTTCCAAACACCATCCCGCGATTCTCTTAAACCTTTCCAACGCTTACTGTACCAACATATTAAAGGTGAAGGGATGTGACGAGGTATTAACGCCATGGTCGCTCCACCTGATGAAAGGGTCTGTCCCAAAACCTTACACCAAACTCTGTAACGGAAAAATGTTTCAAGAGAACAAAGCAAAGAATTAAAGCCTTTTACCTTCTGCTGCGGAACGTTCTGGGAATCTGGAGGAATTCTTGACGTGATTGACAGGTGAATGCGGGTTCTCCTTCAGAAGGTCTCGTGGTTCTGGTGTAGACCCACCTTCCTGAAACCCAGATTAAATCCAGAGATCATCTTTGTGAATGGAGAGCGCAAAACGAACTGGACCTGAACACGAGAAAGAGGTGGAAGAACCAGATGCACAACTGCACAAGAGTTACGTTGAGCACTTCGAAGTTCAGGAAACAGAGGCCTCACAGGAGCTCAGTTACAACTCCATTAAAAATCATTTATCCATCATCAAAGTCCCATGTGACTGGCTGTGGGTTCGAGTGAGATCAGATCCATCAGGCCTCAGTCAGAGATCTGAGAGTGATCTGAACAGATCAGACGTGACGCGTCATCAGTCAGGGTGACGTTTAATGGATCTCGAAATCCAGCAACGGGGTGGACCTCATGTTTAATTCACCTTTAATACAGAAACTAAATAAAACACCTGCTGGTCATCCGTCAGCGTCCACTATGAGATAATGAGACAGTATATTAGACAATACCTGCATCAGCACAGAACAACAACAGAACAACGGAACAACAGAACTCAGTAAAATAAAGTTTAACCCTTAATCTCTGAACATTTTCTGAAAATGAGCTTCTAGCAACAAACAGCAGGACGATCAGCGATACAGCGGAGACTTTAAATGAGCTGGAAGACGAATAGACACCATCATCGTTTGCAGAGCAGCTGGATACTGCACCAGACCTCAATAACAGAACCCAGCCACGTTTAGTTCCCGATTACAGACAGTACTGTACCTGAACCCGGTCCTTATCAACATCTGGATGGAATCTATACTTTATTATTCCTTATCTTCCAAAAGCATGAGGACACGTAAATAAGTCCTGAACGTCTCCATGCTGGAAAAAAACAACTCACAATATTTAATAAAGGTTATAGATGGTGCTTTGGAACGTATGGAACTCTGAGTTTCAATTTAAACTTTAGAATAAACTTTCTAATCTTCAAGTAATTAAACTCTCTGTGTTTTTATATTAATTCATTGGTTCGTTA
>JAFMOD010000093.1:295183-305639 GCA_019802435.1 Corydoras maculifer
ACACCACACGCATGCCTGGAATCCCAAATCCACACACACACACACACACACACACACACACACACACACACACACACACACACACTATACATTACAGCAGTGTCAGAGCATCAGGCTTTTCCCTCTCACAGCTTATCATTCAGATCCGGGATGGAAAGTCAGGTTTAAGTTAACTCCAGATTCAGCCCCGCCCACTGTGAAGATCAAAGAGGAATTATGCTGATAGCTTTAAACTAAACCACACAATTTAATTCATTTCATTTAAATCCTCATTCAGCTCGATGAAGGAAAGCAGACTGTAAGCACTGCAATCCATACCAGTACCAGGATCAGAATAGAGAACATACAAAACTCAGGTCAGCCTGTCAGTGATGAGTACCAGGCCCAGGTTCGAAGCCCCCTCATGAGGGTGACATAAACACTCCTGCCCTCTGAACCCTCACCTGTATCACCAACACCCTCTCCATCCTCCATCATCATCATCATCATCATCATCATCATCATCAGGCGGTCGTGCGAGCGTTCTCTGTAGGTCTGCGTATGGAAATGGGAGGTGGATGCAGACGGTGGAGCTGATTGGACGGGGGACGTCTGAACGGATGCTGTAACACCTGAAATGAAAGGCGTTTTGATCTGCGTGTCCCCGCACCAGCGCCGGGCTCGCGGGGTTCGTGTAAGTTGTCAGCCAATGATCAAATAGCGGCGGCATGAGGCGACTACAGAGCGCCGCGCCTCCAAAGAAATATAAAGTCCAGATTTAATTCCGATACAGAGAAATAGAATTTGAAAGCTGGATGTCTTATCATCGGCGTGTCCCCTCGCCGGACCGATTTCCCTCGCAAAGGCCTGTCAGCCCTATTATGTTCAACACGGAACCAATTTACTGCACTAGCTAAACAGGGTTAGCGGCGCTCTTGTTGCCCCTAAATGTCTGAAGTTATCGCGGGGTGTGAGCGGGGGGCGGGGTGTTTTGAATGCGGGGGCGTTAGGGTAGAGCGACTGTAATTGAAAAGTATCAATCAAAAACAAGTCCGGGGCGCCGGGCGGAGGCTGTTATGTTAACCCGGCGAGCAGAGGGGAAATGCATTTTGGGTCGTACAGGTAATTCAGCGCCTCTCGGTGGCGCCGCCGCTCGCCGACAAATAATTAAATAAAGCGCCTATCTGCGGACAGGGCCCCGGATTATCCAAAGCAGCGAGCCGCCATTACACAAGCTTCTTTACCCGATGCCATCGGGCCGCCGAGATCGGAGAGGAACGCGGCCGACTTCCATACATCAGAAATGAAGAGGTGCTCGCACCTCACAGACGCCGCCCTGCAGGTGTGTGCGGGAACACCTCGACGGCGTGTCCTCTGGATTTTGCGCCGCTGAGTTAAAGACGTCCCACTCTGATGGAATGAGTTTGTTTCCAAGTGAAATTTCTAACAACACTTCATTTAGGACTCCATCCGCTCTGGAGTGACATCCACATCACGTCCTCAGATTGAGACGGCGGGTCTCGCAGACGCAGTGGATTTTCATTTCAGATGTTTCACGCTCGTCGCAGCGGCGTTCTGCAGTCGGCATGTCGGAGCGTGAGCTTCACCGGGTCACCTGGACGTACCGAGTTCAAATTATTTCTGTGGCGTTTTTTACATCAGAACGTCGTCACAAAGCAGCTTTACAGAATGAAAAGCCTTTAAACCCCCAAAGAGCAAGACCAAGAGACAGTGGCAAGAAAAAACCCTTATATGCTGTTATTTAAGGAAGAAACCTTGGGAGGACCAAGACTCAGTGGGGGACTCGTCCTCCTTGAGCGGGGGGCAGCAACAACAGTGTAGGACAGACATGTCCAGATATTTAACAAATGGAAAAACTCTAACAACTGGAGAACTATATGTGAGTCCATTAGGGGGCGTCGTGCAGGACCGCCAGTCCAATTAACATTCAGTACCCACGTACCCACTGTAAACGTGAGGAGAACAGGTTCACATGAGATTGAACTCAGCACCACAAAGAGGAACATCTCCAGAACAGAGGAAGATGATGACCATGATCATGTGGGATCCAAGATGAATAATCAATCATCCATCCATTATCTTCAGCTTAATCCTCTACTAGGGTCTTGGGGATGGAGAAGGTTTCGGGTGCTGGGCAGATACACCCAGGACAGGACACCAATCCATCATTGGACACACACCCACTCACACAAACACACACTCTATATGGGGCAATTTAAAGAATTCAATTCACCTCAAATCCATGTTTTTAGACTGTGGGAGGAAACCCACACGGACACGGGGAGAACATGCAAACTCCACCACTAAGCCGCCCAATCAATTATCCATCAAAAAACAATTGTGTCTGCTAATTGTAAAAGTGTAGCCTGCAATAACGCCATTCCACCAGAGGGGTCTCCAGATCAGCAAACATGTCACCAGATCATTAAAACGTTGAGATCAACAGGATTTCTTTATGCAGATGTTAAATATTAAAGATCACTGTTTAATTTTATCAGGTGTTACGTAAGAAATCAGGAAATGTTTTTTTATTCATATGAAGTCGGGGAGACGGCGACGGGCCGCGACAGAGCGCTGTACACATTTCTCTTTGATATACAGTAATGATTCCTCACCATATGGAGAAGCAGTGGGGTTTTCAGAACCCCGTCAGGAAACAAAACTCCAAATAAAAGGCTCGCACCATAAACCTCGCTCAAACACACACGGCTGGATTAAATGAGACTGAAGTGCTGAAGCGATAACGAAGCTCCTGCTGAAGAAGAGCCTCAAAAACAAATGGAAAGCAGAAGTTTCTACGTCTGTCTTCAAAGCAATAACTTTTATTGTACGCCGTTCTTATTGGTGCTGTGATCGAGCGGAACCCTGTCCACGGTGGTCCCCGTGTCCTTTACACACATTCCCCGAAACCACAGTGAAACGAAATGCATGGAATACTTCAAATGTAAAGACTGACGCACCAATCAGACGAGAGATTGTAAAAGTACAGGGATAAGCCATAATATATCAGAAGAAAACTCTTTATGGATATGGTTCTGAGAACAAAACAACACCACAACGTGAGGAGAAGTGAGGATCTGCTGATGTTCCAAAAGCAGGCTGCTGTGAGACCTGGTGGAGGTGGTGTGGGGTCACATGGGTTCTCCATTGGACTCACTGATCTTCATCGCTGAACTCATTTAATCTTCTAATTTACTTAAAAACCAGGAGAAAGATCCAGAACAAGCCCTGAGATTCTGCTCCGATCAGAAAACCCAAACCTCTGTGAGCGACGCTGGTTTGAGGAACCTTCAGACTCATCCTCGTTTGTCCACAGCAGGTACCAAACCAAAAACTGGAACCTTCTGATAGCTGGACTCTCCACGAAGATGTGGGTTCTAAAGAAGAGTGGACCAAACCTTCAGCCCTGAAGGATCTTCTCCTTCTGCAGATTGAAATCCTGAGGGGCATTTGTCGAAGCACATTTAATGTGAATCTGCCCGATCGCCTCGCTGAAGGTCCGGGCCGGGTGTTTTCTCCTGCCATGGTTGGGTCAGCTGACTCAGGCCTGATGATGATTAGCTCTGAATAGAGGGGTTGAGATCTCACGATGTCTGATTCGTGGGGACGAGCGCTCTGGGGTTTTGTGAGATCATGCAGGACTCCATCAGTGTCCAGTCATTCATCTCCTCAGCGCCCCCCCCATCTGCCCCAGCAATCTGTCTCCTGCCCCGTTCCCCCGCAGCAGGGCGAGGTTTTAATTCACATTTCATCTGCGGCGCGGCGGCCCGTACGCTCGCTCAGCAGTCAGTGGAGTCTAAAGTGGCTCTGGGGAGTCTCACAGTTCTATATGCAAATAGCCCGGCACCTGGGCAGTGGAGCAGAGTCCTGCTGAGAGCTTACTTATGCAAATCCCATCCACCCCGAGCACACGGGCATCACACACACACACCTCACCCACTGCCACCCACATTCTACAACCCACACCCCAACCCCGTCCTCACGGTCCTGACGGCTCCTGATGTCCACCGGACGGTACCAGCACCTCCTCCCTCTCTCCTGTAACCCTAACTTCACCCCGCCACTGCCTGAGCTCTATATCCACCCTGCTGCCTCACCTCCATCCCAGCTGGTCCTCAAGCTCCGCCCTCTCCGTTCCATTCGTGTAGAATCTCTTTGAAGTTTCAGTTTCTCTTCTGCAGCTTCACATCTCATCCATCTTCAGGTTCAGGTTTGTTATTCTCACAGATCTGTTAACATCACCTCAGAGCAGCGGAACCTGAAGAGCAGACAGCGTCCTCTACAGGATTCACTAAACACCACAGAACACAAATGTGTTTTAATCTACGCTTAAAGATCGATTCAGAATCCTGAACCTTGACGTGGAGAACATTCCAAAGTTCAGAAGCCTTGAAGAAGAATGCTCCTCCACCTGCACTCATTTTATTTATTCCAGGAGCTAAAGAACCTGCACAAGTTCAAGTCATTAGTGTTTTTATAACAGCACATCATCACAGAGCAGCTTCAGAGTTATAAACCTTTAAAAGAGCAAGACCGAGAGACAGCGGCAAGACAAAACTCCCTGTTATGTTGAGATTTTAATAAAGAAACCTTGTGAGGTCCGAGGCTCTAACAACCGCACCTTGTGGGCGGAGCTTCTGTGGTTTTAAGATAAAAGGGATTAACTTTGTTCTTTATATTTTTATTGTCTGTGAATTTTAATAAAAACATTAAAAGGTTTTGCAGTTTGGGGGGTTGGTCCTGTTTTGGGTGTGACCTCACCGCAGCTACGCCCATTACGAACCTGGATTTCTATTGGACTTCAATGGACTTACATAGTGTTTAATTGTTAAATCCAGGTCACATGATGACCACACAATCTGTACACGGCTGTCATTCACTGTTGATGGAGGACGAGGACGAGTCCCCCACTGAGCCTCGGTCCTCACAAGGTTTTCTCCTCAAAATATCAACATAACAGGGGGTTTTGTCTTGCCGCTGTCTCTTGCTCTTTGGGGGTTTAAAGGTTTATAACTCTGTAAAGCTGCTCTGTGACGATGCACGATTATAAATAACGCTATAAATAGATGACGGGAACTTGACCCCGCCCGTGATGATCGTGAGGGGACAGGTGGATCCCTATGCACAGGAACTTTGGAGGCGGTCCCTGGGCGTGGTCCCTCGCGCACCTCTGTCCCGGAGTGCAGGCGGTGTGAATGACCGTAGTTATGAGCAGCGCGGGAATGGGGTGGTTTAGCTCCGTAGCCGATGGCGAGCGGCGGCGAGGACGGCGTCTGCATGCTAATCCCGCCCCGCTCACGTTCCGGCTGATTCCAGTGGCTCGTGGTGATGTGTGGCGTCAGAGTGTAACTGCAGCGGGGTGAAGCTGCCTGCTAAATCTCACCGAATCGCAGCTCACGCCGGCCGGCGGCGGCGCGTCGTGTCGGATCAGATCCCCACTCAGACGCATTCGTTTAATCTGCTGGAAGGTAATTATTCCAGATCGTACTCCGGGGCCGAGGCTCTCAATCAATTGAATTAGCGTGGGTCCAGACCCAGGAGAACGCGGGCGGACCGGCCGGGTGGAGGGAAGGCGTAGCGTGGAATGGTGTGCTAAGTGAAGGGGAACGAGCGGAGGCAGTGCGGTTTGGTGGTTCACCCCCAGCGCTGGGCGTCTAATACCCCAATTAACTCTGAACTCTGAGCGTATGATGGAACTCTCACAAACGTGTTATTTCCCCCCGAACGGAGAGGGGACCGCCCGCAAACCGGGAACCGCCCGCAAACGAGGGAACCATCCGTAAACCAGGGGCCGCCCGCAAACCAGGGGCGCTGCAGTGAGTCACATCCCAGCCACGGCACGCTAACGAGGCACGGTTCACACTCGTTTAGGCTTCAAATGCTCACAATGCAGACGGGATGAGGGGGCGGTTTGAAACGTAGAACCTAAAAATAAAGGTTCTACGTTTCACCCTCAGTCCATGTTCTATCCTGACTCTTCTCTAGACTCAGCTCTGCACCATCATCTGATCTCCATCTGAACTTCATCTGAACTTCACCTGATCTCCATCTGATCTCCATCATTTTGGTTTGTTTGGGGTGAAGGGTGTAGTGGCTACAGCTGCTCTTGCTGAACTCTAAACCCTAATCCTAACCCTTAACCCAACTATACAACCGAACCCTCATTCTAAATGTCACCCTAATTCTAACTCTCAAACTCTAAACCTAACACCAAGTCCTAACCCCAACTCTAAACCTTAAACCCTAAACCTAATCCTAAACCCGAACCATAAAATGAACCCTTACCCTAAGCCCTAAATGTAACTCCGTCTCTTAACCCTAACCCTAAGTCCTAACCATAAACTTACCCCTATGCCATAAGTCCTAAACCTAACCCTTATTCTAAAATCTAACCCTAAACCCTAAGCCCTAACCCTACGTCCTAAGTGAGAGGGGAGCGGTGGTGGGCGGGTGAGTCCAGCTGTTCTGGATTTCAGAGGGTGGAGGTCCGACAGGGCGCTGTTTGAAGCAGCTTTGTTGTTGAAGGTTCTTCAGACTCGGGTGAAGCTGCTCCATTTTCACTTATTTGTATTGTAATTAGCTGTTTACCCTTTTACACCGGCGCTAATTAACGCGCTCGCGGAGCGGCGCCGCGCACACAGCCACGTTCTGCCAATTTACATTTAGCGAGGCCATGTGGATGCAAACAGAGCGTTCGCCTGGAAACAGAGCTGCGTATCCCCCTGCGGACAGCCCATCACAGGCGGAGTCCATCAGGGTGAGGAGATCCCGTATCTGCTGGAGAGGGAGCCGCACAGCGAGAGAGGCGGCGGCGGCGGCGGCGGGGCCAGAGATACGGCGAGGAGACGGATTCAAAATCTCTGAGGACCCATTACAGAACTTACAGAACCACCATCTACAACATCACACAGGTTCAACCTGCAGCACACCACTGACCCCAGAACAGACCAGCACACTCACCACTCACAGGGACGACTGACCAAAACTACAGCGTCCCACGGGAACAAGTGCAGGACCTCCACCTCTGTGGGTGAAGCACCGAAGTTAAGAGACCTGCTGGAGTTCCACCACGTCAGAGAGAAAACCAACGTAGAGACATTTCTAAAGTCCTGGTTCCTTCACTACATCAAGATTACATCACGATTACATCACGACCCGCCACGTTCTCATCATCAGAACCACGTCGTCATGACTACACCATCACCAAGATAAGGGAGTCTAATCTCACCAGGGGGCGACATCCGCGACCTTCACATGATCACACAGCGCGTCCCCTGGGCGTCTGACGACCGACGTCTTCAAACGTACGCGAGGACGATCAGAGAAGCGAGGGCTGCGAGCTTACGAGGAACCAGCAGGAGTCCAGCGGAGACCAGATGATGAACGTGGATCTTCATGGAGACGAGTGCAGATGGAGGAAGTCCACGCTTAACGATCCCTTAAACTAAATGTTACAGACACTAAACCATGTTCCATTTGTTAAAAACATGAAGAACCTTACGACATGGACCACGACACGTCCCCTCCCAAATACCACAGACAGGTCCGGGGATACGGCGTCCTCCCTCTGATTTAAGGACATCACGGCTGTTATTGCACCATTACCTCCATATAAAGTACCACTGAGTGGCTATCAATCTGAAGGTTGCGGGTTCAAAGCCCAGGTCCACAAAAGTCACCAGTGTGGCTCCTTGAGCGAGACCCTTTATCCTCATTGCTCCAGGGGGCGCTGTACCAACCCTGTGCTGGCTTTATAAGTTGCTTTGGACTAAATGACCGAATGTAAATGCATTAAAGGACTCGGGTTCTAAAGGGAGGGACGTTCACTGGACGGCTGGTTTTCCTGCAGCTATAAATTAATTAATAAATAAAGACGAGACCCGTCAATGATCTGATCTCCTGCGTTGTATTTATGCATCGGAATTCATTTAATTCATAAATAATGAAGTGAATCAGATCCTGCTCTCTCCTCGGGACCTCGAGACGCCATCGCATCTCAAACACGTGTAGCTACACTGCTGCGACCGGACGCGTGTCCCCATGCCCGCGCTGGACCGGCACAGATGTACACGGCATCAGGGAGGCAGCATGTAAATCAGTGGAAATGAGGTCGCCCCGATGACCGCATGAGCGCTGCGGCGCCGCGTCCGGACAGGCGTGTGGGAGGAACCGGATAAGACTGGAGGTGGGGGGGCGGTGGGGGGGGGGGGTTTACTTCATTATGCGGCAAATTAGAAAAATTCATAATTTATCATTACACCCAGTGAAATGCCACCCAACTGAGCCTCGCCCCGTGAAAAACATCACGTGGAGAGACGAGCAGAGTGGGGGGGGGGGGGGACAAGTGCTGTCTGAGGCCTGCAGCCGCCGATGGGCAAAATTAATATGCAAATGTATGCAAGAAATTAAAAAGCAGAATTACACAGGCAAATGAGGTAGCTACACTTGAATTGTTAGGATTATGAATAATTACTGTGAATTTCCTGCTCCTAATATAACTTGTTTTTTGATAAACAAAGACTTAATTATCGAGATGCGCTGGAGAATTTCCGCGGCGCTCATTAATCTTGCAGAAAAAACAAGTCCCCGGTGGCCGGCGGTAATGAAGAGAGCGTGCCCTGAATCGTCAGAAAGATCAGAGGCACCGGGGGTGCCAGGGTGGAGGGAACACGGCGGCGGGGCCACTGTCCCGCTCGCCCGCCTGCCCGCCCGCCCAAGAGTGTAGTAAGTTCTCGGTTAACAATCAAAGAGACTTATTTATGCTGCAAACTCCGCCGCAAGTCCAAGTTTACGAGGTCTGAGACGCTCAGAGGGACCACGCCGACGACACTCGCTCTCGGCGGCTCCCCCGGCTCGGATGGAGAGCGCTAATGGACCTGAAGACGCCTGGCAGAGGGTGGTGTGAGGGCTGGCACCACACAGCGCCAACCTAAAGGGGGCATCGAGTTCGGTACCACAGGGAGCCCCACTGCAGGGTCTGGGAAGGAGCCGGGGTCCAGTGGTGGTTCTGGGTGTGTGTGTGTGGAGTGGGTTGGTGGGTGGAGGGGGGGGCATGCTGGTAGCTCCCAAAAGAGCAGCGAGCAGATAAACAAGGACACACTCTACAGATGGCTTTAATGGGGCCTGCAGGTACCGCCAGTTCTACTGGGAAATCAGTAATCGTCCAACCTTTCCACCAAGCAGCCGGAGACAGACAGGACGTCCACACTCAGAGTACAGCCTGGAGATAGTAAACAAAAGAGAGAGAGACAGAGAGAGAGAGAGACAGAGAGACAGAGAGAGAGACAGAGAGAGAGAGACAGAGAGAGAGACAGACAGAGACAGAGAGAGAGAGAGAGAGAGAGAGAGAGAGAGAGAGTGAAAGACAGAGACAGACAGAGAGAGAGAGGAATCTTAATCCAGTTTTAAGTGATTTTTCAGCAGAGATCAGACTTAATTTATTTTTTATAATAAAAAAAAAATCTAGAGCAAAGATCGTTATCACCACTATAAAGTAAGGTGGGGGTGGGGGGTCTGTGTGTCACATGACTAATTCTCCAAAGGACTGAAGTGTGTACATGAGAGAGAGCAATAGAGGGAGACAGAGAGGCACAACTCAGGCATGAAATGGAACACCGATCACGAGTCAGATCGGACAGTGAATGCATTATAATGATGTAATGAGGTCACTACACACTGCAGATTGGACTGCTGGTACATCAGGGGATGGGCCTCACGCCAGCAGGAGCTCAGATCCACCTCCCTCCAGGTTTTGCACCAGTTTAGAACCCGCAAAGTGGCAGCAAAGTGGCCACAGGAGGTCCTGCCGCCGGCAGCGTTAATAGGCTACTAAAGTCCAATTAAAGGCAGGTGACCCAGAGGGGCCGACCCCCCCCCCCATCCCCCCCGGCTGCCCTCTGCGGGGCTTCATTAAACAGAAAGATGCAGAAGATCTTATCTCCAGGTTCTCCAGAGATCCAATGGACACCTCTGCATCTACTGCTCCCCAACACACACACACACACACACACACACACTCACACACACACACACACACACACACACACACACACACACACAACAATTACATCGGTGAGAACACAAACAACGATAAAGGACCAGGCTGGAAAAAGGATGAGCGTGCACACAATTACACCCCCAGAGACACACTGGCCATGTTTACACTCTGAGGGTGGATTTCCACCAGCGCTGGCAACCCAGAGTCCATTAAGAGATGAGTGAGTTAAAGAGGAAACAAGAGAAATAATTAAAATGTTCTGCTGCTTTCTGAACTTTATACAGAGGTACAGGGAGGTGATGATGTCATAACACCTGACCACTATCTGCTCACATGGATCACCTTGAATAAAAACAAAGACCTGAGGCTGTGAAAGTCTGTGGACCTGCAGATGTGGACCTGGGGCTGGGGACCTGAAGCTTTGAACCTGAGGATGTGGACCTGAGGATGTGGACCTGA
>JAFMOD010000930.1:1210-12074 GCA_019802435.1 Corydoras maculifer
CAGTTTGCAGTATGTAGTGCAGTGTGCAGTTTGCAGTATGGATGCAGTGTGCAGTTTGCAGTGTGCAGTTTGCAGTATGTAGTGCAGTGTGCAGTTTGCAGTATGTAGTGCAGTGTGCAGTTTGTAGTATGGATGCAGTGTACAGTTTGCAGTGTGCAGTTTGCAGTATGTAGTGCAGTGTGCAGTGTGTGCAGGTGAACATGGCGCAGGCGTAGTGTTCTTTGTGTCTGTGTCGTGCGCTTGCCTGAGGGCAGCTGTTTATTCTATTCACATTAACACTGTGTGTGTGTGTGTGTGTGTGTGTGTGTGTGTGTGTGTGTGTGTGTGTGTGTGTGTGCGCGTGTGTGTTACTGTGGGTGGAACCAGGCAGGGAAACGGAGCAGAGAGATCGCTTCTCTTCTGCCTTCCACACACACACACACACACACACACACACACACACACACACACGCACGCACACGCGCACACGCGCACGCGCATACTTAAACGCGCGCCCGGAGCCGCCGCGCGCGCGCACCCGCCGCGTAGGGAAGCAGAAGGTCGCGCGAGCCGCAGCTCCGAGTCGCCGTGACGCTCCGTCGGGACCGCGCACCGTGTCTCAGCCTCGATGGCCGCGAGCGCCGCCTGACGCCCGCGCCCGCGCCCACGCCGCCTCCACGCACACGCGCGCACGCCCACGCGCCCAGGCTGAAAGGTGGACGAACCCGGACTCCTCCACTCTCCCGGCTGCGCGCGCCATGGCCTCCGCCTTCCACAGCGCGCGGGACCCGCTCGAGCTCACCAGCAGCGAATCCTCCGACACCGAGACCGCGGGTACGAGCACTATTATCACTATTATCACCATTATCACTATTAATATTACTATTAGTAATAATATTGTTGTTATTAGTCTCATTAGTAGTAGTTGTATAGGTATTATTGTTAGTATTAGTATTATTAAGTTGTAAATAAATAGCTAACACAACTCAGTTGGCGCTCGGTTGCAATTTTTTTTTTTTTAAATTACATTCGCGGCACAATGATCGTCACGTTTTTACAATACAGTTCTTAAACCGACAGTTTATATTTTTCAATTTAGTTTAACCTAGAATTATTATTAGCATTAGTATTATAAGTTGTAAATAAATAGCTAACACAACTCCATTGGCGCTCGGTTGCAAGTCCCGGCAAACCAATTTTTTTTTTTTAATTACATTCGCGGCACAGTGATCGTCACGTTTTTGCAATACAGTTCTTAAACCGACAGTACAATTGTTTTTATTTAGTTTAACCTAGAGTTATTAGTATTAGTATTATAAGTTGTAAATAAATAGCTAACACAATTTAGTTGCCGCTCGGTTGCATGTCCCGGCAAACCATTTTTTTTTATTACATTCGCGGCACAGTGATCGTCACGTTTTTACGATACCCTTCTTAAACCGACCATTTATATTTTTTTATTTATTTTAACCTAGATATATTAGTATTATTAGTATTAGTAGTAGTGGTATTAGTATTATAAGTTGTAAATAAATAGCTAACACAATTTTGTTGGCGCTCGGTTGGAAGTCGCGGCAATTTATACGTTTAACCTAGAATTATTAGTAGTAGTGGTATTAGTAATATTAAGTTGTAAATAAATAGCTAACACAACTCAGTTGGCGATCGGTTGCAAGTCGCAGCAAACCAATGTTTTTTAAATTACATTCGCGGCACAATGATCGTCACGTTTTTACAATATAGTTCTTAAACCGACAGTTTATATATTCTTATTTAGTTTAACCTCGAATTATTAGTATTATTGGTATTAGTAATAGTATTATACGTTGTAAATAAATAGCTAACACAACTCAGTTGGCGCTCGGTTGGAAGTCGCGGCAAACAATTAAAAAAAAATTACATTCGCGGCACAATGATCGTCACGTTTTTGCATTATAGTTTTTAAACCGACAGTTTTTTTTATTATTTAGTTTAACCTACAATTATTAGTATTAATATTAGTTTTAGTATTATTAAATTGTAAATAAATAGCGACCACAACTCAGTTGGCGCTCGGTTGGAAGTCGCGTCACTCCAAGTTTACCATTTACCCGTTTCGGCTTTTAAAATTACATTCGCGGCACAGTGATCGTCAAGTTTTTACGATACAATTTTTGCAAACCGACAATTTATACGTTTAAACTACAATTATTAGTATTAGTAGTAGTGGTATTAGTTGTAAATAAATACCTAACACAACTAAGTTGGCGCCTGGTTGGAAGTCGCGGCAATTTATAAGTTTGAACTACAATTATTCGTCTTAGTAGTATAAGTATAATAAGTTGTAAATAAATAGCTTACACAACTGAGTTGGCGCTCGGTTGGAAGTCGCGGCAAACAAATTTAAAGACTTTTTAAATTACATTCGCGGCACAATGATCGTCACGCGTTTTTACAATACAATTTTGAAAACCGAACATTTATAAGTTTAACCTACAATTATTTGTATTAGTATTATTATTATTATTAATTATACATATATCAGTATATTAGTCATTAGTACTATTTAATTAGTATATATTAGTAATTATAGTAGTAGTTGTTGTAGTACTAGTATTGGTATTAATTTTTTATTAGTATTATTATTAGTAGTAGTTGTATTACTATTATTATTATTATTATTATTATTATTATTATTATTATTATTATTATAAGTTGTAAATAAAAGCTAAACACAACTCAGCGTGACCGCGTTTTTCCAATACAATTTTTAAAACCGACGATTTATAAATTTAACCTACAATTATTAGTATTATTAGTAGTAGTATTAGTAGTAGTCGTATTGGTGTTATTAGTGGCGTTAGTATTATTGTTATAAGTTGTAAATAAACGCTAACACAACTCATTTGGAGCTCGGTTGTTAGTCGCGGCACTGACAATGCAATTTACAATACAATTTTAAACCTAAGTTTAAACTACAATCAGGAGCAATTAATAAACGAGGCACAACGAACCGCGATTGATTGGAACGCACACAAAATACTACATTGAATCGAATCGAGAGCCGATTGTGATTATTGGTTCGTCGGGAAAACGCGAAACGCTCAGGCGCTGTTACGTACAATGATCAATGATAATCCTAACACACACACACACACACACACATATAGTTTTTAATTTTAACTATGATACTATTATACTATTAAATTATATTATACTATGCAACCATATTATTACAATTTGTATTGTATACTCTACATGAAACGTTTACGTTATAAATTAAAATATTCTATAAATCATTATGAAATATTTATTATGATATTATTCCGTAGGAAATCTTTCGAGTCGATTGTTGAAATTGATCGTAATTTAATATAATAATTGGTTTAAAAGGTCGCGTCGACGACTTTGTCGTTTCAAAGCGCGTGCACGGTTGTATAAACCGTGCTTTTAAAACGCCACCCCGACTCGTTTGTGTCGTATTGTGTCGTATTGTGTCGTATTTTGTTGTATTGTGTTGCTATCGTACGATAAATCTTAATATCACAAAATAGCTAGGGCGACAATATATATCACGTGACTTTAATGTAGCTCAATAGGCCGTACGACGATTGTTTAAAATGATTAAAAAAAAAACTTAGCGACACTTGATGTGTTGCTATTATAATATATATTACATGTTTAATATAGTAAATTAGTTAGTTAGTTAGTTAGTTAGTTAGTTGTCTATTCTTTGATTTAGGTGTGTGATGCACAAAAAACATACTATTTAAGGGTTTAAGGCGAATGAAAAACGTATTAATTTGATTGGAAACTATTGATTTGATTGAATCATGAATGAATGAATGAATGAAAGACGCCGACGGGAGAAAACGATTCCGACTCGACTCAGCGATCGGAAAGTGTTTTGAATTTTAGTAAAGCAATCGAATTTAGCTAAATTACATTTCCAATGATGTTTATTAATAACAAAAATGCGATTTGATCAATTAATTCAAATATTACAACGTTGCTATTTGTGTAAATCGTTGATCATTTCGTTTGAAACCAACTAACGGGATTTAGACGGATCCGTTCGGATCGTTTGCTTATAAACAAATACATTTTAATCAAATAAAAGAACGATACCTGGCTGCACGTGCGTTTTGCTGCAAGGACAATAAAATAAATAGCGGCAGGAAAAACAATTTGGCAGCGAAACACGGTTCCAAGCAATAGAGCTTTTTAATAAATAAAAACCCGCCTTCAGCTAATAATAATAATATTAATAATATAAATTGTAGTCGGTGGCATTTATTTATATATAATTGTATATCGTACTAAATTGGTTATATTAATTTCAGCTTCGTCATACCAATAAAAAATAGTTTGCACAGTCAACCTCATTACACTAATCATATTTGTATATTACGCGGGAAAGGTGTCACGTGGTGGAGCATTCCGACAATAAACAAGGTCCTAAGTTGGAATTCGGTTCCCTTAAGGTTGTGTTAAATAATTAACGATTTTAAAGTCAAATCGAGTGACCTGAGAAAATTGGAACGCTAAAATTGCTATAGCGTATAATGTTAGTATTGTATTGTAATGTAAAGTACGAGTTGCATTCTGTGCAACAATCAAATTTAATAGCTTGTAATAATCCTTGTAGGGTTTCATATATACAGTAAATTATTGGTGTACACAACGTGGTTCTCTATGAACGTAAAAGCGTGTGACGACAATTCTACGTCGGTGACTTTTTACATTTTTTTTATTGGAATTAACAACACAGTCGAGTGCACATTTAAATGCAGGATTTCCATGCAGCCCGTTTTCTACAACTGTCGCCTCGTGTTGCGTCACTAATCGTTTCTATCGTCGCTACAATTGAGTACGTTTTTAAACGCGCGAGGTAAATTAAATTAAATTGTTTGGGTAAAAATACGAGGAAAAGAAAATAATAAAGCAATGACACGGAAACCGGACGTTCATATTGAAATACGTTTTCTAGAAACAATTTTGGAAACGCACAAAAAAAAAAACAATTTAATTAATTAACATTAATCAAAAATTTTGGAAACGCACAAAAAAAACAATTTCATTAACATTAATAAAAAATTTGGAAACGCACAAAAAAAACAATTTAATGAACATTAATCAATTTTTTTGAAAACGCACAAAATAACCAATTTCATTAATTAACATTATTAAAAAATTTTGGAAACGCACAAAAAAAAACAATTTAATTAATTAACATTATTCAAAAATTTTGAAAACGCACAAAAAAAAAAACAATTTCATTAATTAACATTATTAAAAAATTTTGGAAACGCACAAAAAAAAAACCAATTTAATTAATTAACAATAATCAAAAATTTTGAAAACGCACAAAAAAAACAATTTAATGAACATTAATCAAATTTTTTGAAAACGCACAAAAAAACCAATTTCATTAATTAACATTATTAAAAAATTTTGGAAACGCACAAAAAAAACAATTTAATTAATTAACATTCATCGAAAATTTTGGAAACGCACAAAAAAAACAATTTAATTAATTAACATTATTAAAAATTTTTGAAAACGCACAAAAAAAGACAATTTAATTAATTAACAATAATCAACATAGTTGTATACAGATCATTTAGTTTATTATTTAGTTGACTTCGATTGTGTTTTTCATTGGTTGGTTGGTTGGTTGGTTGGTGAACGTTCGCAGATAAAGAGCGGGGAGTCGAAACGCACGGCGATGACGTCAGCGAGGACGCGCAGCAGCAGAAGAAGAAGCAGCGACGGCAGAGGACGCACTTCACGAGCCAGCAGCTGCACGAGCTCGAGACGACCTTCCAGAGGAACCGATACCCCGACATGAGCACGCGCGAGGAGATCGCCGTGTGGACCAACCTGACGGAGGCGCGCGTCAGGGTAACCAATTTAATTACCATTAATTAGCGTCACAATCATCGTCATCATACCAATAAGGTGTCCGGCGACCGTTCTCCATGTATGGGCATGGAGAACCCAACGTGACCCTAGTAGACCAATGAGCGGCAAAAATTGGACGGATGGACAATTTTATTATTATTATTATTATTATTATTATTATTTTTATTATCATCATTATTCATTCATTCATTCATTCATTCATTATCTCCCGCTTTATCCTCTATTAGGGTCGGTGGGGTTCCCCATGCCCATCCAGGGGAGAACGTCTCAGGCGCTGGGCAGATAGACCCAGGACAGGGCGCCAATCCATCGCTGGGCACACACTCACTCACACATACACACTCTATAGGGGGCAATTTTGAGAATTCAATTAACTTGATCCATGTTTTTGGACTGTGGGAGGAAACCGGAGAACCCGGAGGAAACCCACGCAGACACGGGGAGAACATGGAAACTCCACCCAGATGGGGATTCGAACCGGGAATCCCTAGTGCTGAGAGGCGAATGTGCTAAACACTAAGCCACCGTGCCGCCCATTATTATTATTATTATTATTATTATTATTATTATTATTATTATTAATATTATTGGTGGTTGGCATGTTCTCTCAGCGCTAGGAATTCCCACTTCGAATCACCATCTGGGTGGAGTTTTCATGTTCTCCCCGTGTCCACATAGGGTTCCTCCGGGTTCTCCGGTTTCCTCCCACAGTCTAAAAACATGAATCAAGGTCAAGTGAATACTTCAAATTGCCCCATATAGAGTGTGTGTGTGAGTGTGTGTCCAGTGATAGATTGCCCCCTGCGTGTATCTTCCCAGCGCCCGAGACGTTCTCCCCTGGATGGGCATGGAGAACCCCCCCCCCCCCCAACGTGACCCTAGTAGACCATTAAGCGGCAAAAATTGGATGGATGGATAACTTTATTATTATTATTATTATTATTATTATTATTATTATTATTGGTGTTGGTTGGCATGTTCTCCTCTCAGAGCTAGGGATTCCCACTTCGAATCCCAATCTGGGTGGAGTTTACATGTTCTCCCCGTGTCCGTGTGGGTTTCCTCCCACAGTCCAAAAAACATGGACCAAGGTCAATCGGAGTTCTCCAAATTGCCCCATATAGAGTGTGAGTATGTCCAGGGGTAGATTGCCCCCCTGTCCTGGGTGTATCTGCCCAGCACCCGAGACGTTCTCCCCCGGATGGGCATGGGGAACCCCCCCCCCCCACGACCCTAGTAGAGGATAAAGTGGATAATTATTACTATTATTATTACTATTATTATTATTATTATTATTATTATTATTATTATTATTATTATTAGATACATGATCAAAGCTCGAGTTCGATGTGCGATGACGTCATATTGAAGGATATCGTTGTCGGATGAGTTAAATAAAAATAATGCTTGTTTTTATTATTATTATTATTATTATTATTATTATTATTATTATTATTATTATAAGATATTCGACAGAATTAAAGGCTTGAAAAATGAAATCAAAGCTCGAGTTCGATGTGCGATGACGTCATATCGAAATACAGTGGAATGATTCCAATAAAATTATGCTATTATTATTATTATTATTATTATTATTATTATTATTATTATTATTACTATTATAAGATACATGACAGAAACAGAGGTTTAGAACCCCTGTGTGTGCACGTGGGGTTCCTCCGGGGGGAGGGGGGGTTATACATCCTCGTCTCCGGGTGGGGGAGGTGATCGTGTAATAATCTAAAAAGCGTGCCGTAAATTCAGTCGAATTTGATTTTATTCTATTCTAGAAAAAAAACAGCAATAACACGAGGACGCGCGATGACGTCACATTGACATAGATTTATGTAAACAATTTTTGGAAACGCAAAGAAATTCGAAACGATAAGTTATTTAAGCCATTTTTTTTTATTGGATTTTCTAATCACGCGATATTAATACGGTTTAGTTTAATTTCAAATAGATTCAAATGCGCAGGCGCGACGCGACGAAGACATAGTTTGTGAATTAAATTTGTAACTTAAAGTTAGAACGTAGAACCACCAAACGCACACCATTGGTCGAATGATTCAAATAAAAATGACGCATTATTATTATTATTATTATTATTATTATTATTATTATTATTATTATTATTGATATTTTCGCTCATACGTACCCAACATCCCAACATTTGCTACGTAAAAACAAACTTATTTAAAGCGTACTACAGATTTGACTCTGACGTCATTCGGTTTTTCCAAATCACTCTATTGAAACGCATTAAGTTTGCGCTCTTACGAACTATTTACGAAGTTTTCTCACAGCGGCAATATTCAGATATTCGGTTTAATGGTGTGTTATTTAAATTCCGTTTAGAAAGTAGCGATGCAGTCCGTAATAATAATAATAATAATAATAATAATAATAACGAATTAGTAAGAAAAGCGACAACAGCAACGATATAAAATACTACTACTAAATAATAATAATAATAATCGCATTGTTCATATTTGCTACTAGACTAGTTAAAAAAGATAATTAATTATAAATGTATTTATTAGTCACCGATATTAACACGTAACGCCGTGAAGTTTATTCTACAATTCAATAATATTGGTCTATTATATTTATATTTCTTTATATTTTAGCCGTGCTGACGTCATCGTCGTCGTGTTTGCAGCCTGCTTTCAAAATATGAAGATTACTAAAAAAAAAGTCCTGTTTCGTATTTAATTGCAGTTTATTATTATTATTATTATTATTATTATTATTATTATTATAAGATACATGACCGAATTAGAAGTTTGAAAAATGCAATCGAAGCTCGAGTTCGAGGTGCGATGACGTCATGATGAAATGCATTGGAATGGTCTCGTTTTTTTTAATTTATTATTATTCGATCGTATTTAATTGTAGTTTAATAGTAGAATTAATTTAATTAGGTCAGTCCGTTAGTGGAACGTGTTGCGAGCGAAAGCAGAGGAAGATGAGGAAGATGAGGAAGATGAGGGATGCTCTGCACGAGCGTTGCGTTCGGAACAACTCCGACGCGAACGCTGCTTTAATAATAACAACAATTTATTATTATTATTATTATTATTATTATTATTATTATTATTATTATTATTATTATTATTATTATTATTATACAATTTATTGATAGGCATTTTGCAAAACGCACTAGGACACCGTACGTGGGAACTAAAATCAATTAAAAAGCGTACGAACTAACAAACACAACATTTAACATTAACATAAAAAAAAAGAATACGAAGAGAGCGAGTTTAACGTTTTTCTTGAAATAATGAAATTGGAACTATTAAAGGGGATTGTAATCACGAGGTTGGTGCTAAGAGTCGTGGAAGCGCATCGAGTTCGGGGATCCGATCAATCGATTTATAGTTACTATTATTAATAGTAAAAATAGCAACAACAACAAAAAAAACATAATAACAATAAAATTAACATAATAACATTAATAATAAGTAGAGAATGGACCCGGTGATGGGTTGGCGGCCTGTTCTGGGTGTACCCAAACGTTCTCCCCTGGAGAACCATGACCCTAATAGAGTATTAAGCGGAAGATAATGGATTAATAATAATAATAATAATAATAATAATAATAATAATAATAAATCTTTTATATACGTCATCAATGTGAGGAGCAAGGCCCTCCATTGTTCGTGGGTGCTGTGGCTTTGCATAAAAGTGTCTGCTAAATGAGCAAATATAATAATAATAATAATAATAATAATAATAATAATAATATGCCCAGCAGTTGTATATACACTGTCCAGGTCCACTCAAGGGACCAACATGGGTCCAGGAGCATTACTATGACCAATCATGTACTCGACTCCACTTGTAGGTTGCTTTCATCAGATAAAGGTAATATAATAATAATAATAATAATAATACTAATAATATGCCCAGCGATAGATTGGTGCCTTGCCCCCCATCCAGGGCCCGAACCATCTCCATGTCCCTAATATAGAATTAGGCGGAAGATAATGGATGAATAATAATAATAATAATAATAAACTCAGGTCCACTGAAGTGATCATGTGGGTCCTCGAACCTTAAGCCTCATTGAGCAAGAACCTTTATTAATAATAATAATTATTATTATTATAATATTAAAATGCCTAGCAAACATCCAGCGCCCGAACCCCCAAAATGACTGCAATAGAGGATTAAGCATAAGATGATAATAATAATAATAATAATAATAATAATATGCCCAGCCATGGATTGGCGCCCTGTCCTGGGTCTGTCTGCCCAGCGCCCGAGACGTTCTCCCCTGGATGGGCATGGGGAACCCCACCACGACCCTAATAGAGGATAAGCGGAAGATAATGAATGAATGAATAATAATAATAATAATAATAATAATAATAATAATAATATATGATATATAATAGTATATACTATACCGCTTTATCCTCTATTAGGGTCGCGGGGGGGGGGGGGGGTTCCCCATGCCCATCCAGGGGAGAACGTTTCGGGCGCTGTGCAGATACACCCAGGACAGGGGGGCAATCTATCGCTGGACACACACTTACTCATACACAAACACATTATATATGGGGCAATTTGGAGCATTCAGTTCACCTTGATCCATGTTTTTGGACTGTGGGGCAATCTGATCACACTCACTTACACAGACACACTATATGGGGCAATTTGGAGCATTCAGTTTACCTTAATCCATGTTTTTAGACTGTGGGGCAATCTAATCACACTCACTCACCCAGACACACTCTATATGGGGCAATTTGGAGCATTCGGTTTACCTTGATCCATGTTTTTGGACTGCGGGGCAATCTAATCGCACTCACTCACCTAGACACACTCTATATGGGGCAATTTGAAGCATTCGGTTTACCTTGATCCATGTTTTTGGACTGTGGTGCAATCTAATCACACTCACTCACCCAGACACACACTATATGGGGCAATTTGGAGCATTCGGTTTACCTTGATCCATGTTTTTGGACTG
>JAFMOD010000933.1:0-33622 GCA_019802435.1 Corydoras maculifer
CATCTCTGTTGGCATATGTGTCTGTCTGTCTACATCTCTGTTGGGATATGTGTCTGTCTCTCTGTTGGCATATGTGTCTGTCAGTCTCTATGTATGTGTCTGTCTCTCTGTCTGTCTGTCTGCATCTCTGTTGGGATATGTCTGTCTGTCTCTCGGCCTGTTTCTGTCTTCGTCTCTCTGTTGTGTTCTGTGTCTGTCTCTCTGTCTGTGTGTGTGTCTCCGTCTCTCTATTGGGATCTGTGTTTGTCTATCTCTCTGTCTGTCTCTGTCTCTCTGTCTGTCTCTGTCTCTCTGTCTGTCTCTTCGTCTCTGTGTTGGAATCTGTGTCTTTCTTCGTCTCTCTTTTGTCTCTTTCTCTTTTTGTCTTGATGTTTGTCTCTCTCTCTTTCAGGATGGGTGTGTCTCTGTTTGTCTGTCTGTCTCTCTCTGTCTGTGTCTGCCCCCTGAGTAGACACACACACACACACACACACACACACACACACACACACACACACACATATATATATATATGATCGTCGTGCGAAAATCAATAAAGTTGTGGCTGTACCATGTCGCCAAACTTTCACCCAGAATGAAGAGCAGTTTGTTTACTGTCCTCCACTCTGCGACCTTAATAACAGTCCAGTTCCATTTCCCCCACATGCAGAACCAACCCCGACTCATTTCTCAACTGGGTTTGAAGTAATCTCATTTCTGTGTCAGATGGAGGTGGAGCGAGCTCTGTTGGAGGGAGAGCAGGAGTCCGAGATGGCTCAACTTCAACAGGACAAGGAGGCTCTGGAACAGCTCAAAGACAAACTGGCTGACCTGGAGAAGAAGGTGCAAGAAGAGAAGACCGAGGTATGGACCTCACCACCCCCTCACCCCGCACACAGCGCCCAGCGGTCAGGCGCTAAGCTCCCCGTCTATCCGTTTCACACACTCTCAGCTTCATATAGCTCATAGCGCAGAGGCATCACTTTCTCACACTCAACAGAAGAGCTCGGCCAGCATCTCCCAGCAGCTGCTCCATCAGCGCCGAGCTCATACTACATTCATATTTTTATACATTTATTTTATATATATATATATATATATATATATATATATATATATATATATATATATATATATAGTGCCAAGCGATGGATTGGCGCCCTGTCCTGGGTGTATCTGCCCAGCACATGAAACGTTCTCCCCTGGATGGGCATGGGGAACCCCACCGTGACCCTAGTAGAGGATAAAGCGGGAGACAATGAATGAATTGATGAATGAATTGATGAATGAATATATATATATATATATATATATATATATATATATATATATATCGCTGGGCAATTCTATATGGGGCAATTTAGAGAATTTAATTGACTTGATCCATGTTTTTGGACTGTGGGTGGAAACCGGAGAACCTGGAGGAAACCCACGCGGACACGGGAAGAACATGGAAACTCCATCCAGATTGGGATTCGAACCGGGAATCCCCAGCAGCGCTAAGAGGAGAACATGCTAACCACTAAGCCATCGTGCCGCCCTATATATATATATATATATATATATATATATATATATATATATATATATATATATGGGGCAGCACGATGCCTTGGTGGTTAGCATGTATATATATATATATATTAAATTTATAGTTGAATATTCTATATTATATATATTCATAGTTGTATATATTACATATCTGTACTGTATTTTTATTATTTCATTTTCTTCTTTTAAATTAAAATTTCAGCTCTAACTTTAATAGGGTATACGGGGTCCTTGAGCCATAATTTTGTTTTTGTCCCATTTACCACGTGATATAAATGATAATAAAAATTTCTTGAATCTTGAATCTTGAGAACCAGAGTGAAAGACATTTCAGGAACACCTACATGGTTTATCTAAAATTGGCTCAACGACTGCAAGACTCATAGGGTTGTTGCTCATCGGGAACAGCAGTTGAAATGAATTAAAGAACTTAATAGCATCTCGTTTGACATTTTGACTCAAACAACTCCAATTCCTCCTTAAATTCCAGTTCCTCCTGCTATTTTTTTTACTCTGGAAGTTCCATCCATTCATTATCTTCTGCTTTATCCTCTACTTGAGTCATGGGGGGGTTCCCCATGCCCATCCAGGGAAGAGCGTTTCAGGCGCTGGGCAGATACACCCAGGACAGGACACCAATCTATCACTGGGCACACACTCACTCACACAGACACACACACTATAATGGGGCAATTTGGAGAATTTAATTAATCCATGTTTTTGGACTGTGGGAGGAAACCGGAGGAACCCGGAGGAAACCCACGCGGACACGGGGAGAACATGGAAACTCCACCCAGATTGGGATTCAAACTGGGAATCCCCAGCAATAAGGAGGAGAACATGCTAACCACTAAGCCACCGTGCCGCCCGGTCTGTTTTCTTGTCTGAAATGTGACAGCTGGTTCTTTGGTTTTTAAATTCTGACCTATTAAACTTGATCTCACCTTTGTACTGGTTTAAAGGTGAAGACATTCGGTGGGAGGAGTGACATTTTGCAGAAGTGATGTGTGGGATATTTGTCAGTACACTCACTGACCTCATGGAACATATTCTTCATTGTTTCTATACTCCGTATTCATTTCAGCGTTTTAACTTGTTATATAGACATCCTCTGTACTTGGACTGACAGACTATAGCTGTTTGGACCACCACATAGCAGATGTGTTTATCTGAATGGTGGATCATTCTAAACACTGCAGTGACACTAATGGGGTGGAGGTGGGGTGCTGTTATAAGTGCACCAGACACAAAACACACCGCTGTTTAAATACATTGGACACGTGGACCTTGTTTCTCCACCTCATGGATACACAATCACGTTGGATAAGATGAGTCTGAACTAATAGAAATGAGATGGAAAAACGGGTAGCAAAATATGAAGTGTGCCATCTATTGGTGAAACACTGGCATAGCAGGGAAAAGAAACGCAAGTAACGTCTAATGACGGAACATTTCAATATTGTAGTTTGGAAGTCTGGTGGGTCGGATCCAAAGTTCTAACCGTCCGCCTCACGCTCACGTTAGAATATGTGTCTGTCTGTCTGTCTGTCTGTCTGTCTTTCTGTCTGTCTCTCTGCCTGTGCCTGTGTCTTCGTTTCTCTCTGTTGGGATATGTCCCTGTCTCGCTGCCTGTGTCTGTCTGTCTCTCAGCCTCTGTCTTCGTCTCTCTGTTGGGATATGTCTCTGTCTCTCTGCCTGTGTCTAGGTCTTTGTCCCTCTGTTGGGATATGTCTCTGTCTCTCTGCCTGGGTCTATGTCTTTGTCTCTCTGTTGGGCTATGTCTGTCTCGCTACCGGTGTCTTCGTCTCCCTGTTGGGATATGTCTGTCCTTGTCTCTCTGTTGGGATATGTGTCTGTCTCTCT
Source organism: Corydoras maculifer (assembly GCA_019802435.1). Taxonomy (NCBI): domain Eukaryota; kingdom Metazoa; phylum Chordata; class Actinopteri; order Siluriformes; family Callichthyidae; genus Corydoras; species Corydoras maculifer. Next base: position 3,394 of record JAFMOD010000933.1, read on the forward strand.
TCCTGTGTCTGTCTGTCTCTCTGCCTCTGTCTTGATCTCTCTGTTGGGATATGTCTCTGTCTCTCTGCCTGGGTCTGTGTCTTTGTCTCTCTGTTGGGATATGTCTCTGTCTCTCTGCCTGGGTCTATGTCTTTGTCTCTCTGTTGGGATATGTCTCTGTCTCTCTGCCTGGGTCTATGTCTTTGTCTCTCTGTTGGGATATGTCTGTCTCGCTGCCGGTGTCTTCGTCTCCCTGTTGGGATATGTCTCTGTCTCTCTGCCTGGGTCTGTGTCTTTGTCTCTCTGTTGGGATATGTCTGTCCTTGTCTCTCTGTTGGGATATGTGTCTGTCTCTCTGCCTGGGTCTATGTCTTTGTCTCTCTGTTGGGATATGTCTGTCTCGCTGCCGGTGTCTTCGTTCTGTCTCTCTTCCTGTGTCTGTCTGTCTCTCTGCCTCTGTCTTAATTTCTCTGTTGGGATATGTCTCTGTCTCTCTGCCTGGGTCTGTGTCTTTGTCTCTCTGTTGGGATATGTCTGTCCTTGTCTCTCTGTTGGGATATGTGTCTGTCTCTCTTCCTGTGTCTGTGTCTGTTTGTCTCTCTGCCTCTGTCTTCATCTCTCTGTTGGGATATGTCTGCCTGTATCTGTGTCTTTGTCTCTCTGTTGGGATATGTCTGCCTGTATCTGTGTCTTTGTCTCTCTGTTGGGATATGTGTCTGTCTTCGTCTCTCTGTTGGGATATGTCTACAATATTGAAATGTTCCGTTATCTCTTTGTTGGGATATGTGTCTTTGTCTCTCAGTTGGAATATATCTCTGTTTGGATGTGTCCTTAAAGAAATGAGAAGTGATGGATGTTAAAGACCGTACCTTTATGTTAAATGGAAGTTTAAAAGCTTACTGTGTAAATAAGCAAAAAATAGTGTATGAAAGTTACACACTATAGTTACAAAACAAGCTTTAAAGGTTAAAAATGCATTTATTAAAAACAAAAATGCTAATAAACTGGACTTTTGCAACGTAATCTAGTCTGCTTCTTAAAATAAACACTGATCATGTTTCTCTAAAAATCAAATACCGCCGTCTAGTGGCCAAATTAATTGGGATTCGAACCTGAATCCCTAGTGCTGAGAGGAGAACATGCTAAACCACCGTGCCGCCACTTTATAAAATCTATCAGGAAATGAAATGTATTGAATATACATACCATCCTCTGGTACCCCAGTTTAAGAACCACTGCACTAATACGTTCATTTTCTGCTCCTCATCATCATTTACATTTACATCTGATTCCATTGTAATAACTAACCCATCCTCCACCAGCTGCACCTGCACTAACGCCTCTGCCCTCTCTCTCTCTCTCTTTGCCCCATGTACATGTATGTGTATGTTAAAGGATAAAACCCAGCTCGATGCCGAGCGGGTAAAACTAGAGCGCCTGGCCGAACTGCTAGCCGAGCAGCGGGCTCAGCTGGACACGTGTCCCGAGGCCCTAAAAGAGCAGCTCCTCCTCCAGCTGTCCAGGGTCAGTACTCACTCACACTGAGCCTTCATCCTCCTCTTCCTCTCGTCTGTGTTAACCCAAACTTTCGTGCTTTTTTTTCACTTACCGGCTTCCTCCCTCTGAATAATGAGATGAAATGGCGTCATCTGTCACTTCTGTTCCTGCATGTGTCCTTCACACTTGTATTGTCTGGATGCTTATTAAGTAATGGTGCATGAGGCCACACAGGCTGCATGCTGAGCTGGAGTGGCAGGAATGTGGTGTGTGTGTGGGGGGGGGGGGTAAAGTGATGTAAGTGTGAGGAATGATGTGTAGAAATCAGAACTTGCAGACAGCTGGGGTATAATGTTGTTGGAGGACATGGGTACAAAGACATGTTGGATTTAAAGGTCAGCGGTCAGCAGCAAGTCAGAGCGCCTACTGGTCTGTACTGGTATTAAAAGATCAGATATATTTGGAAAGCGGGCAGCACGGTGGTTTAGTGGTTAACATGTTCTCCTCTCAGCGCTAGGGATTCCCGGTTCGATTCCCAATCTGGGTGGAGTTTCCATGTTCTCCAGTGGGTTTCCTCTGGGTTCTCCAGTTTTCTGCCACAGTCAATTTAATGGAGTTCTCCAAATTTCCCCATATAGAGTGTGTTTGTGTGAGTGAGTGAATGTGTGCCCAGCAATAGATAGGCGTCCTGTCCTGGGTGTATCTGCCCAGCGCCCAAACCGTTCTCCCCTGGATGGGCATGGGGAACCGAGTAGTGCGTAAATCGTGCGACACAACGAATCGATAATGAAATTCAATGTCGACACTTTTCTTAATCGATTTTTATCTATATTATCGATTAGTTGGCGGCACGGTGGCTTAGTGGTTAGCACGTTCGCCTCTCAGCGCTAGGGATTCCCGGTTCGAATCCCCATCTGGGTGGAGTTTCCGTGTTCTCCCCGTGTCTGCGTGGGTTTCCTCCGGGTTCTCCGGTTTCTTCCCACAGTCTAAAAACATGGATCAAGTCAATTGAATTCTACAAAATTGCCCCATATAGAGTGTGTCTGTGTCAGTGAGTGTGTTCCCAGTGATAGATTATAACCCTGTCCTGGGTGTATCTGCCCAGCCCCCGAGACGTTCTCCCCTGGATGGGCATGGGGAACCCCCCCCCTCCACGACCCTAATAGAGGATAAAGCGGAAGATAATGAATGAATGAATTCATTGAATGATTCGTTGTTGCAGCCCTAATCTGTTACAGCTTTTGAATGAGGGGTTGGTTTCATGTAACAGGATCTCAGATACAGTTATCTCTATAGTTTAGGTAAAACATTGTCGGATTCCAGGCGGCACGGTGGCATAGTGGTTGGCATATTCTCCTCTAGGAATTCCCGGTTCGAATGCCAATCTGGGTGGAGTGTCCATTTTCTCCCCGTGTCTGTGTGGGTTTCCTCCGGGTTCTCCGGTTTCCTCCCACAGTTCAAAAACATTGATTAAATCAATTAAATTCTCCAAACTGACACATATAAGAGTGTGTCTGTGTGTGTGAGTTTGTGCCCAGTGAAAGACTGGATGTAGTATCTGCCCAGCGCCTGAAACGCTCTCCCCTGGATGGGCATGGGGAACCCCCCCGCGACCCTAATAGAGGATAAAGCAGAAGATAATGGATGGATGGATTATTGTCGGATTCCATGATCTCTCAGTCAGGTTCGCTCCCTTCTTTTCCAATGCTGGAGCCCTGAGGTCCAATGGGTCAAGCGCTTGGAAGAATCAAGAGACCACCACAACGAAGGGTCATTATTGCTTCAGTTATTTCAGGTGGCAGCTTGGTATATAAAGGTACAGAGTAGAAAAACAAGGAGGTTTGGTTCATTTGATGTGCTCTCAATCAGGGAAGTAAAACCAGACACATCCCATATGATCCCATAAAAACCAGTACCCAACCGTATTCCTCCAACTGCTGCTATGCAAAACATATTTTGGCCAGAAGCCAAGGCTAACCAGAGGAAATGAACAAGTAATTATAAAACATAACAAGATGAATAAAACGATATGATAAGTGATCTAAAAGATAAAACTTATATTAAACTACTTCCCATCACTATCCATCCATTATCTTCTGCTTTATCCTCTATTAGTGTCGTGTGGGGGGGGGAGGGGGGGGGGTTCTCCATGCCCATCCAGGGGAGAACATCTCGGGCGCTGGGCAAATACACCCAGGACAGGACGCCAATCTATCACTGGGCACAAACTCTCTCACACAGACACACTCTATATGGGGCAATTTGGAGAATTCAGTTGACCTTGATCAAGTGTTTTGGACTGTTAGAGAAAATCTGAGAACCTGGAGGAAACCCACACGGACACGGGGAGAACATGGAACCTCCACCCATGTTGGCCTTAGTGGTTAGCATGTTCTCCTCTCGGCACTAGGTATTCCCGGTTCGAATTCCAATCTGGGTGGAGTTCTCCCCGTGTCCCCGTGGGTTTCCTCCGGGTTCTCCAGTTTCCTCCCACAGTCCAAAAACATGCATCAAGGTCAATTGAATTCACACTGTCCTGGGTGTATCTGCCCAGGGCCTGAAACGTTCTCTAGCTACACCAACACACAGATATAATGAATAGTCTGGCGGTAGCTTTCTACAATTTTTCCAGACTCAAAACCGTCTATAACTGTTCTACCAGGTGTCCAGTCTGTCTGGTTTAGACCTGTATGTATCCGTCTCTGTAGGATTCTGAATCTTTGGAAGTGGAAAGCAAGCGCTTCGAAGACCTAGAGTTCCAACAGCTGGAGAAAGAGAGTCGTCAGGACGAGGAGAAAGAGACTCAAACCCAGCAGCTACTCCGAGAGATCGCAGAATACCAGCGCAACACTGTCACTCGAAAGGTAAAGCATTATAGTTTTAAATAGTTTTAGATAGTTTTAAATAGTTCTAAGCTGTGTTTTAAAATAAATAGTTATGCATTTCTACGGATCTGTGTGTGTGTGGTCATAGTGGCTTAGTGGTTAGCATGTTCTCCTCTCAGTGCTTGGGATCCCAATCTGGGTGAAGTTTTCATGTGAGTTCCCCCTGAGTTCTCCTCCTTCTTTGTTTTCCTCCCACAGTCCTAAAACAAGGATTCAAGGTAAATCAAATACTCAAATTGCCCCTGTCCTGGGTGTATCTGCCCAGCGCCCGAGACGTTCTCCCTTGGATGAGAATGGGGAACCCCACTGCGACCCTAATAGAGGATAAAGCAGGAAAAAACGAATGAATAAATAAATAAAGGACATAAAAATCTGAATGTGGTCACAGTGACAGATGTTGTCCTTTTTTTTTTTTTTTTTTTTTTTTTTAGGAGAAGCTTCTCGCTCTAAAGAAACAGTCCAATCAGATAATCCATCAGGCCCAAAAAGAGAAGGACAGCTTTGTGAAGGAGAAATCGAACCTCCAGATGATGCTGCAGCGGGTAAGAGAATCCATCCATGCACTCATTCTGAATATGAGATAAGCCTTTATTGCTCCCACAATGCGGAAATTCACATTCCCAGCAGCAGTGACCGCAATTAGGAACGTTAAAAAGATACGTCTATAAGAAGTAATTAAAAAAAGGCAAATGTGTAGAATAGAAATCTGTAGATATAAAATAAAAATAAACTGATCAATTATGTGCATGGCGGTTACACACCTAATAAAGGGAGAACCAACACCCACCTGTGAAACATGCAACAAACCCCTCACTGTGAAACATTTACTTGTAGAATGCCCTAAGTATATACAGCATTGACGCTCTACTAAAATACCACAGACACTAAAGGAAACACTGAAACCTACAAACACAAAAAAAGTCCTAGCCTACCTAAAGATCACCGGTTTGAAGTTTCAAATATAAATTAAATTAGTTTGGACATCTAGCTTCATACCTAACCTCTTTTGCCCTGTAAACAACCTGAGAGTATACGGGGCGTTAAACAAACAAAGAAATGTGCATGGCGGCAGAGTGGTTTAGTGGTTAGCATGTTCTCCTCTCAGCACTAGGGATTCAGGTTCGAAGCCCAATCTGGGTGGAGTTTCCATGTTCTCCGCGTGTCCATGTGGGTTTCCTCCGGGTTCTCCGGTTTCCTCCCACAGTCCAAAAACATGAATTAAGGTCAATTGAATGCTTCAAATTGCCCCATATAGAGTGTATCTGTGTGAGTGAGTGTGTCCAGGGATAGATTGACGTCCTGTCCTGGGTGTATCTGCCCAGCACCCGAGACGTTCTCCCCTGGATGGACATGGGGAACCCCACCACGACCCTAATAGAGGATAAAGTGGAAGATAATAGATGGATGAGCGAATGAATATAGTGTACGTGTGTGTGTGTACTGTTAAATTAATAGTAAACAGACTTTGAGAACATGTTTATCTGGGTGGAGTTTCCATGTTCTCCCCGTGTCCGTGTGGGTTTCCTCCGGGTTCTCCGGTTTCCTCCCACAGTCCAAAAACATGGATCAAGGTCAATGGAATCCTCCAAATCGCCCCATATAGAGTGTGTTTGTGTGAGTGTGTGCCCAGTGATAGATTGGCGCCCTGTTCTGGGTCTTTCTGCCCAGCGCCCGAAACGTTCTCCCCTGGATGGGCATGGGGAACCCCACCGTGACCCTAGTAGAGGATGAAGCAGAAGATAATGAATGGATGATTAATTATATGATATATAATATGGAGGGGAGACAATAGAAATACTCTAGAAAATATAACGGTATTGCTCATATGATTAAATGAAGTCATTATTTCCAATAAAATAAATAAACAAAATAAACAAAATAAATTAAATAAAAAACAGATAATATGTTGAACATATAATGATTGAATTGTTATTGTACAGTGTTATTGTCGGGTTGGCAGAGTGATTACTAAGAGCAGTGCTGAATGTACTTATTATTACCTGGATATTAATTGAATTGTATACTAATTAAACATCCCCCTCATCGAGCAGGAAAAGGAGAACCTCGCTTGCTTGGAGAAGAAGTACTCTGAGCTGACGGGAGGTCAAAGTTTCCCTGTTAATCCCCTGAGTATGAAGGAGGTAAGTTCTGAGCAACAAGGAGGAATGAGAATCATCCTCCTACTGTGCTGGATTAAACACGAGTGTCAGATTAAATGTTAATCCCATTAGAATCTACACAAAATATACACAGAATAGAATACCGTGCCGCCCTCGCGGTAAATTGAATGTTCCAAATTGCCCCCACCCCCTCCCCCAACCCCCCGACCCTAGAAGATGATAAAGCAGAAGATAATGTTCTTAGTTATAAAGAGGGCACACTCTAATTATCCGCAATCAAAGTCCAGTAATAATGGCTCCACGGTGTTCCTGCAACAATATATCGTTTTGAAGTGTATTATTTTATTCATATCTGCTTTTTTTATTTGACAAGAAGACTTTCCCACCCAGCAGCAGGACTAAACCTTGTAATTATTAGACACAAACCATAAACTACCTTGATACATCCATCCATCTATCATCTTTCGCTTTATCCGCTTAATCCAGGGGAGAACATCTCAGATACACTCAGGACAGGGCGCCAATCTATCGCTGGACACACTCACTCACACACACAGACACACTCTATATGGGGCAATTTGGAGAATTCAATCAACCTTGATCCATGTTTTTGGACTGTGGGAGGAAACCAGAGAACCCGGAGGAAACCCACGCGGACACGGCGAGAACATGGAAACTCCTCCCAGATTGAGATTCGAACCGGGAATCCCTAGTGCTGAGAGGAGAACATGCTAATCACTAAGCCACCGTGCCGCCCTGTGCCGCCCGTGCCGACTGTGGAAGGAACCTGGAGGAAACCCACGCGGACACGGGGAGAACATGGAAACTCCACCCAGATTGGGATTCGAACCGGGAATCCCTAGAGGAGAACATGCTAACCACTAATCCACCATGCCGCCCTCCTTGACACATCCAATAAGCTGTAATGTCGAGGGGCCCACACACATTTTGCCCCCATTGTGCATCTTTGGCGGGAAAATGAAATCCTTAAAGGCAGTGGTCGGAAAACAAAGGTCTTCTTTCCCTGTTTCAGGACAGCTCCTTATTGGCTGACGTCTGTCAGCCCTGTAGTGACCTCATCCACATCCACAGGCTCTCACTACTTCCTGCCGATCTCTTAGCCTTTTCTTCTCTCTTCTCCGCTCTGTCCATCAAGAGCGCTGAGGTATTATGCTTCGCCTGTGCATCCTCTGCATGTGCACCCTCCAAACCCTGCTTTCACAAGTCGTTATCCCAAAATTCCCACTCTATTCCTCACTCCTTTGCTCTGTACCTGGATGTTGAATGTCATTAATGCTCGTTACCTGATGGGATGTACCTGACAGCCTTTCCTCTCATCTCTATTTTTCTATTCCTAATGTTCTGTTCTACAGGGTTATGTCACAGTCAATGAGCTCAATGAACTCTATTCAAAGCTGGTGGTAGAACCCACCCCAGAGTCCCCCCGTGCCCCAGAACAGGCCTCCCCGGATGCTCTGGGCTGTGGGTTTGAACCCAAGCCTAGTCCTGAAGATGGCCCACCTCCTTCTGCAGAGGATGAGGTGTGTGAAGAAGAGTTTGTGTCCACGCTGAGTTTACACACCTCGTTTTTGGTCGTGGGTCCTGGGTTTTTAACGACTTTGGAAACACTACATTAACATTTGGTCATTTAGCCGACGCTTCTTTATCCGATTCAATTTACGTATCCTAAGATTCAAAGATTCAGACTTTTTTGTCGTTTACGTAACGTGGTACATGAAATGTACACGAAATTCCGTTTGATGGACCCAGTTTACCCTAAGTGGTACTTTTTTTTTTTTTAAATATTATGTTAAAAAAATTATATTAATGATAAAATAAATAATAAAATAATGGCAATAAAAAAAATGAAATATAAATTATAGCAGCCGTAAGATATTGTCTGTTGGAAAGGTTTTGCAGTGTTTATTAACCCTAAGTAAAGGGTGGCTTAGTGGTTAACATGTTCACCTCTCAGTGATGGGAATCCGGGTTCGAATCCCAATCTGGGTGGAGTTTCCATGTTCTCCCCATGTCCACGTTAGTTTCCTCCGGGTTCTCCGGTTTCCTCCCACAGTCCAAAAACATGGATCAAATCAATTAAATTCTCCCAATTGCCCCATATACAGTGTGAGTGTGTGCCCCTGGATGGGCATGGGAACCCCCCCCCCAAGCAGAGGATTAACCAGAAAATAATGAATGATTATATTACTTGCCAGTGCCACATTAATTACTTTATCTTGTATTCATTCATCATCTTCCGCTTTATCCTCTACTAGGGTTGAGGGGGGGTTCCCCATGCCCATCCAGGGGAGAACGTTTCGGGTGCTGGGCAGATACACCCAGGACAGGGCGCCAATCTATCACTGGGCACCCACTCACTCACACACATACGAAGATAACTCTACAAGAGTAACAGCACCCTTCAGATTTTGTTCTTTTTTTTTATTTGTTACTTATTTAGTTTTTTAGTCTTTCTGTTCTTTTTTTTTTCTTTCTTTCTTTTCCTTCTTATTTATTTCATTTCCTTTTTTTTTGCCTTATTGTTTCTTTCTTTTCATTTTTTTCTTTTCCTTCCAATTTCTTACTACTTATGTTTCTTATAGTTACTTTATACTTTTTTCCTTCTTACTCTTTTATCTCTTTTTTCCCTTTTTTTTTATTTTAATAAAGTGTACACTTTTTTTCGTCCTTTTTTTCATTTCCTTTCATTCCTTTTCCTTTACTTCTTTTTTTCCTTAATTGTATTTTTTCTTTCTTTTTTCCCTTTCATTCTTTTTCATTTTTTTCCTTTTTGTTTCTTTTCTTTTCGTCTCTTTTTTCATCTTTACTTTCATTTCTTTTCTGATTTCTTATCCTTATTTATTTCCTTTCCTTTTCTTTCTGTTCTATGTTTTTTTTCTTTATGTTTCGAGTCTTTGTTTTTCTTATCTGCTTGCTCTCTCTCTTCTTAACCACTCAAGACATTCTTTCTGTGGAATAAAAAGTTAAATTTTTTACACATTACCTTAATAGATGTGTTAATATTTGAGCCGTTCTAATGAAACTAATTGGCATGTGTTTTTTTTTATTTTTTTTATTATTATTATTATTATTATTATTACTTTTGTATCACATCCTATTCAATTAGCAGTTTCAGATTCTGTCCATATTACATTTGCAAAGGTCTGATGTATGTGCTTAAACCAAAACTACAAAAAAAGTCAACAACCAAAAAAGCCCTTGATGTATCTTTGTTTAATTATTTATTCTGTTTTTTTAATTATTATTATCATTATTATTATTATTATTATTATTATATTATTAAGGACCCTGGCTGCATGGTCACTGTAGATTTTCCACTGAGATTTTCTTTCTCCCTTACCTTTGCTTATTCTTTCTGCATTTCTTTTCGCCAAGCTTTGCGTCTCTTCCTGCTCACTCTCCGTTCCTAACCCCCCCTCTGTGCACTGGCCTGAGGATATGGTGACTTACCTCGGTCCCTCTCCTCTCCCCGATTCTCCTCCTCCTCCTCTTCCTGCCAAAAAACACTCTCGCCATAGGCAGGTAAACCATGCGTGAGGTTCACTTTGTGCTCGTGCGAGTGTTTAACCTCGTGCAAGTCATCCATGTGCTCATGTTTCTCCTCAGCATTTCCGAAACCTGGAGGAACGGAAAAGACTGGGGAAAGAGGGTCACTGTGACACCCTGCCTCGCAAGAAGTCCCAGTCCTCAATCAACCCACAGTATAACTGCGCTACGTTAGGACGAACCACGCCAACTAAAGTAAGAATACATGACACATTGTTATATACATACAGCCATAAGTAATTCATTCTTTTATATATATATATATATATATATACAAAAAATATATAATATACATATACATATATATATATATATATATATATATATATATATATATATATATATATATACACATACATACATATATATATATATATTCATTCATTATCTCCTGCTTATCCTCTATTAGGGTCGCGGTGGGGTTCCCCATGCCCATCCAGGGGAGAACGTCTCGGGCGCTGGGCAGATAGACCCAGGACAGGGCGTCAATCCATCGCTGGGCACACACTCACTCACACAGACACACTCTATAGCGGGCAATTTTGAGAATTCAATTAACTTGGTCCATGTTTTTGGACTGTGGGAGGAAACCGGAGAACCCGGAGTAAACCCACGCAGACACGGGGAGAACATGGAAACTCCACCCAGATGGGGATTCGAACCGGGAATCCGTAGAGCTGAGAGGCAAACGTGCTAACCACTCATCTCTTTGTGTGTCTGGTAAAAAGTTTGCAAATGCAAACTTGAAAACACATTAATCAAATAAAGAATTTACCTATCAATGAAATAATTAGTGGTAATTAATAATTTTTTTTTCTATAAATAAATTGGGGCGGAGCAGTGGCTTAGTGGTTAGCATGTTCTCCTCTTAGCACTAGGGATTCCTGGTTCGAATCCCAATCTGGGTGGAGCTTCCATGTTTTCCCTGTGCCCGCATGGGTTCCTCCGGGTTCTCCGGTTTCTCACAGTCCAAAAACATGGATCAAGGTCAATTGAATTCTCCAAATTGCCCCATATAGAGTGTGTTTGAGTGCGAGACCATAATAGAGGATAAAGCAGAAGATAATGGATGCATAGATGAATAAATTGCCCATTTTCTACTAAATTTTCTACTTCACAAGTAATTAATTACTTTTGATGACAATACATGATAGGATAAAGTAATTTAACATGATATGGAGTGTGGTTTGTTTTTAACAAAAAATTCAATATTTAGCTTTATTTTAATATTAATATCTATTTTTTTTTACCTTTCAGTCACATCTGCCTTTGGTTCAGAGCTCCAGCTGTGGCAGTGTATTAAACCGGGTCCTTGGCGTGTCTTTGAAAGACTCAGACACACGCCGTCTGCACAAGGGTGAGAATACCCCCAAATACACAGACCACATTTTATATAATCTGCACTTTAAAGAACTTTCTTTATGCTAATTCCGTTTTGGGTTTCATTATCTTCCTCAGCAGGAACGTCGAAGAAAGGTAGGACAGTGGCGAGACACTTAATATGCATGCTAATTATACTGTTTTCACTGCAGTGAAAGTCACACAAACACACAATATGGGGCAATTTAAAGCAATTTAATTTTTAATTTTAATGTTTTGGGACTGTGGGGAGGAAACCTACGCAGACACGGGGAGAACATGGAAACCTAATTTATTTATTATCTTTTGCTTAATCCTCTACTAGGGTCGTGGGGGGGGGGGTCCCCAATCCATCCAAGGGAGAACATTTCAGGCGCTGGGCAGATACACCCAGGACAGGGTGTCAGTCTATCACTGGGCACACACTCACTCACACACAGACACACACTCTACAGTCTAGTCCTACATTAGTGCAATTTAAGTGCAATTTTTTCTACTTTATTGTGATTGTAAATATTACAGAACACCTTATATAGTAATAAAATACAAATCACCTTTCATCATAATATAAACTTAATATCCATCCATCCATTATCTTCCGCTTTATTCTCTATTAGGGTCACGGGGGGGTTTTCCATGCCCATCCAGGGGAGAACGTTTTGGGCACTGGGCAGATACACCCATGACAGGACACCAATCTATCACTGAGCACACTCTCACACCCACAAACACACTCTATATGGGGCAATTTGTAGAATTCAATTGACTTGATCTATGTTTTTGGACTGTGGGTGGAAACCCGGAGGAAACCCATGCAGACACAGAGAAAACATAGAAACTCCACCAAGATTGGGATTCGTACTGGAAATCCCTAGCGCTGAGAGGAGAACATGCTAACCACTAAGCCACCGTGCCGCCCATTTAATATATCCATCCATCCATCTATTATCTTCCTCTTTATCCTCTATTAGGGTCAAGGTGGGGTTCCCCATGCTCATCCAGGGGAGAACGTTTTGGGCACTGGGCAGATAGACCCAGGACAGGGCAACAATCACTTAATATATACAGTATAATAAATATAGAAAAAGTATTCGGCCCCCTTGAACTTTAAACTTTTGCAACATTTCAGGCTTCAAACATAAAGATATATAATTGTAATTGTTTGGGAAGAATCAACGACAAGTGGGACACAATCGTGAAGTGGAACGAAATTTATTGGATATTTTAATCTTTTTTTAGTAATAAAAAAATTTCATTTGGGGAATGCAATATTATTCGGCCCCTTTATTTTCATTGCAGCAAACTCACTCCAGTAGTTCAGCGTCAAATGTCGACCTGAATGACTGATGATGATAAATAGAATATGACATGCCACATATATAGCCGTAATTGTGCTGACGTGGCAATAAACCCCATCTATCCTCATCCTCTTTGCCGTAATAGAGGATTGTTTGGGTAAAAACACACATAAACCAACATATATGGGCATATATGTCCTCCCACGTCTCTCATTGGTGCTGTGGAAGGATATGTAGGATTCCCCAGGGCGAGCTCATCAGCGAGGCGGGCCCTTCCTCCTGCTTTACTGATGCCTATCTTTATAATTTTAGTTCGCTATCACATCCGTTGGAATGGGGCACGCTGGTGCAGTAGACATCACTGACCGTTGTGGCATCACAGCAGAGAGTGGGGCAGTACGGCGGCTCTCTGACTTTAGTTTAGAGGCTCTCGAATCGGGACACGGTGGCTGCAGTGTGTGATCAACGAGAAGGGCCACATGCTCAGCCTGACGCTGGGTCGGCCAGCAAAAATGGAGAGCGCTTACCTGCAAAGATCTTTACACGCTCAGGTAAATAATGAGAGGGTGGAGGTTTAGATCCAGTGGATGGTTTGCTGAGGTTTGGGTAGGTTTACTGGATTCTGGAGTTCTGGATGTTGTCTAGAATATAATATTTTTTTTTTTAATTTGTTTTATTTTATTACCTTTATAATGGACCTCTGTTGGTTTTTCAGTATTGTGTTAAACATGGGTAAATTTAATGCTCTAAATTGCCCCATGTGGTGTGTGTGTGTCTGTGTGATTGAGTATGCCCTATTCTGTAGAATTCTGGATTTTGTCTAGAATATAATAGTCTGTTTTATTTGAATGTTTTATTAGCTTTATAATGGAGTTCTGTTGGCATTTTAGTATTGTGTTACAAATTTCCTTCCACAGTCTATCGACTCAAGGTAAATTTAATGCTCTAAATTGCCCCATGTAGTGTGTGTGTGTTTGTGTGAGTGAGTATGCTCTATTCTGTAAAGTTCTGGATTTTTAAATTGAGTGCTCTAAAAGTTTTAATCACAACCAGTGTTTATGATGATGATTTAAGTGTTCTACACTTCAGAGGTTTCTCCACCTGCACAGATTTATATTTTTATTGTTTAAACTATTGCCCAGCGATGGATTGGCGTCCTGTCCTGGGTCTATCTGCCCAGCGCCCGAAACGTTCTCCCCTGGATGGGCATTGGAAACCCCACCGTGACTCTAGTAGAGGATAAAGCAGAAGATAATGGATGGATGAATGTTTAAACTATGTGATTTTAATATACGTTGCTAAAAAATATCTCTGGGCAGCTCGGTGGATTAGTGATTAGCAAATTTGCCTCTCAGTGCTGCGGATTCCAGGTTCGAATCCTAATCTGTATTTAATAACCTTCAAAAGAGTTAAAATAATATATAATAAGCATGGCACGGTGGCTTAGAGGTTAGCATGTTCTCCTCTCAGCGCTGGGGATTCCCGGTTCTAATTCCCATCTGGGTGGAGTTTCCATGTTCTCCCCGTGTCCGCATGGGTTTCCTCCGGGTTCTCTGATTTCCTCCCACAGTCCAAAAACATGGATCAAGTTAATTGAATTTTCAATTGAATTAAATTTTTCACTTATATAAAAGCTCAGACTAATTTACTAAATTGCTTTTTAATAGTATATTCCATCAATCCATTATCTTCCACTTCATCCTCTACTAGGGTCACAGGGGGGTTCCCCATGCCCATCCGGGGGGGAACATTTCAGGCGCTCTATATGGGGCAATTTGGAGAATTCAACTGACCTTGATCCATGTTTTTGGACTGTGGGAGGAAACCGGAGAACCGGTTAAACGTTAAAGAATTTACCGATTAATTAACTAATTAGTGGTAAGTCATAATTTCGTTTACTAAAATGTATATTTTACAAGCAGAATTAATTTAGAATAAAGTCATTTAACACAATTTGGGGTGGTTTAAAATATATATATATATATATATATATATATATATATATATATATATATATATATATATATATATATATATATATATAAATTTATCCACACTGCAAGGAATGAAATCTTCTAAATAAAAAACAGTCGTAAAAAAATGCGTAATAAAGCTTGTATTTGACCTGAATAGGTTTTTGTAAGGGATAAATACTCTAGTTTATACTCTAATACTCTAGATTAAATATTCTATAGGGATAATACTCTACTCTAGTTTTTATTTATCTTGATGTATTATATTGTCAGATCATTTTATTTGATTCATGTTCATTTTTTTTCTTGATTTGGGTTTATTTTGCTTATTTTTTGACGCAGTGCACTCTCACCTTACTTACTTACTTACATTACCTTCACTACCCCCCCCCCTCCTCCCTTACTGTCATTATGCTCTTTGCCTTTGATCTCTATATCCTCTTACATATTCATTATTTAGCTTTCTTCTCATTTACACATCCATTAACCCCCTCCCCACCACCCCCCATGTCTAGTGTGACTCCTCTTACTTACCTCCCTCTCTTTCTTTCTTTTATGTTATTATCAGGTCACAGTCAGCAGCTGGTGGGAGAGGAGCCCCGGACCAGACTGAGCGATCTTGGCGGTCGTGCCGCTTCGCAGTCCAACGTCTACCTGGACTCGATGAGTTACCGTGACAACGGCTTCGACACATTTAGCGTGGACAGCTCAGACAGCATGGAGACCAGCATCTCAGCCTGCTCACCTGACAACATCTCAAGGTATCTCAAGAAGCCCAATAGTTCAGCATGCACCCCTCTATTTCGGTTGATGTCATTGTTATTGTCTTGTGAAACAGCTGTTACAGATTTCCTGATTCTCATACTTCTCATGTTCAGTTGTATACTGCACTATATTGATGGTACACAAAATTCCTTTATCCTTTATTAGGGTCGCGTGGGGGGGTTCCCCATGCCCATCCAGGGGAGAACGTTTCGGGCGCTGGGAAGATACTCCCAGGACAGGGCGCCAACCTATTGCTGGGCATACACTCACTCACACACACACACACACACACACACACACACACAAACACACTCTATATGGGGCAATTTGGAAAATTCAGTTGACCTTGAT
Source organism: Corydoras maculifer (assembly GCA_019802435.1). Classification (NCBI taxonomy): domain Eukaryota; kingdom Metazoa; phylum Chordata; class Actinopteri; order Siluriformes; family Callichthyidae; genus Corydoras; species Corydoras maculifer. The sequence continues at coordinate 19,188 of JAFMOD010000933.1, forward strand.
CCATGTTTTTGGACTGTGGGAGGAAACCGGAGAACCCGGAGGAAATCCACACGGACACAGGGAGAACATGGAAACTCCACCAAGATTGGGATTCGAACCGGAAATCCCTAGTGCTGAGAGGAGAACATGCTAACCACTAAGCCACTGTGAAACCAGCGCCCAAACATTCTCCCCTGGATGGGCATGGGGAACACCCTCCATGACCCTAATATAGGATAATGCGGAACATAATGGATGGATAGATGGTATGAGTTTTTGCTGTATTGCAGGATTTTACTCAATATAATACATGTTGGTATTTTAAGAAAGAAACCTTGTGGGTGTAGGACAGTCATGATCAGGTGACCCGTATTTAACAATTGGAAAACTATAGAAGTCCATTCACTGTCATTCCAATAGAACTCCAGGTTCCATGCAGTAATTGTCTGTAGTCTTGGGAGGTCCAAGGCTCAGTGGGGAACTCGGCAGCATCAACAGTGTAGGACAGTCATGTACAGATTGTGTGATGATCAGGTGACCCGTATTTAACTATTGGAAAACTCTATTCCAAGTCTATTGAGGGCTTCCTGCAGGACCATCAGTCCAATGGGTCCATCCAGTCACTTCAGGTTCCATGCAGTAATCGTCGTAGCCGCAGTGCTTCAGCAGAGCCATGGATGAAGAGCTGATGACTCCTCATGGAACTTAACACCTCAAAAGAACTGAACAAGAGAAGCAGTTAGAGCAGCAATGTGGGACCTCTTCACACTCTGCACATCAGCATCCGCTGACCCCACGCCGTCAGTTTGCATGGCTGAGTTGCTGTCATTCCCAAACACTTCCCTTTGCTTCTAATACAGCTGACAGTTCACTGTGGAATATTTGCGAGCGAGGCAATTTCACGACTGGATTGGTTGCACAGGTGGAATCTTATTACAGTTCCACGCTGGAATTCACTGACCTCCTGAGAGCCGTCCATTCTTTCAGAAATGTTTGGAAAAACAGTCTGCATGCCTCGGTGCTTGAGTTTCTGCACCTGTGGCCATGGAAGTGATTAAAACACCGGATTCTGATCATGCAGATGGGGGAGCAAATACTTTGGGCAATATAGTGAATGGGCCTAAAATGAATAAGAGAACCACAATGATCCCGGGTTGGAAGTTTGGTTGGGGTATATTGAGCATAAACAGGGGGGGCGACACATGCAGAAATCACTGCTCCCTCAGTCCGAGTGCTGATGTCTAATCAGATAAACATCACCTGGTGATTCCACCTCACTGAGGAGCTAATTCTCACTCCGTGACGTTCACCACTGCAAAATGGTGGAACCATCTTCCCAACTCTGTCCATAAGGCAGAATCACTTTGTATTTTTAAGAAACACCTAAAAACATTTATATTTACATTTAGCAGACTTTTTTATTCAAAGCAACTTACAAATGAGAACGCCACAAGTCAGAAGTTATGGAGAAAACGAGAATTTTCAAACCTGATCGTTATTTGATGCTGCGCCCCCCCCCCCTTTTTTTCCCTGCAACAGGTGTTTGTTAAAAAGATGCGTCTTCAGTAGTTTCTTAAAACTGCTTAGTGTCTCTGCCTTACGGACAGAGTTGGGAAGATTGTTTCACCATTTTGCAGTGTTGAACACCACGGAGTGAGAGTTAGCTCCACGGTCAGGTGGAATCACCAGGCGACAATCATCACTGGAGCGAAGTTAATGAGTCGGAGTGTATTTTGAAAAGATTAGAAAAGAGTTAAGGTAAGAGGGGGCAGGTCCAGAAATGGTCCTTAAGACCAGAGTCAGTGACTCGTACTGAACATGTGCAGCATCAGATAAATTGGTTTTCTTCATAACTACTGACTTGATGTTCTCATTTGTAAGTCGCTTTGGATTAAAGCATCTGCTAAATGTAAAAGTAAAAGATAGGCCATGTACTCTGACGGAGCAGGGTCAACGGCTCATAGTACGAAGAGTTCATGTGGTCTTCAGATCAGCTCTAGAACATTGTGCAGAGACCTTCATGGAATGGGTTTCATATTCGAGCAGCTGCATCCAAGCCATACATCACCAAGGGTAATGCAAAGCGTCGGATGCTGTGGTGTAAAGCATGTCGCCACTGGACTCTAGAGCAATGGAGTTCTCTGGAGTGACAAATCACGCGTCTCCATCTGGCGATCTGAAAGTTTGGTGGAGGGGGAATTGTGTGGGGTTGTTTTTCAAGAGCTTGGCTTGACCCCATAGTTCTAGTGAAAGGAACTCTGAATGCTTCAGCATACCAATGCATTTTGGACAATTCCATGCTTCTAATTTTTTTGGTGGGGTGGCACGGTGGTTTAGTGGTTAGCATGTTCTCCTCTCAGCACTAGGGATTCCCGGTTTGAATCCCAATCTGGGTGGAGTTTCCATGTTCTCCCTGTGTCCGCGTGGGTTTCCTCCGGGTTCTCTGGTTTCCTCCCTCAGTCCAAAAACATGGATCAAGTCAATTGTATTCTCCAAATTGCCCCATATAGAGTGTTTGTGTGAGTGAGTGAGTGCCCAGCGATAGATTGGTGTCCTGTCCTGGGTGTATCTGCCCAGCGCCCGAGATGTTCTCCCCTGCAACCCCCCCACCCCCCCACCCGCGACCCTAGTAGAGTAAAGCGGAAGATGATGGATGGATGGGTGGATGGATGGGTGGATAACTTTATGGGAACAGTTTGGAGCCGACCCTGAAAGGAACGTTCCTCATTCCTTTGAGAGCTCATTGTTCGTCTATAACCCACTTTTGTAGAAGAGTCTGGTGAAGTGTACCATAAGGGCCGTGTGAGATTAATGTAAAGCGTGTGCTGGACTTGGGGTATAAACTACCCCCCACCCCTGCATCACTCAACCCATGGAGTGAGGGCTCGGATTTCACAGTGAGAGGAAACAGATTTCGTAGTTTTTTTTTTCTCGTCTTCTTCTTTTGGTTTGAATGTAATCAAAAGCAGAAAGCGCGCTCGGTCTGCCTGCCGAACTCCTTTGTGTTTACTGGGGCATTCTGGCCGTTTTCCCTCCGGATCAGAACCACTATGGCTTCGGAGGTGATGTACGAGTTTCGGTAAGACATGATTTTCTCGTAAAGCTCAGGATGAACGGGAAGAGGAAAGGTTTGTCTGTGGATAGAGCGAGGGAGGGAAGGAGGGTTCCGAGCCGGAGCTATGCACCTCTCGAGCGTTGTCCTATCCCGTCATCTGAGCCTCGTCCTGTCTGCATGCTGATTCTGGCGTTTCGGGCTTGTGGCTCGGCTGCTTGTGCTGGTAATGTGATGTTGGTAATGGTAATGTTAGTAGCTATGATTATAGCCACAGAGCTATGATTAAACGAAGCCCTGCGCTTGCGTAATTACGGCTTTTGCATGCGTGTACACACTTTAACATTGCATGTAAAACAACTGAAGTCAGCTCATTACACTTACAGTTTGTGGTGTTTAACCGAGCAGATTCACACTTTATAATCACAAGCACAACAAGTCGCTCTGCTATTAATTCAGCCTTAGAAATCTGTAACTAAAACTTTATGAATTATTATTTAAAGTGATTAAAAAAGAAATTTAATTGCATTGTTTGAAATTGCTACCTTTATTTTTAAGAGTTTTTTGAGGTTACACTCAATATATCCCTGTTTCCTCGCAGATGCATGTGGAGTTTGGGTGTTTTATTCGGTTCCACAGTGATAGATTGGCGCCCTGTCCTGGGTGTATCTGCCCAGTGCCCGAAATGTTCTCCCCTGGATGGGCATGGGGAACCCCCCCCCCCCCCACCCCACCCACCGCAACCCTGATATAGGATAAAGCAGAAAATAATGGATGGACGGATGGATAATACTACTTGCGTGACCCATTAAATGTTGCTCTGTGTGTGTGTCTGTGTGTGTGAGTGTGTTCCCAGTGATAGATTGGTGTCCTGTCCTGGGTGTATCTGCCCAGCACCCGAAACGTTCTCCCCTGGATGGGCATGGGGAACCTACCACGACCCTAGTAGAGGATAAAGCTGAAAATAATGGATGAATAAAGATTTTGTGTCTTGGTGGTTAGCATGTTCTTCTCTCAGCGCTAGGGATTCCCGGTTCGAATCCCAATCCTCCCACAGTCCAAAAACATGGATCAAGTCAATTGAATTCTCCAAATTGCCCCATATAGAGTGTGTCTGTGTAAGTGAGTGTGCCCAGCGATAGATTGGTGTCCTGTCCTGGGTGTATCTGCCCAGCACCCGAGATGTTCTCCCCTGGATGGGCATGGGGAACCCCTCACGTCCCTAGTAGAGGATAAAGCGGAAAATAATGGATGGATGGATATTTAGTTCCATGCCATAAGTTTCCATGTTCTCCCAATTCTTTTACACTATCCGGTTAACAGTGTGGAAGAATTAGACTCACATTGAATTGCTTTACATTACATTTGGTCATTCAGCAGACACTTAAAAAAAATCCAAACTTAATGGTTAGAGTCAGAACACAGGGTTCTACAGCACCCCTGGAGTAATGAGGGTTATGAGACCACATTGGTTACATCAGTGGATGCATGCGTGTGGACACACCTCCTCCAGACAAAAACAAGTAAGGGTTGGAAGGAGGACAGACCTCCCACAGTCCAAAAACATGGATTAAGGTCAATTGAATTTTCCAAATTGCACCATATAGAGTAAGTAGTGTGGGTGAGTGTGTGCCCAGTGATAGCTTGGCGCCCTGTCCTGGGTCTATCTGCCCAGTGCCTGAAACGTTCTCCCCTGGATGGGCATGGGGAACCCCCCGCGACCCTAATAGAGGATAAAGCGGAAGATAATGGATGGAATATATATAGGGCAGCACAGTGGCTTAGTGGTTAACACGTTCGCATCTCAGCGCCCTACAAAAATGTATGTGGCATGGTGTGTGTGGGGGGTGCACAATCAGTTTGTGATTTTAAATGATGAGTGTCTCTGCAAATCACTCAGGACTTAATGAGTTTTGTGTTTGCAGCTCAAAAATTTACGTTTTTGAGACTTGCGCCACATTGATTGAGAGTGAACAAGCAGTGCGATTCACTCTACGATTTCACAAGGCCAGTCTGGCTGCAGCCATCTCCAAAATTTAGTTTTTGTAGCTCAAAAATCGGCTGAGTTACGGGAGCGCAAAAAAGACCGTAATGTAAAGTGAATGGGAATTTTGGCTCGGAAACTTGTAATATCTCGGTAACGGTTCAACCGATTCCTTGGCTGTGTACAAGCAGTCATCTCACTCATGAGACGACCCATGACGTTTCCTGTCATAATCATATCTATAGCTTGTATATTGCCAGAGAAGAAAGGGGGACAAAAACGGCTGAAAAATAGTATGGAGTTTCCATGTTCTCCCTGTGTACGCGTGGGTATCCTCCGGGTTCTCCAGTTTCCTCCCTAAAAACATGGATCAAGTCAATTAAATTCTCCAAATTGCCCCATATAGAGTGTGTCTGTGTGTGTTCAGCGATAGATTGGCGCCCTGTCCTGGGTGTATCCGCCCAGTGCCCGAAACGTTCTCCTCTGGATGGGCATAAGGAACTGCCCCGCGACGGATGGATGGATGGAAGTATATATAAAATAAAAAGAAAATTTTAATAAAAAAATAAAAATAAAATAATATTGGAATAATAACAATAGTGTGATTACCATATATGGCAATGGCATTAATAAAAACACCCATTCTTCACTTATTTCTACAGCTTCTCTTAAAATGAGATTTAGTATTCAGGAGCTTTGGATCTAATGCAGCAGTTATGGCTTAAAGAGCTGGAAATATTGAGTATTGGAAAATTTTAGAAAAGACGGGGATTTAAAAATGCTATGAGAAGTTTAGGGAGGAAAGGCCGCTTTTTCGGTTTGTACCATGTGTTTCATTTGAAGTATAAATAGACAGCATCGGAATTTAGGTCCGGACTGCGTTCCTAATGTGTTCCAGCTTTATTACAGCAAGCGTTATTGATTCCTTCTGACCCCTGGAACAGATGAATGAGTTTGCAGTGCAGGACATGTTTTGAGGAATTGTCCCAGTCCATGTGAAGGATGGACCAGCGCTGTAAAAAAACACCAGCAAGAGTCACAGACACATGTTTTTTCTTTTTCATGTGCAGTGCCAGCACCTCCACCACGGCCAAAATTGAGGAAATGGAGCGACTGCTGCGAGAGGCTCAGGCAGAAAAACACCGGCTTCTGGAACACAGGGTAATTTCATCTTTTTTAAATCTTTTTTAATTTGTCACCCTGATAAACTTTAAACCATGCAAACACATTTTCATACTGAATGAGTTCAAATCCCTTTAATTGTAAACGATTAATTGTTTAATTTAATTGTCAGAGGTGTGTGTTATTGTCAATAATGTCACGGCTGGTGAACCGGCTCAGTCATCCGTCCATCCATTATCTTCCGCTTTATCCTCTATTAGGGTCGAGGGGGTGGGTTCTCCATGTCCATCCAGGGGAGAACGTTTCGGGCGCTGGGCAGATAGACCCAGTACAGGGCGCCAATCTATCACTGGGCACACACTCACTCACACAGACACACTCTATATGGGGCAATTTGGAGAACTCAGTTGACTTGATCCATGTTTTGGACTGTGGAAGGAAACTGGAGAACCCGGAGGAAACCCACGCAGACACGGGGAGAACATGGAAACTTCTAGAATCCCTAGCACTGGGAGGCAAACGTGCTAACCACTAAGCCACCGTGCCGACCCCGGCTCAGCCAATTAGATTTAAGTACCGGAACTACCTGCTATATAAGTGATTATTATATTTAATGTTGCAACCATTCACTTGCTTGATATTTAATTGCCTAAGATTAATGATGTCAGGACTTCCTTTGAAATGAAGGCTGTTTTTTATAGTTTGTTACTTATTACCACCTGATTGGTTAACGTTTAGCGGCATGGTGGCTTAGTAGTTTGTACGTTTGCCTCTCAGCGCTATGAATTGCAGGTTTGAATTCCATATAGAGTGTGTTTGTGTGAGTGAGTGTGTGCCCAGTGATTGTATCTGCCCAGCGCCCGAAACGTTCTCCCCTGGATGGGCATGGGGAACCCCCCCACAACCCAGTAGAGGATTAAGCTGAAGATAATAAATGAATTAATATATGATTGCTGTAAAATTGCCCCATATAGTGTGTTAGTCTGTGTAATCGTGTCCCCAACGACAGATTGGCGCCCTGTCTTGGGTGTATCTGCCGAGCGCCCAAAACGTTCTCCCCAGATGGGCATGGGGAACCCCCCCGCGACCCTAATCTTGGATAAAGCAGAAGATAATGGGTGGATGAATGTATAAATTGACTGTGCTCAAATTAATATATTAACATTGGCTTTAACATTAATATATTACCTTAAAGTGTAACCATATGGGCAGCACTCATTATTTTCATGAATTAAAGAAGACATTAAGCCCTAGCTGTTTAGAATTGTGTTGATTCACAGCAAATGTGTCCATATGAATATGTTCTGTGATTGGATGTCTAAAATACCAGGGTGATTCGAAGTAAGAAGTTAATAAGAAGAAGAGGAGCTGACAAAGTTGACTTTGATATGGCCAATGGGTTTAATTTCTTAATGTGTGGTCAGGAACGAGAGATGGAGGTGCGCCGGCAGGCTCTGGAGGAGGAGCGCAGAAGGAGAGAGGAGCTGGAGAAAAGGCTGCAGGAGGAGACATTCCGACGGCAGAAGCTGATCGACAGGGAGGTCAAACTGCGAGAGAAACAAAGAGCCCAGGTGAGGAGGACCCCATAATCCAATCAGACCAGATGTATATTTTTAAGGATAAGCCATGGGATTTTGAAGCTGGATGGATAAATTGCTCGGCCAATCAGATTTAAGGACCAGCACTAATTCGGGGGAATGGATTTACCCCAATATGTATGAAGCTATATCAGTTTTCCATCCGTCCATTCATTATCTTCCGCTTTATCCTCTACTAGGGTTGCAGGGGTTCCCCATGTCCATCCAGGGGAGAACGTTTTGGGTGCTGGGCAAATACACCCAGGACAGGACACCAATCTATTGCTGGGCACACTCTCACTCACACAAACACACAATATATGGGGCAATTCAATTGACCTTGATCCATGTTTATGGACTGTGTTAGGAAACCAGAAAACCTGGAGGAAACCCAAACGGAAACGAGGAGAACATGGAAACTCCACCCAGATGGGGATTCGAACCGGGAATCCCTAGTGCTGAGAGGCGAACATGCTAACCACTAAGCCACCGTGCCGTCCTATACCAGTTTTAGGTCAAGTAATTTATTTATAGAACACTTTTTACAATATCACATTGTTACAAAGCAGCTTTACAGTGTTATAAGCTTTTAAACCCCAAAAAACAAACTGAAGAGACAGTGGCAAGAAAAAACTCCCTGTTATGTTGTAATTTTAAGGAAGAAACCTTGTGAGGACCAAGGCTCAGTGGGGGGGGGGGGTCTCATCCTTCTTGAGCGGCCGGGCAGCATCAACAGTGTAGGACAGTCATGTACAGATTGTGTGCTGATCAGGTGACCCGTATTTAACAATTGGAAAACTATCCAAAAAGTCCATTGAGGGCGTCCTGCAGGACTGTCAGTCCAATAGAACTCCAGGTTCTATCCAGTAATCGTCGTAGCTGCAGTGCTTCAGCAGAGCCATGGATGAAGATCTGATGACACCAGGAAATTGGCTAGAACTCAAAAGAACCAGCAGACAAGAAAAGCAGTTGGAGCAAAAAAAACACAGTGTTTAAGTAATAACCAGAGTTTGATTGACACAGTGCATCATGTGACTCCAGCATCACTGACTAGAGCAGCAGAACTAAAAGAGGCAGATACTGCAGACTAATTAGTTGAGAGGACTCTCTGGAACAGCATCATATCAGTGCCACACCCTCTACTAATGATGAACTGAGTGAAGACAACCCAACACCACCAAGCCTCAGATCTACACCTTTATCTACAGGGAATCGATTAAAGGCATTACTAAATGTTAAATAAATGATATCAATTATATATAAATTAATTAAATACATAAAATTCCATCCATCCATTCATTATTTTCCGCTTCATCGTCCACTAGGGTTGAGGGGGGGTCCATGTTTTTGGACTGTGGGTGGAAACCGGAGAACCCGGAGGCAACCCACGTGGACACGGAGAGAACATGGAAACTCCACCCAGATTGGGATTCGAACCTGGAATCCCTAGCGCTGAGAGGAGAACATGCTAACCACTAATCCACCGTGCTGCCCATAAATAATATAAAATATATATATTAAATGAATGTGTTTTTAATCTACTTTTAAAGATTAAGTGCAACCCTGTCCCCCTCACCTGCAGGCTCGACCGCTGACCCGCTACCTGCCGGTAAGAAAGGACGACTTCGACCTGCGCGGCCACATCGAATCTGCTGGTCACAACACCGAGACCTGCTATCACATCTCCATCACGGAAAAGACCTGCCGGGGGTTCCTGATCAAAATGGGGGGCAAGATCAAGACGTGGAAGAAGCGCTGGTTTGTTTTCGACCGCAATCGCAGAACGCTCTCCTACTACGCAGGTCAGTCCAGTGTGCGGTGATTACCGGAAACGTGGATGTCTCCACCCGGTACACGGACTCTGTTCTGATGAAGCTTTGTTCATGTGGTGACAGATAAACATGAGGCTAAGCTGAAGGGAGTCGTCTACTTCCAGGCCATTGAGGAGGTGTACTACGACCATTTAAAGAACGCACACAAGGTACGGAGAACGTTTCTTTTTTATTCATCCATTCTTCCGCTTTATCCTCTATTATGGTCACGGGCGGGTTCTCCATGCTCATCCAGGGGAGAACGTCTCAGGCGCTGGGCAGATACACCCAGGACAGGGCGCCAATCTATCACTGGGCACACACTGTGGGTGGAAACTGGAGAACCCGAAGGAAACCCACGTGGACACGGGGAGAATATGGAAACTCCACCCAGATTGAGATTCGAACCGGGAATCTCTAGCGCTGAGAGGAGAACATGCTAACAACTAAGCCACCGTGCCGCCCCCGTCCTTTGTTCTCCAGCAACTTTCAAGCTATAGACACCATTGGCGCAGGACATGTCCATCTCATGAGACAACTGCTTGTACACAGCTAAGGACTCATTTTCCGAGCCAAAATTCCCATTCACTTTGCATTACGGTGATTCTTGCGCCCCGTAGCCATATCAGTTTTATTCATTCATTCATTCATTATCTCCTGCTTTATCCTCTATTAGGGTCGCGGGGGGGTTCCCCATGCCCATCCAGGGGAGAATGTTTCAGGCGCTGGGCAGATCTATCACTGGGCACACACTCACTTACACAGACACACTCTATATGGGGCAATTTGGAGAATTCAATTGACTTGATCCATGTTTTTGGACTGTGGAAGGAAACCGGAGAACCCGGAGGAAACCCACGCGGACACGGGGAGAACATGGAAACTCCACCCAGATGGGGATTCGAACCAGGAATCCCTAGCGCTGAGAGGAGAACATGCTAACCACTAAGCCACCGTGCCGCCCTCATATCAGTTTTAGTTTAACTAATTTATTCATAGAGTGCTTTTTACAACAGTACATCGTCACAAAGCAGATTTACAGCGTTATACATCTTTAAACCCTCAAAGAGCAAACTGAAGCGACAGTGGCAAGAAAAAACTCCCTGTTATATTGTTATTTTAAGGAAGAAACCTTGTGAGGACCAAGACTCAGTGGGGGACTCCTCCTCCTTGAGCGGCTGGCAGCATCAACAGTGTAGGACAGTCATGTACAGATTGTGTGATGATCATGTGACCCGTATTTAACTATCAGTAATCGTCATAGTCTTGGGAGGAACAAGGCTATTTTCAAGCTATAGACACGATTGGCGCAGGACATGTCCATCTCATGGGTGAGACGACTGCTTGTACACAGTTAAAGACTCGGTCAAACCGTTCCCGAGATATTCCCATTTTCCGAGCCAAAAATTCCCTTTCACTTTGCATTACGGTGATTCTTGTACTCCCGTAACTCGGCCAATTTTCAAGCTACAAAAACCAAATTCGCTGAAGTAGGAAATGGCCTTGAATGGCCACCCACCCTCGCCCTGAATATAGGATAAAGTCTAAGATAATAAACGAATGAAGCTGATGCCTGCATTAGTATTATAATAATTAAAAAGTGATTTATTAAATTGGAGGCAGCACGGTGGCTTAGTGATTAGCATGTGCTGAGGATTCCAGGTTCAAATCCCAAACTAGGTGAGGTTTCCATTTTCTCCCCATGTCCTCTGGGTTCTCTGGTTTTCTCCCACAGTCCAAAAACATGGACTCAAGGTCAATTGGCTGCTCTAGATTGCCCCAATCGAAATTGCTCCAATATATGTGTGAGTGAGTGTGTGCCCAGCAATGGATTGGCATCCTGTCCTGGGTGTATCTGCCCAGCACCCAAGACGTTCTCTTCTGGATGGACATAGGGAACCCCCCCCCTCTATTTAATGATGAAATGTTAGCAGCTGCTGTTTAGTTATAAAACGATTGGTTGGTGCACTTAAGGAAAGAAAGAAAACATGTTTCTGTGATGTTATTTCTTTCCAGAGCCCAAACCCCTCTCTAACCTTCAGCGTGAAGACTCATGATCGAGTGTATTACATGGTGGCTCCGTCCCCTGAGGCCATGCGCATCTGGATGGACGTCATTGTGACGGGAGCGGAAGGATACACACAGTTCATGATTTAGAACTTTTTCTAGAGTCTGGAACTTTTTCCAGACGTGTGACATTTCAGTGTTGGCTTTTCAGGACAGATGACGTGAACCCCGCTGGACGCGGCAACCAAGCCTTGTGTTTAATCCCAGAAATGGACCTCGATATGCAGCAGCAGGTTCCTTCCGAAAAATCGTCAGTGTTTTGAATATATTTTTTACGTTATGTACTTGAATCGTGTGCTTTTATACGGTGGAAACACTTCCTCCTGTGCCTTATACATACGGAATTCGAAGCTTTTTAGCAAACAGCCATGATTAATGGCTATAAAACGGTCCCAGACCAAATCCATGCAGTTATGTACAGTAGATATAACAAATACAGTCAGACTGAACGTCGGGCAATCATGAATTTTATTATAATCTATTTGATATGTGAAGCTATGGCATCTCGCTTTTTGAGTATTTACCTTGTGTATTTATACTCAGGGATACAAAAGTCAATATTAAAGGAGTAGTTCACACAAAAATGTACACGGGCACAGGTTTTAGTATTTCATTGCCCGTTACATTAGGTGTCAGATCTTTGATTAAGAAATGCTGGAATGGAAATCTGTGGTTTTGCCTCGTAGCTCCAGTGCAAAACACCAAATAGGAGATTATTTAATTTGGGGATGAACTAGTCCTTTAATAGCAGATCTCTGTTTAAACCAAAGACAAAAACACATCACACGGTGTCTTTACAGTTGCGCTTGTTTGTGTAGCAAAGTTGTTCTGTTACTAAAGATTCTGATAACGCTAGAAAACAAAGGTTTCGTCCGTTTTGGAAAATTTGTATTGTTATGACACTAATGTGTACGGAGACGAAGTGGACAAGAAATATGTAACATGCTCTTGAAGTCTGTTTAATATTAATTCAACAGTACACACACATGTACACTATATTCAGTCATGCATTCATTATCTTCCACTTAATCCTCCATTAGGGTCAGGGGGTAGGGGGGTTCCCCGTACCCATTCAGGGGAGAACGTTTCGGGAACTGGGCAGATACACCCAGGACAGGGCGCCAATCTATCGCTGGGCACACACACACTCACTCACACTTGTTTTTTGGCTGTGGGAGAAAACCGGAAAACCCCGCGGAAACCCACACAGACACGGGGAGAACATGGAAACGAACGTGCTAACCACTAAGCCGCTGTGACCGTTAGGGATGATCATGGGAATTTTTGACCATACTTTTAGATGCGTATATGTGAGGTCTTGTGAGATCCTGGAGTTAAATTAATATTTTTGGAAACCCACGCGCACACGGGGAGAACATGGAAATTAGGATTCGAACCGGGAATCCCCAGCACATGTGTGTGTGTGTGTATATATATATATATATATATATATATATATATATATATATATATATATATATATATATATGTATGTATGTATATGTTTCTGCTAATTTTAATCCCTTATTCTTCACTGGGTCCCATGGGTTCAGTATAAAGAAAAGGTAATATAAGACATACCCATTATAAACCGAATACAGTACAATACACTACAATAATACAATAAAAATACAATAATACACTTCATACACTCGAAATGTTTAAAATGTCAACAAATATATATATATATATATATATATATATATATATATATATATATATTTTGGTTTTTTTTTGTTTTGTTTTTGTTTTTTCTGAAACCCTGTACACAGCAGTAATTATAGTACTGAATTACCAGATGTGCCATTTATATCCTTGAAAATACCTGAAGGTGCTACAAGTCTAAGATTTTCTTTTTCTTTTTCTTTAAACTCCCAATACATCAGTATATTTTACCATTTGTATTCTCAATGGCTCTATGTTACATGTATAATTTATATTAGTAAAGACAAAGTACAATCAGTTAAGTACAGTGTATAATCATGTTACAGTACGTGTTAATATTTGTGAAGACTGAATATAATGTTTTATAAAATATTTGAGGGGTTTTGTATTTGTAGAACTCTTACGTCAGTACTAACAGATTACCAGAAGGTGGCAGCACAGTTCTTTGAATTGTGAGTGAGTCCTCATTGTCACCTGTTTAACAGATCTGTCCTGCGTACGTTACCAAACGAATTCCTTTATTTTTGCAACCTTATTTATGCGATTGTTTACCATGCATGCATCTTTATATTTGCATCTAAAACAATAAAAGTCACTGCCGATAGTTCTGCTGTGTGTGTGTGTGTGTGTGTGTGTGTTATGTACGGTACCAACTCATAACATAAATAGTCTTTTTTTTTTTGGTCTTTTAGTCCAAAACACTGTATTTATAGATCATTTGTAGAATATTAGTCTGTTTTTAAGACACATGAGTGAGTTAAGCTATCATACTCAGAGTAAACATATACTCTATATATATATATATTCCCCATTGAATAGATATATATACAGTGGGTTGCAAAAGTATTCATACCCCTTGAACTTTTCCATATTTTGTCACATTACAACCACAAACATAAATATATTTCACTGGAATTTAATGTGAAAGACCAACACAACGTGGTATACAATTGTGAAGTGGAATGAAAGTTATACATGAATCAACAATTTTTTTACAAATAAAAAACTGAAAAGTGCGATGTGCAAAATTATTCAGCCCCCTTTTCCCTGAGTGCAACCAATTGCATTCAGAAGTTGCCTGATGACTGCTAATGACTTAAAAGGGTCGACCTGTGTGTAATCTAATCTCAGTACAAATACAGCTGCTCTGTGACGGCCTCAGATGTTGGTTAAGAGAA
>JAFMOD010000933.1:34103-71873 GCA_019802435.1 Corydoras maculifer
TTCATGAGTGTATTTATCTATTTTTCAAACTGTTGTAACATTCATTTAGTTTGATCATTTATTAGTTATATTGGATACAAATAAATAACATATGAAATATGTCTGTCAGCAGTGGAGAGCACATTCAGTTCTAATAAATGATGCTTTTGGATGAAAATTCCTTAAATAAATGAACCTGAGCTTCGGCAGAAAAGCATGAAACTGTTTCACGAGTCGCAGATGAGACAGTTTTAATGAGCTTTTGTTTGAAATACTGTAACTTTGCAGTTTGCACCTTCAGAAAATTTCTGTCGGTTTCTGAAATTTGAGATGCTGCTCTTTACAGCCAACATACAGTTATTACGGTAACGTTACTCCCAATACTGGCAAAAAATATCTGTCTCTCTCACACACACACACACACACACACACACACACACACACACACCTACACACAGAGAGAGCTTAGAAGAACAAACAGCTGCTATATGCAGCTCAGACTTTATGTATAGCTCTAATATAAAAACAACATCATTGTGGCAGCAGGGGGTAATCGGGCAGAACCTGTATATGGGAGGCGGGGGCTGGAAGGCAGATCAGGTGAATGGAAACACCAGCCACCACTTCTGTGTGAAGTTAGAGGCGTGAAAAAGGAGACGGGAAGCCTCGAGACTAGAGACAGATAGGTCAACTGTACTGTGTGTATTTAGAGACTTCACAAAAACTATTGAATATGAGTATGAGTCCATTTCTGCCTGTTTTGTCTCTTGGTTGCCATTTCCACTATTCTTACTTCACAGAGGGAATTACATTGAGGGGTGGCAGGTGTTTCAGTTGACCTAATCTGCCTTTTTGCCTCTGTCACCCATTTACTGCCATCATCACGTCTTCACCACAAACATATATACACACATGAATGTTTACAAAAAACAGTAAAACAAATGAGTATTAACATAATATGAAAAAGCTTAGTTTTACAAGCATGATTTATAATTACAAATTAAATGAATGAGTGTGTATGCGACTGTGGCAGTGTATTTATCATGACGGCACGGTGGTCTAGTGGTTAGAACGTTGTGCCTTTCAGCGCAGGTTCCAATCCCAATCTGGGTGGGGTTTCCATGTTCTCCCCGTGTCTGTGTGGATTTCCTCCGGGTTCTCCAGTTTCATCCCACAGTCCGAAACATGGATTCAAGGGAAAGTGAATACTCTAAATTGCCCCATTTAGTGTGTGAATGAGTAAACAAGTGTGTGTTTGTATGAGGGAATTTATGTTTCTTTGTGAATGAGAGTGTGAGAGAGAGAGTGTCTGTGTGATTGTGTGTGTGTGTGTGTGTGTGTGTGTGTGTGTGTCAGTGTCTGTGTGTGTGTGTGTGTGTGTGTGTGTGTCTGTGTCTGTGTGAGTGAATGAGTGAGTGAGTGAGTGATGGTCATGGGGAACTTGCCCCCCCCCACGTGACCCACATGACTCAAGTAGAGGATTAAGATTTTATTAAAATTTATTTACAATGAATAACCTGAATAACAGCCCACAAACAATAATACAGACTTTAAATACATTTTATTATAAAATGCTTAAATAAAAAAAAAATGCTTTGTAAAAAATTACTAAAATAATCATAACATGGGGTGGCTTAGTGGTTAGCACGTTCGCCTCTCAGCGCTAGGGATTCCCGGTTCGAATCCCCATCTGGGTGGAGTTTCCATGTTCTCCCCGTGTCTGCGTGGGTTTCCTCCGGGTTCTCTGGTTTCCTCCCACAGTCCAAAAACATGGATCAAGTTAATTGAATTCTCAAAATTGCCCCATATAGAGTGTGTCTGTGTGAGTGAGTGTGTGCCCAGTGATTGATTGGCGCCCTGTCCTGGGTCTATCTGCCCAGCGCCCGAGATGTTTTCCCCTGGATGGGCATGGGGAACCCCACCGCGACCCTAATAGAGGATAAGCGGGAGATAATGAATGAATGAATCATAACATGGACTTTAAAAAGCTGCGCTCGTCAGGTGGTTAGAGTTTTTTTTTGCGTGAATAAAAGATACTCTAAGAGAAATAATATTCTGATCTGATTAAAGTTTTTAAATATCAGCTTAAGTTGTACCCCACATTTTAACATTTCCATTTTAAAATTCATATGAATTTTGAAATGTAAATGTATTTTTAGGTTGCATAAATACATTAAAAAGTTTTTTCACACCATAGTGCTATGATGACCTTGCCGTTTCCTCCCTGTAAAAAGATTCAGGTCAAAACAAATTTAACATCCATCACTTCTCATAAAAAATATTTTTACTTTGAAAGACTTTTTATTTATTTATTTTTTACTTTTAATATTTTAGGAAATACAATAAAACTAACTTTCATGTTTTATATCAGCCCTGTATCACTAAATAGTAATTTTATCCATTCACATACCCCTTTAAGAATGACTGCTACTATGCTTGAGCTGAGGATGAAGATGATACTGACGACACCAATTATAATCCAAGGAACAGAGTCAGTGCTTTGACCTGCTACACACAAAAAAATTCAATAGTAATGTTAAAATGACGAGATTAATTTACTGACTTAATTCTAAATGTATTACCTGGTTGGATTTGCAGTAAGGTCTGTATATAATGTTTAGATCGAGCTGTTGTCATCTCACAGGTATAAATCCCCTCATGTTTTGCAAGATCCAGTTTCATTTTTCCTTTAGAAGTAAGCTGGACATTTATGTCCCTCCACGGTTTGGAGGGGTATTGGTTTTGTGACACCTGGTTGATGTAGATCGGCTCCGTAGTGGAATCATTAAAGCCTAATGAAATATTAAATGTTTCATTGCTGTTTTGAAGGAAAGTACAACTGATAGAAGCTTCATTTCCAGAAGAAATGGTAACATTTTCTGGAACTGAAAGAAAATGGAATGTTATTGATCATATTTGTCATATTAGGAATTATTCTGTCTATTGAATTTAGTGACTGAACAAAGCTCACCTGGTCTCAGACTGGCTGTGTATTCACTCTGGTCATTTAAGGTGATGATGCAGCTGCATGTGAGGTTGTTTTGAGTTGGATCAAGTGTGAAATTGCTCTGCAGTGTGAACAGACCCTGTTCATCTTCTGTTAGTTTAACATTTTCTGAATACATTGTCTGGTTATCGATGTACCAAGTGATCTCTGGTTTTGGATAAACGTTCTTTGTGGTGCAGGTAACTTCATCATTATTCACTTCAATATCCACCTGTTTTATTGGTGCTTTATCAGAAACAAAATAATAAAATGAAAGAAATATTAAATGGATTTGACATTCTGACATTATTTCCTGAAATAATACAGCTTTAAACACAATTCTGCATGTGGTTTCATAATTAATCCATTTTTTCCTGGATACAAACGTTTACATTTACAGAATCGGACTTTAACCCATCCATCCATTATCGTCCCCTTTATTCTCTACTAGGGTCACGGGGGGGAGGGGGGGGTTCCTCATGCCCATCCAGGGGAGAACGTTTCGGGCGCTGGGCAGATACACCCAGGACAGGGGGCCAATCTATCACTGGGCACACACTCACACACAAACACATTCTACATGGGCCAATTTGGAGAACTCAATTGACCTTGATCCAGATTGGGATTTGGGATTCTTTGGACTGTTGGAGGAAACCAGAGGAGACACAGGGAGAACATGGAAACTCCAACCAGATGGGATTTGAACCTGGAATCCCTAGAGCTGAGAGACGAATGTGCTAACCAATAAGCCACCGTGCCGCCCCCGGGGAAGATAATGAATGAATGAATTATCTGCAATAATTATCTGTACAAAGCTTTTCATGAGAGAATTTTTATGTAATCACTTCATACCTCTCACATTTAGAGTGATGAAGGTCTCATTGTTTTTATTCTGGTTGGCTGTGTAGCACTTGTATGTTCCTTTATCATTAACTCTGACTTGGTTTAGAAGCAGAGATACATTTCCACTTGGGATCTGCTCAGAGAACAAAGAGGTTCTTCCTTTGTAATCTGCATCTTGGTGATCCAGTTGATCTTTTTTCTCATAGTATGAATGCACATCCCTTTGGTCATTGTACCAGTGGATGATGTCATGGTACTCAGAAGTGCAGGGAAGCACACAATCTTCACTGATGATGCAGGTGATGCTGGTCGCTGCCGAGTAAGCAAATCAGTTAATTAGTGATACAACTGGCCGCACAGTGGCTTAGTGATTAGCATGTTCTCCTCTCAGCACTAGGGATTCCCGGCCCGAATCCAAATCTGGGTGGAGTTTCCATGTTCTCCCTGTGTCCGCGTGGGTTTCCTCCGGGTTCTCCGGTTTCCTCCCACAGTCCAAAAACATGGATCAAGTCAACTGAGTTCTACAAATTGCCCCATATAGAGTGTGTCTATGTGAGTGAGTGTGTGCCCAGTGATAGATTGGTGTCCTGTCCTGGGTGTATCTGCCCAGAGCCCGAAACGTTCTCCCATGGATGGGCATGGGGAACCCCACCGTGACCCTAATATAGAATAAAGCAGAAGATAATGGATGGATAGTGATAACTTAACATGATATCACGTAAATATTACATGTCTTGGTAGTTAGCAGGTTTGTCGTGGGATGCCATGCCTCAGCAGACAATAAATCAACTTGTTGAAGTTGCATGAGAGGCATGAGAAGTTGTTGATTAGCTGGAATAAAAGCTCAAGGGCACATGAGGAATTACCCATGATTTGCTTTCTTTTTCCAGTGCAGCGTGGCAGGTTTTAAAGCATAGCTAAGAGACGGAAATCGACATATCCGACGTAACCAGACAGATTAACCCATTCAGATTTCTTTTTCTTATGTTATTTTAATCTTTTCTTATTGTGTCTTGGCATTGAATATACATAATTCTTAGTCTATGCAAGAATTCTATTTACAAAAAGTTGTAAGACTTATTTAATTTACCCAGTTAAACAGTGTTATGGCTGACAGGTTTGTTTGTTACATTATAACACGTAAAAAAGTATTAATATCACTTTCGTTGTTAAAGAAAATAAGGGTTTTGCAAATTGGAACAAATAGGAATTCTGTTCATAGTTCATGTTATCAAAGGTTTACAGCTGTTTTAGTTTTGTTATACATGAGACATCAAGCATTACACTTCCAGCATTATGAAATATCTGAAATCAAATTAAACTATAGTGACAGATCATTTTTAATACAATAACCATAATAAGTCTATTAAGCATGTTCATGGTGTCATTAAATAGTGGATGTGTAGCTGACAGTGTTCACTTAACCAAGTTAAAAATAAAATATCATCTGGAGTCTAAACTTTAACTGAATTAAAACCTTTTACTCACTTTTCACTACAATGGACGTTATAGACCACAGCAACACTACAATCCTGAACATTTGCTTCGTTGTCCTCATTGTGGATGATGAAGTGATTTACTTTCTTTTTCACTGAAACTTTGCAGGTTTTAAAGCTAAGGAGAGGGAGGAAATAGACATTTCCAACCTAACCAGAAAATAAACCTGTTCAGATAACAAATTTTTTCTTTCTTTGTCGTTTTAATCTTTTCTTATTGTTTCTTGGCACTAAATATACATAATTCTTAGTTTATGCAAAAATTCTATTTACAAAATTTGTAAGACTCACTTAATTTACCCTATTAAAAAAAAAGTTTAGTTAGTGTTATTGCTGACAGGTTTGTTAAATAATAACAGAAAAAAGTGCAGTGGAAATTTCAGGACAGAAAATGGCTGAGAAAAAAAGATGTTTGTTGACGTCACATATCTTGCATTTCTATAAACTTTAAAGAGTTTCACACAAACTGGAGAACATGCAAACTGTCCACAGAGAGGATGCAGATCACCATTAGTGTAGTGTCCACAGCAATTATTTTAAATCATTAATAATACAAAAAAATGTATGTAATGTGTTTGTATACAAATGTTCAAATATATATATATATATTGTATATAATTTTTTTTTTTTTTTTTTTTTTTTTTTTTACACGTCTGTGTGTGTGTGTGTGTGTGTGTGTGTGTGTGTATCCATCCATTATCTTCCGCTTTATCCTTATGGGGGGTTTCCCATGCCCCTCCAAGGCAGAACGTTTCGGGCGCTGGGCAGATACATTCAGTACAGAGCAGATACATTCAGTACTTCCAGTGAGTAACCTATGGGGACGTCTCGGCCTCCCGTCACCAGTCAGCACGGGGAGCCTGGAGCTCGGTTTTTTTTACAGATTCATGTGCTACTGTCACATGTACTTTTTGTTGCATTATATATTTATATATATATACACACACACACTACTTCAAAAAGTTAGGGATGTTTGTTTTTCATGTGAAATTCAGGACGAGCCTAAAATGCATCCAAACCTTTAGAGGTGAACTTAATGTGATCTTCTCTAAGCCTTTGAATACACATGTCCATGTGGTAAATGTTTTAGTTCTTGTGCACAAGTTGCTGTTATTCTAACGAGGAGCTTAATGGCTAAATTCACAACAGGTATTTGGTCCTCGAATCGACCAATAAATATCCTGGTTTCATTAGAGCTGGTGTTTAAACAGTCGTCCTCATCATGCTGTTCACATTTTATACATCATGAGACCAAGACGACACTTAACAATGGATCATCAGTACCTTGCCATTGTGATGCTTCAAACAGGACGTTCTTAGAAGGAAGTTGCCACTGAAATTGGTGAGTCTTCAGCAGATTGCAACAGAGATCCTGAGAGACAGAAGGAGTCACAGAAAGGCATAGAAGTGGACGTCCTTTGGCCACATCCCATGCTGTCCACTACATTGTGAACAATGCCCAGAGAACCCGGATGATGACCCAAGTGTCACGTCAGACTGTGTGTTCTCATCTGACTGAAGTAGATGCAATTAGCATGATTGGGAATAAGGCCATAAATATGGTTGTATTTATATATACAGTATATATATATATATATATATATATATATATATATATATATATATATATATATATATATATATTCCGGTATGCAAGCATCAAGCATGCAAGGAATGAACAAAAATAACTGTTTGCGGAGTCACATGACAAATAGAAGAATATAGATATAATAGAAGAATATAGATATAATCTTAAATAAATAAAATGTATTTATTTATTTATTTATTTATCTCTGACAGGTAGAATAAAGAAGAACACAATTTTTTATCTCCTATAGTGAGGAGAAAACCAAGTACACCTGATATCACATACAGTACACTTCCCATTCTATAATTGTATTACCGGCTGGATTTGTCCCACGGGCCTTGCATTCCATCAGGTCCTGCCACACACACACACACACACACAAACACACACACAAACACATACTTACTTGCACAGGCATGAGGAACTTGGAAGGCTTATGACGTAACTGCCTGAAAACATAAAAATTACTATGAGCTGCTTTTAATTTAGACTTTTTAAATGAAGGTGTTAGTTGGGTTCAAGTTCAATTTTTATTTACAGAGCACAAAGCAGCTTTACAGTGTTATAAGCCTTTAAATCCCCAAAGAGCAAACTGAAGCGACAGTGGCAAGAAAAAACTCCCTGTTATGTTGTTATTTTAAGGAAGAAACCTTGTGAGGACCAAGACTCAGTGGTGGACTTCTCCTCCTTGAGCGGCCGAGCAGCATCAACAGTGTAGGACAGTCATGTACAGATTGTGTGATGATCAGATATAGATAAAGTTCCCCATGCCCAAAAAATCAGTCTCTCACACACACACACACACACACACACACAGAGAGCTTAGAAGAACAAACAGCTGACGGTGACTCCATCGTTCGGTCCCGCTGCTGGAGGAGAGGCTGCAGAGAAAGCTGCTCTCATTTGATCCGGGGCTACTGACAAAACATCCGGGGCTACAGACCCGAAAGCCCAGGTCTAACGACGCACCTGGATATAGATATAAATATATATATATATATATTATCTTCCACTTTATCCTCTATTAGGGTCGCGGTGGGGTTCCCCATGCCCATCCAGGGGAGAACGTTTCGGGCGCTGGGCATGTACACCCAGGACAGGGTGCCAATCTATCACTAGGCACACACTCACTCACACAGACACGCACACAAACACACTTTACATGGGGCAATTTGGAGAACTTAATTGACTTGATCCATGTTTTTGGACTGTGGGAGGAAGCCGGAGAACCCGGAGGAAACCCAGGTGGACACAGGGAAAACATGGAAACTCCTCCGAGATGGGGATTCAAACCGGGAATCCCTAGTGCTGAGAGGCGAACGTGCTAACCACTAAGCCATCGTGCCTATATATATATATATATATATATATATATAGATAGATAGATAGATAGATAGATAGATAGATAGATAGATAGATAGATAGATAGATAGATAGATAGATAGATAGATAGATAGATATAGATATATTATACATGGATATATAAAGCAAATGAACAACACAAGTGCAGGTAGATCTATAAACCGTACAACAAACATCAAACTACTTCCTATTCATCTCACTCTTCATCAAACTACTCATACCTGTCTTTTATCTGTTCATCTCGTGCATCATTGTACCTCCCTCTCTGTTTGTTCGGCCCTCCCATTGCTTTAGCAGGATTTCTTTTGAGAGGCGATCCTTTGTAACTAGTCGTCTCTCATCTGCGTCTGTAAATTACAGAAACAAGCCAGACTGAGATTGAGATCTATTCGATTTTCTGCCAACTGCTTAAATTAAATCAGTGGAGGAGCATCTGTTGATGTCTGACAGGTTCAATGAGAAATATATATCATCTGAGGGGACATAAAGACTAACGTCCTAATTTGGTCCCTAAGGAATATTGCCCATATCCTTTAACTGACACACAGCTACACTATCCCTTGTTTTACATAAATCTCAAAGCAAGATTGATGACAACCACTATATATATTTCAGATGGATTGTTCTATTTAATGAGACATTAGAAGCCTTTGGCCCTCAAACATCTATGTTGTTTTGTTGCAGCCGTTCATGAGTCAACCACGTCATACCCCCTCATAATTCAGAGCATTCAGTACAGGAAAAAAATATACACACAACAAAATCAATTCATTATCTTTCGCTTTATCCTCTATTAGGGTCGCGGGGGGGGGTTCCCCATGCCCATCCAGGGCAGAATGTTTCGGGCGCTGGGCAGATACACCCAGGACACAGTGCCAATCCATCCCTGGGCACACACTCACTCACACAAACACACTCTATATGGGGCAAGTTGTAGAATTCAATTGACCTTGATCCATGTTTTTGGACTGTGGGAGGAAACCAGAGAACCCGTAGGAAACCCACGCGGACACGCGGAGAACATGGAAACTCCACCCAGACTGGGATTCGAACCTGGAACCCCCAGCGCTGAGAGGCGAACATGCTAACCACTAAGCCACCGTGCCGCCCTGAACTCCACTCATTCATTATAAATTCTGCTTAGACCCAGAATGTCAGAATATGAGCAACGTTCCGGCAACACGGTGGCTTAGTGGTTAGCATGTTCTCCTCTTAGCACTAGGGATTCCCGGTTCAAATCTCAATCTGGGGGGAGATTCTTTGTTTCCCTGTGTCCAGATGAGTTTCGTCCAAGTTCTCTGGTTTCCTCCCACAGTCCAAAGACATGGAGTCAAGGTAAATTGAGTGAGTGTGTGCCCAGCGTCCGAAACGTTCTCCCCTGGAGGTGCATGGAACCCTGACTCTGGCAGAGAATTAAGTGGAAAATAATTAATAAATTGGGCGGCACAGTTTCTTAGTGGTTGGAATGTTCTCCTCTCAGGTTGCTCTAAATTGCTGCATATGGTGTGTGTGTTTGTGTGTGAGCGTGTTCAGCAATACTTTGTGTAGGAGCATTTAATGGGACACTAAATGCTGTCCTGGGGTATCTGCCCTGGAGATATCTACCCTGTCCTGGGGGTATCTGCCCAGCACCCGAAATGTTCTCCCCTGGATGGGCATGAATGAATGAATAAACCATTTTATAATAAAATACAGACTTCCACTTTTTCATTTCTAGTAAGGTGACAATCAGAAGCTTCTGGTTCCAGTCTTTTCTGTGTGGAGTTCCTGTGCCTCTCAGCAATGTTCTCAGTCCTCTAATGGATGGTGTGACAGATATAAGAGTTTTCATCCTAACCTATGCTCCTACATAATAAATATATGCATGCTTAACCTCAATGTGCCATGGTTTCTGAGCTGCGTCCTCCATCCATTCATTATCTTCCGCTTTCATTCATTTATTCATTATCTTCCGCTTTATCCTCTATTAGGGTTGCGGGGGGGTTCCCCATGCCCATCCAGGGGAGAACGTTTTGGGTGCAGGGCAGATACACCCAGGACAGGGTGCCAATCTATCGCTTTCATTCATTTATTCATTATCTTCTGCTTTATCCTCTATTAGGGTCGCTGGGGGGTTCCCCATGCCCATCCAGGGGAGAACGTTTTGGGTGCAGGGCAGATACACCCAGGACAGGGTGCCAATCTATCGCTGGGCACAAACTCACTCAATCATACAGACACGCACACAGACACACTCTATATGGGGCAATTTTGGAGAACTCAATTGACTTGACCATGTTTTTGGACTGTGGGAGGAAACCGGAGAACCCGGAGGAAACCCATGCGGACACGGGGAAAACATGGAAACTCCACCCAGATGGGGATTTGAACCGGGAATCCCTAGCACTGAGAGGCGAACGTGCTAACCACTAAGCCACCATGCCGCCAAGCTGCATCCTATTAATGAATAGTTAAAGTTTTAACATTTATTTTATAGGATTTGCTGTTATTTTGTGTAATCCATTCCTCTCTCCTCATGTATATATATATATGTTATCCTCATATTAGCAAATACACTGGTAGAAAAACACTTGCCAGGAATCATATATCCATCATGCCTCACAGTTGGCAACATGTTTATTATTAAAATAGATTTTACTCCAAACGTATCTTTGCCAGTTGTGATCACAGTTGTTTTGACTTCAAAGTTTACAGAATGTGATTCCAAAACTGTTCCATTTGTCTAGACTAGTGGTTCTCAAACTTTTCAGACCACCCATTATCAAACCAAAACGTTTTTTGCCACGGAACAACATATGCCAAACATCAATTGGGTGGGAGTGAATATTAAAGCAGGTGGCACGGTGGCTTAGTGGTTAGCATGTTCTCCTCTCAGCGCTAGGGATTCCAGGTTTGAATTCCAATCTGGGTGAAGTTTCCACGTTCTCCCTGTGGTCCACATGGGTTTCCTCCGGGTTCTCCGGTTTTCCAAAAACATGAATCAGGGTCAAATGAATTTTCCAAATTGCCCCATATAGATTGTGTTTGTGTAAGTGCGCGTGTGTCCAGTGATAGATTGGCGCCCTGTCCTGGGTGTATCTGCCCAGCGCCCGAGACGTTCTCCCCACACACACACACACACACACCCGCGACCCTAGTAAAGGATAAAGTGGAAGATAATGGATGGATCGATGGATGTACATTAAAGCTTGTGGCATGATGGCTTGGTGGTTAGCATTCACCTCTCAGCACTGGAGATTCCAGGTTTGAATCCCAATCTGGTTGGAGTTTCCATGTTCTCCCTGTGTCCATGTGGGAAAAACTGCTGGGTATTTCCTCCGGGATCTCAAGGTAAAGTGAATACTCTAAATTGCCCCATATAGAGTGTGTTTGTGTGTGTCTGTGTGTGTGCCCAGTGACAGATTTGTGCCCTGTCCTGGATGTATCTGCCCAGCACCCAAAATGTTCTCTACTCTGGATGAATGGAGGAATGTGTATTAAAAATATAACGTACGAAAAGGCGGCATTATTGCAAATAAATTACAAGAAGGAGATGTTGTTAGGCACGATAGCTGTAGCTGAGTAGTTATACTTCTTTCTTGTGATTAATTCACAATAATGCACAACCTCGAGTGCCTTATTGTTTTTATAAAACAATTGTAAACACACTATAATGAAAAGACCAAGGTTTGATTCATAAATGCGTTTATTAAAGTCATAAACGTTAACAAACTATTCTTCCGCGACGTAATCTAGTCCGCAAATTCCTGATTGACAGGTTTTCGCTAACGATCAAATACTGCCATCTAGTGGCCAATTTAAAGAACGCAGTTTATAAAATACATCGAGGACGTCCACCGCCATTACGTCGCCTCAAATGTGATAAAAACCTGATGTACAAACTTTATTTATCAAGGTAAGAAGTCAATATTTTGTTGTTAACTATGTGTTTTAAGTAATATTTAGGGTTATGACTGAACACCCAGCAGTTTTTCCGACCTGTTTGCAGGCGTGTTTGTGAGTCCAAGCTCCGAGCGTCCAATTCAATTTTCCTAAGTGAATTCGGTTGAGCCTTGTTTTCTGCAAGGTAACAAATAGTTATAAACTTTTAGAAATTGTGCTGTTTTATTGAATATACCGCATTGGAGACAGCCATGACACTTGAGGTTTCTAAATAATATAATCTATGTTGCCTTACACGGTGGCTTAGTGGTTAGCATGTTCTCCTCTCAGCGCTAGGGATTCAGGTTCGAATCCCAATCTGGGTGGAGTTTCCATGTTCTCCCCGTGTCTGCGTGGGTTTCCTCCTGGTTTTTGGAGAATTCAAATGACCTTGATCCATGTTTCTGGGCTGTGGGATAAAACCTGAGAACCCGGAGGCCACGCTGACGCAGAGAGAACATGGAAACTCCACCCAGATGGGGATTCGAACCGGGAATCCCTAGTGCTGAGAGGAGAACATGCTAACCACTAAGCCACTGTGCCACCCTGTTGTGATTTGTCCTTAACATTTGTCCTTAAATTCCAGTAGGTTTACATAATCTGATTGTCCATAGTAATAAGATATGATATGCCTTTATTGATCCCACAATGAGGAACTTCACATTAGTACCACATTGCATCTAATATCAAGTGTCCAAACGCCACTCTGTTATAATGTAAACATTTTAAATCAACTGCTTAGAACTAAATTTGCCTTAATTTGATATCTTCATAAAAATGAAGGCGGCACGGTGGCTTGGTGTTTAACACGTAGCTAGGGTGGCGTAGTGATTAGCATGTTCTCCTCTCAGCCTTGGGGATGCAGGTTCGAATCCCAATCTGGGTGGAGTTTCCATGTTCCCCCATGTTTGCTTGGGTTTCCTCTGGGCTTTCCGGTTTCCTCCCACGGTCCAAAAATCCTCCACTAGGGTCACAAGGAGGGTCCCCTTGCCTATTCAGGGGAGAACATTTTGGGTGCTGGGCAGATACACCCAGGACAGGGTGCCAATCAATCAGTGGCCACATTCACTTACACAGGCACACACACCAACACACTATGTGGGGCAATTTTCAGCATTGAATGTACCATGAATCCATGTTTTTGAACTATGGGAGAACCCGGAGGAAACCCACTTTGTCACGGGGAGAACATGGAAACTCCACCCAGATCGGGATTTGAACCTGGATCCCTAGCGCTGAGAGGAGAACATGCTAACCACTAAACCATGCGAGAGAATAATTTCTATTCTGCTACTAAAATGAAATGAATTGTTAGTATGATGCCGTACAATATTAGCTGGATGTTTAAGAACGCTGTGGTTACAATGTTAGTCAGGTTTCCAGTTTCCGCCGGGTTTTCTGGTTTTCTCCCACGGTCCAAAAATCCTCCACTAGGGTCATCCTCCATTCCCAGTTCGAATCACTATCTGGGTGGAGTTTCCATGTTCTCCCCGGGTCTGCGTGGGTTTCCTCTGGGTTCTCCGGTTTCCTCCCAATATTTTTTTTATTATAGTGTTTTTGTAACCGTTTTACAAAAGCAATAAGGCACTCTAGGATTTGCATTATTGTAAATAAATTATTGGAAAACGTTATGACTGTACACTGTACTTCCCGTGATTTATTCACAATAACCAATAATAAAAAACTTAATAACAGTGCCTCTTTATTATGCTTTATTATTCCAATAGTATCATCTATCCATCCATTATCTTCCGCTTTATCCTCCTTTAGGGTTACGAGGATGGTTCCCATGCCCATCCAGGGGAGAACATTTAGGGTGCTGGGCAGATACAGCCAGGACAGGGTGCCAATCTATCGCTGGGCACACACTCACTC
This sequence comes from Corydoras maculifer, assembly GCA_019802435.1. Taxonomy (NCBI): domain Eukaryota; kingdom Metazoa; phylum Chordata; class Actinopteri; order Siluriformes; family Callichthyidae; genus Corydoras; species Corydoras maculifer. The sequence goes on from JAFMOD010000933.1 coordinate 48,154, forward strand.
ACATTGACACACGCACCAACTATCTGGGGCAATTTAGTGCATTAAATGTACCTTTAATCCATGTTTTTGGGCTGTAGGGAAACCTGGAGGAAACCCACTTGGATACAGGGAGAACATGGAAACTTCACACAGATCAGAATTTGAACCTGGATCCCCAGCGCTGAGAGGAGAACATGCTAACCACTAAACCACGCGAGTATAATTTCTATTCCACTATTAAAATGATGGGCGGCACGGTGGCTTAGTGATTAGCACGTTCGCCTCTCAGCGCTGGGGATTCCCGGTTCGAATCCCCATCTGGGTGGAGTTTCCATGTTCTCCCTGTGTCCGCGTGGGTTTCCTCCGGGTTCTCCGGTTTCCTCCCACAGTCCAAAACCATGGATCAAGTTAATTGAATTCTCAAAATTGCCCCATATAGAGTGTGTCTGTGTGAGTGAGTGTGTGCCCAGCGATGGATTGGCGCCCTGTCCTGGGTCTATCTGCCCAGCGCCCGAGACGTTCTCCCCTGGATGGGCATGGGGAACCCCACCGCGACCCTAATAGAGGATAAGCGGGAGATAATGAATGAATGAACTATTAAAATAAAATGAATTAGTCTAATGTAATACAATATTTGCTGTATGTTTAAGAAAGCTGTGGTTACAGTGTTAGTCAGGTGTCCGGTCAATAACAGCAGAAAAGCTCATGTTAAAGCTCATCCTCTCTCTTGTGATTTTAGTTTGCATTTTGCTGAAACCAGTTTCAGGCGTCTGACTGAATTTTGTGAGTATTTTCTTTTATTAAACCCATTTTAAATGTTTTATTCCATTTAAATAAGAGAGCTCAGACTTCCACAGCAGACCAAGCATACAAGTTAAAACCCTTGATTTGATTAAAACTGTGTCTGGTTATGTACACTCGTATATTTAACACTAATCAGCATGTTGACATTCAGCATAAATGTTTCTTCACCCAGGCACCACCTCCACCTCTTATTGGATGACCTACTGAGGTTGCCATGGAGATTTGTGTGGCAGGACAAGCATGTGAAAGAAGACACACACCCCCAACAACCCCCATACACACATGCCGAGGTACAGTCTTAACTCTCTGTTAGTCTTCTGAAATGTCTTCTGTGGATTATGTGGAGGATAGGGGGAAAAAACGTGAAGACGGGTTTCGTGAAGGCGAATTCGAAGCCTTCATTATCATCACTAGAGTCTTTTTACTTTCTCTTTCTGCACACACTACACACAGGAGGATGATTTAATCGATTTCATTAAACATTTGATTTCAGAGCTATTTGTACGAACTGATAATAATAATAATTCTAATTCATCCATCCATTACCTTCAGCTTTATCCTCTATTAGGGTCGCGGGGGGGTTCTCCATGCCCATCCAGGGGAGAAAGTCTCGGGCGCAGGGCAGATACACCCAGGACAGGACGCCAATCTATTGCTGGGCACACACTCACTCACACAGACACACTCTATATGGGGCAATTTGGAGAACTCAATTGACTTGATCCATGTTTTTGGACTGTGGGAGGAAACTGCAGAAGCCGGAGGAAACCCACGCGGACACGGGGAGAACATGGAAACTCCACCCAGATGGGGATTCGAACAGGAAATCCCTAGCGCTGTGAGGAGAACATGCTAACCACTAAGCCACCGTGCTGCCAATAATAATCATAATAATAATTGCTGGTGTGAATTAAAAATGTCTAGAAGCTGCAACCCAGATAGCATACAGATGTGGGCCACTTCTGGATAAGATATGGCACTGCTGGTTTTCTGCCTTCCATCTGGGCATAGCACAACAAAGTGTATGCCACGAATAGCAAAATAAGTGCTAAAGTGGTAATAAATGCCCCAATAACCTAACCTTACCTAACCTAGATTTTGCAAACCAGTTGTAAATAAATTTAGATGATTTTCGTCCAGGACGGCACGGTGGCTTAGTGGTTAGCATGTTCTCCTCTTAGCACTAGGGATTCCCAGTTCGAATCCCTATCTGGGTGGAGTTTCCATGTTCTCCCCGTGGGTTTCCTCTGGGTTCTCCGGTTTCCTCCTAATATTTTTATTTATTATAGTGTTTTCGTAACCGTTTTACAAAAGCAATAAGGCACTTTAGGATTTGCATTATTGTAAATAAATTATTGGAAAACGTTATGACTGTACACTGTACTTCCCGTGATTTATTCACAATAACACACCTTAATAACAGTGCCTCATTATTATGCTTTATTATTCCAATAGTATCATCTATCCATCCATTATCTTTCGCTTTATCCTCCATTAGGGTCGCGGGGGGGGTTCCCCATGCCCATCCAGGGGAGAATGTTTCAGGTGCTGGGCAGATACACCCAGGACAGGACACCAACCTTTCACTGGACACACTCACTCACACAAACACTCTATATGGGGCAATTTGGAGAACTCAATTGACTTGATTTTGGGCTATGGGAGGAAACCGTAGAACGTACATGGGGAGAACATGGAAACTCCACCCAGATTGGGATTCAAACCAGGAATCCCTAGCGCTGAGAGAAGAACATGCTAACCACTAAGCCACCGTGCAGCCCACTTTATTATTCCAACAGCATTAATACAACATAATAAGTAAAACATGTCATTCCATCAGTTTGGAGAAATATGATATCAGATAACTAGGTCAAGCTTTTCCTGGAGATAAGGACAGGCCCATTTAGAAGACGCTGAGTGACGGCATTAGTGGAATTAAAGCTCCTTCAATGGCAAAGTTCTAATTCTAAGTTCGAGTAAACAATAGAAACTTCCTTCAGTATGTGCTGTGATCCCTTTTAGAGTATCGGTGTAATGTATGCAGCTCTGATTCACATTATATCAAATGATAAATTATACTCTCATTTTGTTTATTCTGTGAAGCTAATACAGTACAATAGATTTACTTTATTGTAAACAGAATGAACTAATGAGTGGCACGGTGGCTTAGTGGTTGGTATGTTCTCCTCTCAGCACTAGGGATTCCAGATTCACATCCCAATCTAGGTGGAGTTTCCATGTTCTTCCCGTGTCCACGTGGGTTTCCTCCGGGTTTTCCGGTTTCCTCCCACAGTCCAAAAACATGGATCAAGGTCAATTGAATTCTCAAAATTGCCCCATATAGAGTGTGTATGTGTGCCTATCTGTGTGAGTGAGTGTGTGCCCAGCGATAGATTGGCATCCTGTCCTGGGTGTATCTGCCCAGTGCCCAAAACGTTCTCCCTTGGATAGGCATGGGGAACCCCACCGCGACCCTAATAGAGGATAAAGTGGAAGATTATGGATGGATAAATAGTTTGTGTCTTGGTGGTTAGCATGTTCTCCTCTCAGTGCTAGGGATTCCAGGTTCGCATCCCAATCTAGGTGGAGTTGCCATGATCTCCCCGTGTCTGCGTGGGTTTCCTCCGGGTTCTCCGGTTTCCTCCCACAGTCCAAAAACATGGATCAAGGTCAAGTGAGTTCTCCAAATTGCCCCATATAGAGTGTGTCTGTGTGAGTAAGTGTGTGCCCAGCAATAGATTGGCGCCCTGTCCTGGGTGTATCTGCCCAGCGCCCGAAACGTTCTCTTCTGGATGGGCATGGGGAACCCCCCCTCGACCCTAATAGAGGATAAAGCGGAAGATAATGGATGGATGGATGGAATGAATTAACTGACTGTTTTGAACTGCTCACAGCAGGATGCTGATTCCTTCAGCACAGTGACACTAGGGTCCCCAGGCTCTCGATATCTGGCTCGTGTAGTGACTGTTTTTCGTTCCAGCGGGAGCTCATTAACCCAGCCTATTTAGGTGCCAACCACTGAGAGGGAGCAGCTTGGACCCAGAGGTGCCTGCCTAGCACCCAGGTGGTGTAAGACGCTAATGAGAAAATGAGCAACAAGTTCCCACCCCCTCAGTCTCAGCTGTCAGCCATAATCGAGTTGTTTTATTATCCATATGGGTCATCAGGCTTCACATTGGTTTAATTCATTATTCACACACTGACAGTACAGGACCAAAAAAACATCACTACTCTGTAAAGAATCACTGGGACTAAAGAATCATTATAGTTTTAGAGTCACACCAGATTTATGGTGTTTTATGTACACCAGATATTTACATTTAGTCATTTAGCAGACGCTTTTATCCATAACAACTTACCAGATGTCCCTTACCATTGGAATACAAGCAAAGACATTCACTATAAAGACATTTATTATTATGTGATATACTTAAATAAATTATAAGCACAAAGAAGGCTGCATTAACATAGAGTTAAAAACCAAAAACTCAACTGCCGGGCGAAATGGCAGAGGAAATACAGGGAGTCAGAGGGTCTTGAACAGAACTTACATAAGGCTACGCATACGAATGAAAAGGAACAAAGAATGAACACAGTGTACCTCGAAAACAAATAGAACAAAAAAACAAAAAAGAGGGCAGCACGGTGGCTTAGTGGTTAGCATGTTCTCCTCTCAGTGCTGGGAATTCCAGGTTCGAATCCCAATCTGGGTGGAGTTTCCATGTTCTCCCTGTGTCCACATGGGTTTCTTCCGGGTTCTCCGGTTTCCTCCCACTGTCCAAAACATGGATTTATTTCTTATCTTCTGCTTAATCCGCCACTAGGGTCGGGGGGGGGGGGGGTTCCCCATGCCTATCCATGGGAGAGTGATTTGGGCGCTGGACAGAAACACTCAGGACAGGGCGTCAATCACTGGACACACTCATGCACACTGTATGGGGCAATCAAGTTAGTTTACCTTGAATCCATGTTTTTGTACTGTGGGAGGAAACCGGAGAACCTGGAGGAAACCCATGCGGACACGGGGAGAACACGGTGTACCCCGAAAACAAATAGAACAAAAAAGAGGGCATGGTGGCTTAGTGGTTAGCATGTTCACCTCTTGGCGTTGGGAATTCCTGGTTCGAACCCCAATCTGGGTGGAGTTTCCATGTTGTACAGATAAGTAAGTCTTATCTGAATGTGCAGTGTGAAAAACATTAATACATTGGTTGTGTGCTTCATTTCTCTGCCAGTCTGACATGCCCCCCCCCTCCATGTGTCTGTGATAGAGGGAGGCAGCAATGGAAACCTGAAATCATGGTTTGTTTATTGTCCATCATAAAAAAGACATTGAAAATCTTGGATCCTCACTTAATTTCTCTTTGAAAAAAATGCTGACTCGTGGAAATAAAGGCAACCAACAAGAACCAGTTTTCAGATACATCATAGAACTTACTATAGAACGGGGTAGCTCAGTGATTATGGTGTTGGAATGCAGTTTGAAGGTCCACCAAATGTTCTCTGACTCCATCTATGGGTATATTGCACTTTGGATAAAGGAATCTACAAAATGTGCGGCACGGTGTCTAAGTGGTTAGCATGTTCTTCTCTCAGCACTAGGGATTCCCGATTCAAATCCTAATCTGGGTGGAGTTTCCATGTTCTCCCCGTGTCCGCGTGGGTTTCCTCCGGGTTTTCCGGTTTCCTCTCACGGTCCAAAAACATAGATCAAGTCAAATGAGTTCTCCAAATTGCCCCATATAGAGTGTGTTTGTGTGAGTGTGTTCATTGACAGATTGGCACCTTGTCCTGGGTGTATCTGCCCCCCCCCCCCACGACCCTAATAGAGGATAAAGCGGAAGATGATGGATGGATGGATGAATCTACAAAATGACGTAATGTAATGTAATATAATATCCATCCATCATCTTCCGCTTTATCCTCTATTAGGGTCGCAGGGGGGTTCCCCATGCCCATCCAGGAGAGACCTTTCAGGCGCTGGGCAGATAGACCCATGAAAGGGTGCCAATCTATCGCTTGGCACACACTCACTCGTGCACACACACTCTATATGGGGCAATTTGGAGAACTCAATTGACTTGATCCATGTTTTTGGACTGTGGGAGGAAACCGGAGAACCCGGAGGAAACCCACGTGGACACGAGGAGAACATGGAAACTCCACCCAGATGGGGATTCGAACAGGGAAACCTTAACACTGAGAGGAGAACATGCTAACCACTAAGCCACCGTGCCGCCCTGTAATATAATATACACTGAGCAAATCCTCTAAAAGATATAAATAGGTTTTAAATGATTGTTTACTTATTGAAACGTTGTAGAAAACACACTGCAAAGAGCTGCTGTTTGCAAAATTGATAAGAAATCCTTGATGGGTTTCCAAAAATAGAAATGGCAAAGAACAAATCGAGATGTAGAGCCCCACTGCAGATTTTTTGGATCCAACACGAGCCATAAATAAACGCTGTCTCTTACTCGCACGCTTCTTTAATAATAACAGCTAGAATCATTTCTCTGTAGTCTCTCTGTTTCTTCTGTTCACACGAATCTGGGGCAATTCACCATTAGTCACACATCTATACTCAAGAGTTACAGCCTTTTTTTCTTACATACACACACACACACACAAATAGAGGTTAATAAAAGTCGATTAAACTGGGTAATACTTGGCAGGCTAAATATACGATGCCTCAATTTAAGCATTAGTAGTACTTGAGTAAAAGAGTAATCTTTTAAACCGTAACAGCTACCGGACGAACACAGATGACGTGGTGTGGCAGGTTGCCGTGGATGAATTTTATGGCATTACATAAGAGCGTTACATAACGCCAAAAGATTAATATTTATGAGTGCTGCTCATTGGACCATTTGAGTAAGAACTGCACCAAATCCCCCCTCTCTTAACACACATACTCAGATACAATTTTACAAGCTCTGTATAAAGAGCATTAAAAAAAACCTCTGCTCACACATTCAGCATTACTGACAAATCCTACATTACAAACAACAAATCAAAACCTACCACAAATCGAGTAAATGGCTGAATACTGGACGTCATTTTTTTTCCCCCGGCCAAGTTGTTAGCATCTAAAAATCTGACCCTTAAGTTAAAAAAAAAAAGCTTTTTTAAATGTATGAATTTTTTTTATTTAATTTTAATGTTTTACATCCATTCATCCATCAATTATCTTCTGCTTTATCCTCTATTAGGGTCGCGGGGGGGGGGGGTCCCCATGTCCATCCAGGGGAGAACGTCTCGAGCGTTGGGCAGATACACCCACTCACTCACACATACACACTCTATATGGGGCAATTTGGAGAATTCAATTGTCTTAAGGGGGGCACGGTGGTTTAGTTGTTAGCACGTTCTCCTCTCAGCACTAGGAATTCCCGGTTCGAATCCCAATCTGGGTGGAGTTTCCATGTTCTCCCTTATTACATTATTATAAAATTCACATTATTATAAAATACTAGGACACAAGTATCGTGACCCGCACATTACACCTACATAAAAAAAATCATGCAGTGATCAATATAAATGAAAATGAGGTCAAAAAGGCACAAATATCACCAAAAACCAAAAGATCAAAACTGCTTAAATGACAGCAAATGGGCAGAAATACCAAAAGTGAAGTATTGTGCTTACAGACGATTTCATCCTTCACATTTAACCCATCTGTGCAGTGAAACACACACATTTACACACACTGATGCAGTGAGCACACTTGCCCGGAGTGTTGAGAGGTTAGGTGCCTTCCTCAACGGCACTTCAGCCATGGTACTTTGGTAAGAGCGGGAATCGAACCGGGGACCTTCAGTTCGCAAAGCTGATTTATTAACCACAGGCCTACGACTGCCCCATTAGTTTGTGTTAGCTTTATGCAGAATGCTATGTTTTTCCACCCAGGACTCGTTAAACTATAGCTTTTTGGACACTGCTCAGTTATTCCCTGCAATTTCCCTCTGGGGCATAATAAAGTATTCTGATTCTGATATTCTCAAACAGGAAATGGCCTTCCCTAATATCTTCTTACAATGTTAAAAGCATATCATTTTCCAACACGCATGGACCAAGTGCTTGATTTAATATATCCTCATGATTGAGACTAAATGAAACATTCATTCATTCATTATCTTCGGCTTAATCCTCTACTAGGGTCGGGTGGGGGGGGGGGGGTCCCATGCTCATCCAGGGGTCCATTTTGGGCATTGGGCAGATACACCCAGGACAGGGCACCACTCTATCACTGGGCACATGCACTCACGCATACAAACACACTACATGAGGCAATTTAGAGCATTAAATTTACCTTGAATCCATGTTTTTGGTCTGGGGGAGGAAACTTGGGAACCCAGAGGAAACCCCCACGGACACGGGGAGAACATGGAAACTCCACCCAGATTGGGATTTGAACCGGGAATCCCTAGCGCTGAGAGGAGAACATGCCAACCACTAAGCCACCGTGCCACCCCGACACACATCAATTAATAAAGTCAGGCGTTTCATTTAGGGGCAGCATGATGGCTTTGCATGTTTTTCTTTCAATCCCAATCTGGGTGGAGTTTGCATGTTCTCCCCGTGTCTGCGTGGGTTTCCTTCGGGTTCTCCGGTTTCCTCCCACAGTCCAAAAACATGGATCAAGTCAATTGAGTTCTCCAAATTGCCCCATGTAGAGTGTGTATGTGTGAGTGAGTGTGTGCTCAGTGATAGATTGGCGCCCTGTCCTGGGTGTATCTGCCCAGCGCCCGAAACGTTCTCCCCTGGATGAGCATGGGGAACTTACACACAATTTAGCGCAGCTAATTTACCTCGAATCCATGTTTTTGGATCGTTGGAGGAACCTGAAGGACCTGGAGGGACGCACACAGTCACCGTAAAGCCCCCTTTCAGTACATCCATCCATTATCTGCTGCTCATTCCTCTACTAGTGTACACGCTTAATCCTCTACACGCTTTATCCTCTATTAGGGTCGCGGGGGGGTTCCCCATGCTCATCCAGGGGAGAACGTTTTGGGAGCTGGGCAGATACACCCAGGACAGAACACCAATCTATCCCTTGTCTCACACACACACACACACACACACACTATAAGGACAATTCAGAGCAGCAAATTTAACTTGAATCCATGTTTTTGGACTGTGTGAGGAAACTGGAGGACCTGGAGCGACCCACGCGAACACCCTTGATGCCCCCCTACATCCATCCATCCACCCACTTCCGCTTCATCCTCTACAAGGGTCGTGGGGGGTTCCCCATTCTAATCCTGGGGAGAACGTTTCGGGAGTTGGGCAGATACACCCAGGACAGGGTACCAATCTATCCCTTGTCACACATACACACACACTATAAGGACAATTCAGAGCAGCAAATTTACCTTGAATCCATGCTTTTGGACTGTGGGAGGGACCCACGCGATCATGCCGCCCCCTTTTAGAACAAAGTCTGGTTACGTTCCGGCTGCTTTGAATCTGTGGTGTGCGAGACACTTAGAACTCCGTTTGCATTCTCACTGAGGGGTTTTATTCAGAAAGTTTCAACACAAAAAGTAAGCATACAAATCAGCTATAAAGATAGTACCGAGAGATGTCGTTAAAAAAGCCAGTGTTACACATGATCCTGAACGTTAAAAAAACACACCAGCTTACAGAGAGAGAGACAGGCGATCAGAGGCTCCTCAACGATGGACGTCATGATGAAGTGACTGAGCCATGTGTAGTAATGAGCTTATAAACCATAAGTGCAGAATGATGACATGCTACATTCATATTTCCAGTGTAGTACAAATAAAGAGTTTTCATGAAAGCCACTACTGGCCCTTATTACCCTGTTGTATTCAGTGTGTTAGTTCTTTATTTGCAGTGTTTGCACTCTCGGAGGAGACGTCTCAAGCAGCGCGCTTGTCCACAGTGAGGGGTTTCTTATAAAAAAGCTAAGAAAGACGTATGGAAGAAGTCCGTATAAAATGTCTCTGGTAGGAAGTCATCAAAATGAGTAAAAAATAGTGTCTTGAATAAGGATTGTGCTCCCTGATGCTGAGTGAGTAATCGACTCCATGCAGTTCCGTATATTCGAAGTGCTCTGCTAGGCCTTATACGACAGGCTCATACATTTGAAATATTTGTTTGGTATTCCCCGAGACTGTTTGCAGCTGTGGTTCCCAGAGTGCACAGGGATTTGAAGAAGAGCCCAAGACTCGGATGCTTGCTGGTTCAGAGTAAGAAGTCCTTTAAGATGATGTGTTTAGGTAAGCATTGGTGGATTCATCGCTTATGGGTTCAAAGTCCATTCACGTGGTCCCGGGTTCGACCCTAGCTAAAATGTTTTATGTTATGTTTTATGTTTGCATTCTACATATCCACTAATTACAAGTCCATACAATACATTAGTACAAAAGAATCTGAAGGTGCCGTTTTATTAAAGTCAATATCGGTGTCTTCATTAACGCTCATTCGAGCCTAAAGCTGTTAGACATGATTCTGTATAGCCTAAAGATTTTGTTTAAGTTCTACTTCCTGTTTGGGGTCATCTTTGTAGTTTTGTTGCCTGGGGAACGCACAGGGAGCTTGGAAACGGGTATCCGGCTATGAGCCGGGATCTTAGTTGGAGGTTTGGTAGAGGTGGGGCTGACCGACGATAGCGTCCCTTGGCTGGATGAATGGGAGGGGGGCTTTTGCCTCACATTGATGGGAATCTTAGAGTCTCGAGGAAGACTTGTGCTGCCCTTTATAGAGCGGAAGGATGATGGGGTCGCCGCCGTGGGGATCGGGGATGTCGGGGTTATTCCCAGTTCACCCATAGAGGGCGTGGGGGAAATGGTATCATCGTCGTCTGAACCCACAGTGCCCGGACTGTCGAGGTCATAAAGGTCATAAAGTGCATCTCCAGAACAGCTTTCCCTCGGCAGGCCGTCTCTTTGCAGGAAGCCACTGTCCTCATCCCCGGGTGTAGGGGAGTCCCAGTAGCCCTCGTCGCTGGGTGGAATATCCTGTAGGTCTTTGTCAAACAGAGGTGGGGAGGGTCGTGTGGATGGCAGTTTGCTTGCTTTGCTGCACCCACTCACAGGGATCTTGCTGAGCCTGAGCCCTTTTACCTGAGTGGGTCTCTTGTCCTGCCGTGCTTGAAGGTGGGTCAGTGCGGGGTCACTACGAGGTAGAGCTGGAGAATCGATCCCCTTTTGCGGGAGCATATGCCAAAGTCCCTGCATGTCTGCGTCGTCCACGGCTTCCGGACTGGCCATCTCCTCCCCACCACCCATGTAAGCTACTATCCCACTTCCTTGTGGAGTTTTAGTGGGTGGACACGCTCTCTGATGGGATGTATAGTGAGACATGGGTATCAATCCAGTCACTTGTGGGGGAAGAGGGGGTTTGGCCGGAGAGCATCTGTCCGAGACCGTCCCATTCACCCGGAGCCCGCCGCAACTCACACTGCTGCTTCCTGTACCGCTACTGGTAACACTAACTCCATTTCCAGCCTCCTCGTCAGCGTCGGCGATGATGTCCCCACAACCTGTCAGAGAATCGAAGCTCTTGAGGGAAGTGACATCTGTTAACATGGAGCACAGCCGGTCCTCCGATGGTGGGTCGACTAAGCTGTGTTCAAGCGGAGGGGTCATAGCCGGGACCGTAAAGGAAGCAGGATGCTCTGGACTGCTCAGTTTGGCCCTGAGAGGTTCCCCCGATCGAACTTCAAGCGGAGAGGTACCTGATGATTCCACAGTGTTCGGCTGCATCACCGAAGAAGAACTCTTTTCACATCCATCGCTGCTATCCGTCAACTCCCGTGAGACGTTGTCGGTCATTATCTGAGGATTATCTAAAGATCTGAGGGTAAATACCTGTGACAGAGGTTCCAGGGTCAGAGTGATATGCTCCTCCAGTATATCCACACTGTGTGAACTGCAGGATAGGATCAAATCAACTCCCTTGGTTTCTTTGGCAATGTCCCGTATTTCAGCCGAGCTGTCCCACAACGGAGGCTTGCGGCGCCAGCGCAGGCTGCTGAACCACCCCTTCAGCCCCCGGCTTCTTTGCCCCAGTGTAGCTGCCCTGTCACCGATCCGAGTGCTATTGCGACGCAGCAAGGAAAAGAAGCTGAAAGATTTAGTGATGCTACTGCACACCGGAGGAGTGGATGTCCCTTCCACAACGGCACTACTGAGGCGGCCGCCGTTCGCCGACTCCTTTTTCCCGTGGCCGTCCAGTTCGGTCAGGTCGTCTGTCATTAAGCCATCGTGGGTCTTACTTCTAACGAGGTCCTTGCAGGTGGCATCCCCTTTGTTTCGGACGGAAAAGATGCTGGGAATGCTGCTGCCAGACCTGCGTTTGCCGAACAGCTTGAAGGCTGCTTTGCTTATCCTTCCCGATGGCTGCGAGCTGCATGGTGGTTGCTCGCTGCAACTGGTCAGCCCTTCCATCATGACTTTGGCTCCTCAGTCTAATAATTGTTATGGTTCTAAAAGCAGATCTCCCTTTTCAGACTTCTCTCTTTCCTGCCTTCGGTGTTCTTGCTCTCGCTCGCTTTCTTTTACTGGCAGCTGCTCCTGACAGTCTCTATGGTAACTGGGAGGGCTAAGCTGCTTTCGTCAGTGCTGGAGGCAAGCCAGATTGTTTTTTTGCCTCCACCTCCACTCTTCCCCCCTCCCCTCCGTTCTCACTCTGCCCGCATCGCAGATCGTTTTTCGCTCAAATGTATTTTCATTATTCATTTTCCTATCTGATATACACACCGAGCATCTCACCACAGAACAGAGCGGGATGAGGGGCCACCTAAAGAAGGGACGTAATGCAAATATCATTTGGAGGAAACGGGATGCTAGCTGATGAAGAGACAAAGACTTCAGTGCTTTCAAATACCTGCCCTCGTTTATTTCCATCTCTTTATAGGAATAAAAAATATATATGTTAATACTTGGATTTGCATACAACCAAATAGCTGCGTGTTCACGGAAGTAAGTTAGGTTAAGACATCATTGTGAGTTAAGACGGCAGGTTTTGTTTATGGGATTTGAACAGAACTGGTAACTAGGGTCTGTTTGGGGGTGAGGTAGCATGGCTTAGGATGACTTAATAAAACGGAAATGGGATTAAGCCACTTGCTGCTTGTTTACACTCTGCTCTAATCATAGAGTTAGATCATCTACACTGTTAGATCAGCTTCCATGTGGTCAGATTGTCTTTTTCAGAACCTCCGACCATCTGCCTGTAACATATGGGCACAGGGCGACTACCGTCCCCCTCACTCTTATAAAACAAAACCCGTTCAGTTAAAAGTCAATAAGTGCTAGTTAGAAAACTACAACAGATACAGTGTTTTGGGTTCTTAAGGATTAGTAAGTTTGAAAGAACAATAAAGCTTAAAGGTTAATTTATAAACAAGCGAAATATTAAAAAATATTTTTTGAAAACCACCCCTATATCGTCCATTCATTATCTTCCACTTTATCCTTTATTAGGGGCGCGGGGGGGGTATGTTTCAGTTTCTGGGCAGATAGACCCAGGACAGGTCGTCAATCCATCACTGGGCACACACTCACTCACACAGACACACTCTATATGGGGCAATTTGGAGAACTCAATTGACTTGATCCATGTTTTTGGACTGTGGGAGGAAACCGGAGAACCCGGAGGAAACCCACGTGGACACGGGGAGGACATGGAAACACCACCCAGATGGGGATTCGAACCGGGAATCCCTAGCGCTGAGAGGCGAACATGCAAACCACTAAGCCACCATGCAACCCGCCCCTATATCCTGTTAAATTAATTTATCTTAAATTAATTCTGCTTGTATAGTAGAAAACGGGCAATTTATCCATATATCCATCAGTTAATTAATTGGTATTTTTTTTTATGTATTCATGTGTAATTGTGCAAACTTTTTACCAGACACCCAGACTAACAGATGAGGTTAATATAGTGGAGGTAATAATAATAATAATAATAATAATAATAATAATAATAATGCAAGAGGAGAAGTTGCTAAACAAATAGTCGTTTTCTCAACAGCTAAAATAAATGAGGCCGTTCCTTTTTTTGGATGACCTCTGTCCTGACCCGAGTACCTCGGAAAAAACCCCTTCCAAAATGGATTTGCTGCTTGCCCTCATTTTCCTCCCCCATGCTCTGGTGACAGACCCCTCTTCCACCTCACTGCCAGGAAACAATGCCTACAGTCACACACTGGACAGGGGGCCTTCCTCTGAGCCCCTCCATTACTGTCCTTATGCCAAGTTATTCTATGCTCCAGGGATTTGGCTCTTCGCTTCACAGGGGACAAATCCTCCAGAATGACTCTCTAAATAGACTGTTTCAAAAGGTTTTGCTCTTAAAGTCAGTCAGACGTCTGACAAATCCAGTTTCTGACTGTCCTGATGAAGTTCATTTCACACATTGTTCATTCATTAATTATCTTCCGCTTTATCCACTACTAGGGTTCCGGGGGGGAGGGTTCCCCATGCCCATCCAGGGAAGAACATTACGGGCGTCCGGGGGAGGACAAGGCACCAATCAATCACTGAGAACACTCGCACTGACACACACACACACACACACAAACACACTATATAGGGAAAATTTGGAGCAGCATATTTATCTTGAATTCATGTTTTTGGACTGTGGGAAGAAATCGAAGAACCCGGAGGAAACCCACATGGAAATTTCACCCAGATTGGGATTTAAAACCTGGATCCACAGAGCTGAGAGGAGAACATGCTAAACATGCTAAGCCACTGTGCCGCCCTCTCACACAATGTTAATTGTTATAATCAAGTTAGGGTTTTAATGGACAAAAAATGTATGAAATATTCATTCATCCATCCGTTATCTTCCGCTTTATCCTCTATTAGGGTCACAGGGGGGTTCCCCCATGCCCATCCAGGGGAGAACGTTTCGGGTGCTGGGCAGATACACCCAGGACAGGACACCAATCAATGACTTGGCATACTCACTCGCACACACACTCTATATGGGGCAACTGGGAGAATTTAATTGATTGATTCAATGATCCATGTTTTTTGGACTGTGGGAGGAAACCAGAGAACCCGGAGGAAACCCACACAGACTCGTGGAGAACATGAAAACTCCACCCCGATTGGAAGAGGAGAACATGCTAACCACTAAGCCTGCATAGTGAATGTGAAATCTGTACTTTTAATAGAACTTAAGTAGACAGCAATCCACTATCTTCCGCTTAATCCTCTACTTAGGTCACTGGGGGGGGGGGTCCCCATGCGCATCCAGAGGAGAATGTTTTGGGCGCACGGTGGCTTAGTGGTTAGCATGTTCTCCTCTCAGCACTAGGGAAGCCCAATCTGGGTGGAGTTTCCGTGTTCTCCCCGTGTCTGTGTGGGTTTCCTCCGGGTTCTCCGGTTTTCTCCCACAGTCCAAAAACAGGGCTGAAGTCAGTTGAATTTTCCAAATTGCCCCATATAGAGTGTGTGAGTGAGTGTGTGCCCAGTGGTAGATTGGCGCCCTGTCCTGGGTGTATCTGCCCAGCGCCTGAAATGTTCTCCCCTGGATAGACATGGGGAACCCCCCTGCGACCCTAATAGAGGATAAAGCTGAAGTTAATGGATGGATGGATTTAAATGCCTTTGAAAGTGATTAAATCCAGAGGCTGTGGATAAATAAAAATGCTTTAGTGTTCCTTTAACACAGCGATTGCTCTTCAGAGCTCCTAAGTATAATGCCACTAGTCTTGCCCCAGCCGAGGGCGAGACCCTCCATGGAAACGCAAATACTAAAAGAACAACTGTGCAGAAGGTACTGTTTGTTCACATTAGCGTCTCGCTCAATAGCGCTGTTCTTTTACCAGTCCATATACAACCCCCCCCCCCCCACACACACACACACACACACAACAAACACTACGTTCTAAAGATTATTCAGTGTCTTGTCCTATTCAGCTCTCGAGCAGAAACTGCTAAGGACATCCAATATTCCGAATAAAAGCCCTTTGATGAACCAACAAAGAACCCGGCACATGAAAGTGCTCTGAATAGAGCAGATTGACGAGGTAATTTACTGTTATGGATGCATTAGACCGCAGGCCTATTCTCCGTTCTCTAGCTTTATGGCCGTCCATTATGTAGTTTGGCACGTGAGGCAAGGCCTCGTCCACCAGATATCTAGGGGTATATAGTGAAGGGATTACCACGCGTCTGTGTTCTTTAAAATGGGTGGATTTATGTCTAATTAACATGGTCATGTCTGCAGTTTCTGCAGAGTGTCCTCTGGTTCTGCACAGCTGCTCTTAACACCGACTGCACGCTCATTTAGAACAAAGGCTCGTGTCCCGGTTTCAGGATATAACAGAACATGGATTTGGGGTTGATATTCTTTACCTTTATGGTCAGGTATAACATTAGTGGATGTGCTGGCCGTGATCACATCACCACATGAAATTGTTTTGGTTTTAGAACACTGAAGGAACGTTTAATCTATAAATTGTTTTGGGTTGAAACATGTGGAGGCCATGGGTTTCCTAAATTTAAGTATCAATATATGGTTTTCGGTTCTTAATTTAAGGTTTAGTGGTTCGCACGTTGCCCAGTGATAGATTGGCACCCTGTCCTGGGTCGTTCTGCCCAGCGCGCGAGACATTCTCCCCTGGATGGGCATGGGGAACCCCTCCGCGACCCTAATATAGGAAAAAGTGAGAGATAACGGATGACTGGATGGATGGTTCACACGTTCTGCTCTCAGCGCTGGGGATCCAGGTTCCAATCCCAATCTGGGTGGAGTTTCCACGTTCTTCCCGTGTCCATGGGTTTACTCAGTCCAAAAACATGAATTCAAGGTAAATTAAATGCTCTAATTTGCCCTAAATAGTGTGAGTCTGTCTGTGTGAGTGAGTGTGTGCCCAGTGATAGATTGGCGCCCTGTCCTGGGTGTATCTGCCCAGCGACTGAAATGTTCTCCCCTGAATGGGCATGGGGAACCCCCCCCCCCCTCCTCCATGACTCTAGTAGAGGATTAAGAGGAAAAAAATGAATGAATTAAAATCCTGGCAAATATTGGAAAATTCTAGTGTAAGTTTAAGTAATTTATTTATAGTGCTCTGTTTACAACAGTACATTATCACAAAGCAGCTTTACAGTGTTATAAACCTTTAAACCCCCAAAGAGCAAACCGAAGAGACAGTGGCAAGAAAAAACTCCCCGTTATGTTGTTATATTAAGGAAGAACCTTGTGAGGACCAAGACTCAGTGGGGGACTCATCCTCTTTGAGCGGCCAGGCAGCATCAACAGTGTAGGACAGTCATGTACAAATTGTGTATTGATCATGTGACCCGTATTTAACAATTGGAAAACTATATAAGTCCATTGAGGGCGTCCTGCAGGACTGTCAGTCCAACAGAACTCCAGGTTCCATTCAGTAATCGTCAGTTTTGGGACGAAAAAGGCTCAATGGCAGCAACAACAGTGTAGGACAGTCATGTACAGATTGTGTGATGATCAGGTGACCCGTATTTAACAATTGAAAACTATATAAGTCTATGGACTGCCAGTCCAATAGAACTCCATCCAGTTCTCCATCCAGAACAGGTTCTGTCCAGTAATCGTTGTAGTCTTGGGAGGAACAAGGCTCAGTGGAGGACTCGGCAGCATCAACAGTGTAGGACAGTCATGTACAGGTTATGTGGTGATCAGGTGACCTGTATTTAAGGATTGGAAAACTCTATAAGTCCAATTCTGGACTATAAACAAATCTGTGCAATGCCACCAACTCAGCAAACGGTACTTTCCAGGCTTATTAAAGCTTTAATTCTTAGAATCTGTATTATTTCCTTAACAGTACATGGACACATTTTCAAGTGTTCAATTACAAAGTGTACAGTTACCTCCGTGGTTACATACAGACCTGTTTAACAATGTTTAAACGTACGAGATGGATTTCAACCCCACCTTCTGTAGCTACACCCAGATTGCTGTGGCATTGCTGTCAGACCTCATTGTGAACTTGAACTGACAAAAGCACAATAGGTTGTCCTATGTATGTTTATTACATAAGTAAGTGCTCTCTCTCTCTCGCTCGCTCGCTCACTCGCTCTTTCTCTTCTTCACAAAGTGACTTTGAAGCTTTGTTCGTTTCAAAGTTTCATGTGTTTCTCTTTTGTGCATCTGTTTCTCTCCTTGTTTTTAAGCTTTCTGATGTAGGTTGCCCTCTTCTTTCAAAAGAATGAAACGTTCTCGGTATAAAAAATTCTGTTTCTTGCCAGAGCTGACAGAACAGTAAGCTGACATTTTTTTGAGCAATGTCTACATTAGGGCGGCACGGTGGCTTAGTGGTTAGCATGTTCTCCTCTCAGCACTAGAGATTCCTGGTTCAAATCCCAATCTGGGTGGAGTTTCCATGTTCTCCCCGTGTCCGCGTGAGTTTCCTCCAGTTTCCTCCCACAGTCCAAAAACATGGATCAAGGCAAATTGAACTTTCCAAATTGCCCCATAAAGAGTGTGTCTGTGAGTGAGTGTGCATTGTGATAGATTGGTGTCCTGTCCTGGGTGTATCTGCCCAGCGCCCGAAGTGTTCTTCCATGTTTGGTAATGCCACAAATATGATCAGACTAATTAATTTGTTTATACAGTACTTATATTAGGGTTGAGAGGGCGTCCCCCATGGCCATCCAGAGCAGAAAGTTTCGGGCGCTGGGCAGATACACACAGGACAAGGTGCCAATCTATCAAAAGTGATAAATTGGCACTCTGTCCTGGGTGTATCTGCCCAGCCCCCGAAACGTTCTCCCCTGGATGGGAATGGGGCATGGGGAAATAATTTTATATTATTTTATTAAAGTCTTCGGCGGCATGGTGTCTTAGTGGTTAGCATGTTCTCCTCTCAGCACTAGGGATTCCCGGTTCGAATCCCAATCTGGGTGGAGTTTCCATGTTCTCCCCGTGGGTTTCCTCCAGGTTCTTCCGTTTCTTCCCACAGTCCAAAAATATGGATCAGGGTCAATATCAATCAAATCCTTAAATGCATGAAAGAGTAAAATATACACAGGTATTAAATAAAAAAAGAAAACTTGTTGCAGCCTGAGATGTTTTCAGAGGACAGGATGTAATCACTTTAATAGAAAGCTGGAAGAACTGAAATGCAGAATTGAGGTTCTCGTCTAAGGCCCTTTATTAGTTTGGGTTCCATCGTGATGAATGGATTATTAGCTTGTAGTCGATGCCGGTGTTTGATTTATTGCACTGCTTAATAACAGGCCAATAAGAAAGTATGACCTCTGTGTTCACCTGTGACCCTGAACACTGACCCCTCTAAATGCACAGTGACTTATAACCTACTCATTAGTAAGCATCATTACGCTTGAATCCTTGCCATAGGTCAAAAAACACTCATGGACTTTCTTTAGGGAGAATGGGGTCATGGAATTAGAGGTATCTGTGCTCAGACTTGCACTCAGTATGGACAATGATATGTGGACACCCGTCCCAATAACACGGATGGGTCATGACTTGTTTACGATGAAGCACTCGTTCTTGTAAAAATACATGGTCTTTATGTTGTTGTAAAATAAATAAGATCTATATTGGGTAACCTAATTTCACTGGGGACATCTAACATTTAAAATATACTGAATACATGCCCATGGTTGGTTCATTTCTGGGGCGGACAGGGGTCAGCATGGGTACCATGACTTCTCTGCAACTGAATTGAAGTATTGGTTACACTACACACACATACATATCAATAACCATTATATATATATATATATATATATATATATATATATATATATATACACACACAAATATATATTATATATATATTTACATTACATTACATTTCGCAGATGCTTTAGGGTTAAGAGTCTTGCTCAAGGACCCACATTAATAACTTCAGTTGACCTGGGATTTGAACCCCCAACCTTTAGCTAGATAGCCCAACACCTTAACCACTGATGTATTCATTCATTCATTATTTCCCGCTTTATCCTCTATTAGGGTCGCGGTGGGGGGAGAACATCTTAGGCGCTGGGTAGATACACCCAGGACAGGGTGCCAATATATCACTGGGCACACACTCACTCACACAGACACACTCTATATGGGGCAATTTGGAGAATTTAATTGACTTGATCCATGTTTTTGGACTCGGGGAGCAAACCGGAGAACCCGGAGCAAACCCACGCAGACACGGGGAGAACATGGAAACTCCACCCAGATGGGGATTCGAACCGGGAATCCCTAGTGCTGAGAGGCGAACGTGCTAACCACTAAGCCACCGTGCCACCCACCACTGATCTACCGCTCTCTATATACACACACGTTATATGTATGTGTATATATATATATATATAAAATGTATGTGTCTGTGTAAGTGTATTTATTAGTTTTATGTTGCTAATGTTGTAACTCCTTGTATTTTGAGGGTTCAGGCTCACAAATTTGCTATTAAAAAAGTACTATTGTTAAAAATCACTACATCAATAAACTGAACTGGCGCTCGGCTGGCTCCTGCCATAATGGAGATTTAGACTGCATTCCATGTTCAAAGCCACAGACTGCGTTGGGTGCGTCGTGATACTTAACAGTGAATAGTACTATTCCAAACTTTGTAAAGCTCATTTTAAAGATTACATTTGGCCAGCTGGTGCATTAATCAGCTTTACAGTGGTTTTTTTAATGAAATAAATATTCAAGAAAGGTAGCCGTTTTGTCCCACTCTTCATTTAAACGTTTAATCTTTTTTTTCTCCTAACACTCTTGATATTCGTTTATAAAAAACACCTTTCGTTCTAGACGACATGAATATCTTCTGATCTAATGTGGGTTTACATTAGAGAACACATCCTTGCGTTATAGCTTAAATCACAACACTTTGACACACTCGCTCCTCCTTTGATTGATCATTAGATCTGAATATACAAAACTCAGTCCTTCAGCATTCCAGAACCCCTCAACAGGTCATCCGAGCCACTCCGAACTCCAGACTGACCACGGCTGGCTCTCTCCTGGAGCCCAGCGAATCCTGGATGTCACTGTAGTCGTTCTCTGTAGCACTGCTGCCCTCTACAGTCCGTTCCCCGCTACAGCTACCCGGTATGTCCTCTTCCAGGGCCTCCACGCCATAAAGCTCCTCTTCAACCTCCTCTTCCTCAGCCTCCTTCCGGCTGAGCGGAGCCCCAAGGATAAGAGACTGTGGTCGAGGTGGGACGCTCACCTCTCTCAGGTGGCTCTGGAACTCCACTGGAGATGTGCTGACGCCAAATTTCTGGAGCTTCTGTAGAAGGAACAGCGATTCAGTGAGGGACCAATCAAAGGGGAATAAAACAAAAAGGTCATCTTATTCAGGGGAGAACATTTCGGGTGTTGGGTGGTTACACCCATGACAAGGTGCCAATCCATTGGTGGACACCCACTCACTTGGACACACATTATTAAGCGGTAATTAAGAGCAGCCAATTCACCTTAAATTCATGTTTTGTGAATGTGGCAGGAAATTCGAACATAAAGACCAATAAATAATTAGAGATAATATTGATCTGGGCAGCACGGTGGCTTAGTGGTTAGCATGTTCTCCTCTCAGTGCTGGGGAAGGTTCGAATCCCAATCTGGATGAAGTTTTCACGTTCTTTCAGTGTCCACCTGGGTTTCCTCTGGGTTCTCCGGTTTTAGTCCCACAGTGCAAAAACATGTACCAAAGGTAAATCAGCTGTTTTAAATTGCCTCATATAGGCTGTGTAAGGGGCACGGTGGCTTGTTCTCTTCTCAGCACTAGGGATTCCCGGTTCGAATCCCAATCTGGGTGGAGTTGCCATGTTCTCCCAGTGTTCGCGTGGGTTTCCTCCCACAGTCCAAAAACATGGATCAAGGTCAGTGGAGTTCTCCAAATTGCACCATTGTGTGTCTGTGTGAATGAGTAAGTGCCCAGTGATAGATTGGCGCCCTGTCCTGGGTCTATCTGCCCAGCGCCTGAAACGTTTTCCCCTGGATGGGCATGGGGAACCCCCCCTCGACCCTAATAGAGGATAAAGCAGAAGATAATGGATGGATGTTACTGTGTTTCAGTGGGGTGGCACAGTGGCTTAGTGGTTAGCACGTTCTCCTCTCAGAACTAGGGATACCCGGTTCGAATCCAAATGTGGGTGGAGTTTCCATTTTCTCCCCGTGTCCGCATGGGTTTCCTCCGGGTTCTCTGGTTTCCTCCCACAGTCAAAAACATGAATCAAGGTCACTTGAATTCCCTAAATTGCCCCATATAGAGTGTGTTTGGGTGAGTGAGTGTGTGCCCATAGATAAAATAGCTTTCCGTCCTGGGTGTATCTGCCCAGCGCCCGTAACTTTCTCTCCTGGATAGGCATGGGGAACCCCCCCACCCCCACCCTAATAGAAGATAAAGCGGAAGATAATGGATGGATGGTACTGTGTTTCAGTGATTATTTGAGTGAACTATTTGAGAGTTAAAGGTAAATTGTGTGGATTTTTAACTGATTGAGTGCCGAATCAAGCATAACGTGGCACTGGACTTACTCTGCCACATCCAGATGACTCCTCTAAAGAACCTGACTGAACACCAAAACCTCAATGATGTCAGATTTCAACAGAAGATCAGCGACAAAGTGCTTTATCTACTAAAGTAACCAAGCGGGAGATGATTTGTTTGTTTGGGTTTAGCGCCGTATCAGCACGCTGGGGCTATTTATACGGCGGTACATAGGTTGTGTCTCTAGTCTATCTTGGTACGGCCTATGTCTGGTCCTTCAAATGTAGATGTGTCAGGTAGTTTAGTATTTTCCCTGGTTCTGTGGTCCTGAGTGGGTTTTGGGTATTGTTGACTGAAGTATTTCAGTCTTTCTGGTTGTAGTGTTGGGCAGTCCATCAGTATGTGTCTTATTGTAAGTCTGGCTTTACATAGGTGGCAGGTAGGTAAGCAGATGTTTGTGTGTTAGCTTGGAGTGTCCGATGTGGCATCTTGTAATAGTGGTTTGATTTGTACGATTATCCATTCTAGTGTAGGATTTTCCTACTTTTGTCTCAACTTCATACAGTTTGTTTTGTGGGTTGTTCCGTTCGTTTTGCCGTTTGACAGCAGGAAAAAAGAAAGCAGGAAATGTTCCAGTTAAGCAAGTTCACCCGAAACAGAACAAAGACCAGAGACACAGGATACCAGACTGAACCACGAAAAACAAAAAGAAAAGCAAGAGCTGGGGTAGATACTCACTGCCTGCAAAGCCCGCACCGTGTTTACTAGTTCCTTGTTGCTATTCTGCAACGCGAGTGTGTGTTTCAGAATGGACTGGCGGGGGTGCATGGAGCGGTCATACTGATGATACATGTTCCTCCAGAACCTGCAGCACAGAAGAACCATAACTCCACTGCAATTGTTCAAATCGCATTAAACCCATTTACATTTAGTCATTTAGCTTTTATCCAAAGCGACTTACAAATGAGAGAACACCACACGTCAGAAGTTATGAAGAAAACCAGCTACACTGTAAAATCATCAACCTGATTGTTATTTGTCATTTTTTTATTTTAAATTTTTTTCTCTATAACAGGTATTTGTTAAAGAGATGCGTCTTCAGTAGTTTCTTAAAACTGCTAAGTGATTCTGCCTTATGGACAGAGCTGGGATGATCGTTCAGGAGGCAATCATCACTGGAGTGAAGTGAACGAGTCGGAGTCTTTGAAAAGATAGAGTGAAGGTAAGAGGGGGCAGGTCCATAGATTGTCCTGTAGATCAGAGTTCAAGTTCAAGTTCAAGTTATTTATTTATATAGCGCTTTTTACAACAGTACATTGTCACAAAGCAGCTTTACAGAATGAAAAGCCTTTAAACCCCCAAAGAGCAAGCCGAAGCGACAGTGGCAAGAAAAAACTCCCTTTTATGTTGTTATTCAAGGAAGAAACCTTGGGAGGACCAAGACTCAGTGGGGGACTCATCCTCCTTGAGCGGCCAGGCAGCAACAACAATGTAGGAC
>JAFMOD010000933.1:72148-109778 GCA_019802435.1 Corydoras maculifer
TGACCCTTGTGGGACACCATATTTAACTTTGGCGAGATCAGAACATTGGTTGTTAACACAGGTAAATTGATATCGATCTGTCAGGTAGGATTTAAACCACTGGAGCGCAGATCCTGTGATGCCCACAGTGTTTTCTAATCTATCAACTAAGATGTTATGGTCTATAGTGTCAAAGGCTGCACTAAGATCTAATAATACAAGTAAAGAGATTTGGTTATTAGAGTCAGTGACTTATACTGAATGGAGCAGCTACAGGGAGCAAATGAAGAAAGAGGAGTGATGGAGGCAAGGACAAGGGTGCGGTAGCTCAGTAGTCAGGGCGTTGGGCTATCAATCTGAAGGTTTAGGGTTTAAATCCCAGGTCCACTGAAGTACCAATGTGGGTGCTTGAGCAAGACCCTCTACCCTCATTGCTCCAGGAATGTTGTGATTAACCCTGTGATCACTTTGTAAGTCGCTTGGGATAAAAGCATCTGCTAAATAACCAAATGTAATGTACATATAAAGGAGGGACATGAGATCGCTTGGGCTGGTTAAACACAAGTTCTGAATCAGTTGAAAAGGTCTGATTGTGGAAGCTGGGATACCGGCAAGTAGCGCATTACAATATCCCATTTAATACATTTACTACACAGAGGCATCTGGAAGTCATTCAGTCATCCATTACATTAAGCACCAACTGAGACAATAAACTGAATGAAAAGTGATGATATACTTGAAGTTCCAGGGTTGTGTCGTAGGTTCCAGTACTGGGTGGGTTTCTGCAAAACTCGTGCTGTAAAGTGGGTTTAGGTAAAGCTGCTGCTCCTTTAAAAGATGCGCCCACAGAGAGAAGGTCTTCTCCTTTAACCTGTAAACAAACGATGAGCATTACATATGAATATTACATTTACTTTTAAGTCTTCAAGCAGATGTTTGCATCCAACACGATTTAAGAGAACACACGTCAATACAGCAGGAACCAGCTTCACTGTAGTGTCATCAATCTGGCTTCCAAGTCTAGATTATCATTTTTTATAGCATGTGCTTCTGGAAGAGATGTGTTTTCAGTTGTTTTTATAAACTGCGAGTGTCTCAGCATTCCAGATAAAACTGGGAACGTCATTCCACAATTTGGAAGTGATAATTAATAAAGCAGGGGCGGCACGGTGGCTTAGTGGTTTGTTCTCCTCTCAGCGCTGGGGATCCAGGTTCGAATCCCACTCTGGGTGGAGTTTCCATGTTCTCCCCGTGTTCTCCATTGTTCTCCCCGTGTCCGCGTGGGTTTCCTCCGGGTTCTCTGATTTCCTCCCACATTCCAAAAACGTGGCTCAAGGTCAATTGAGTTCTCCAAATTGCCCCATATAGAGTGTGTTTGTGCCCAGCGAAAGAACATCCTATCCTGGGTGTATCTGCCCAGCACCCGAGACGTTCTCCCATGGATGGGGATGGGCATTGCATGGGCATGGGGACCCCCCCGTGACCCTAGTAGAGGATAAATCGGAAGATAATCTCTCTCTTGCTTTAACATTGTATCTATTGTACATTCTGCACTTGCCACTTTGCACTTCTTTTTAGATGCAAAACGATATTTCCTTGCCTTGTACTTATAATGTTAAGTCTAATCTAATCTAATCTAATCTAATCACCTCACATGTTGCAAATAAACATGTCCAAGCTGCTTCAACCACAGAAAACATTAGAGAAAAAATGTGACCTGTTCAATTATCAAGTTCAATTAGTTTATTTATAGAGTGCTGTTTATAATAATACATTTTCACAAAGCAGCTTTACAGTGTTATAAGCCTTTAAACCCCCAAAGAGCAAACTGAAGTGACAGTGGCAAGAAAAAACTCCCTGTTATGTTGTTATTTTAAGGAAGAAACCTTGTGAGGACCAAGACTCAGTGGTGGACTCCTCCTCCTTGAGCAGATGTACTAATGAGGTCTCACACACAAAAGGGGGCAATTTGGAGAATTCAATTGACCTTGATCCATGTTTTCGGACTGTGGGGGGAAACCGGAGAACCCGGAGGAAACCCCAGGAAGAACATGATAACTCCACCCAGATTGGGATTCGAACCAGAAATCCCTAGTGCTGAGAGGAGAACATGCTAAGCACTAGGCCACCGTGCCGCGAGACATCACTAGTTTGCCCTGATTCACTCACCTGACACCTTCCACCTGTGTACACTTTACATTTTGATAGATCCCGAAAGTTTGTGTTCATCCGTGACTCAGTGAAGTGTAAATAAGAATCAAAAGAGCAGAAACAAAACTCACTGCAGTTCTTCTCTCTGTCTCTGGTTGTTTCCCAAGAAGTTGCCAAACTGGCACGAGTGCACATGCTCGTGGATCTGGATCAGAAACCACTCGTTGAACTCGAAGGCCTGTGGAAACTGTTCGCTTAGATGCCACACACACTCCAGGAACTGGGTGAAGATGGGCGCCACCTCCTTCGGATCGCTGTCAAGCTGGTCACACCTGAAGAGGTTGGGTAAAGCGGTGTCTGAGTTACGGCATCTCGCTGAGTCAGGTCTTTCACTCACAAACACAAACACACACCCACCTGTCCGCAAACTTATGTCCAAAAGAGATCCAATCTTTTTCAATCAGGACCTTTAAAAAGCAGGAAAACACGGCACCATCATCAACAGCACAGCTTTGAAGGTTTGTGCAAATAAGCTGCCAAAATACGTGCAGTGGTGGGATCGGCGGGAGAAGGCGGAGCCATCGATAATGGACTTAATTCCATCCATCCATTATCTTCCACTTTGTCCTCTATTAGGGTCGCAGGGGGGTTCCCCATGCCCATCCATTAGGGTCGTAGGGGGGGGTTACCCATGCCCATCCAGGGGAGAACATTACGGGCTTTGGGCAGATACACCCAGGACAGGACACCAATCTATCGCTGGGCACACACTCACTCACACAGACTCTATATGGGGCAATTTGGAGAATTCAATTGACCTTGAGCCATGTTTTTGGACTGTGGGAGGAAACCGGAGAACCCGGAGGAAACCCACACGGACATGGGGAGAACATGGAAACTCCTCCAAGATTGGGATTTGAACTGAGAATCCCTAGTGCTGAGAGGAGAACATGCTAACCACTAACCCACCACGCCGTCCTAGTAGAGGATCAAGCCGAAGATAATAGATAGATGGATAATGAATAAATGAATGAATTTTACATTTGAAATGTGTGTGAATGTAGAGATAACACATGCATGTTCTAACCCTTCAGTATGACATCTAACCAATGCTTAAAACTTAAAGAAAAGTGGTTCTATCTCTTAAAGGTTTCATATAAACCCTCAATATATTGACAGTGAATTCAGAGCTATAAGATACAGTTGTTCCAAAACTGGCATGGGCGGCAGGGTGGTGAGTGGTTACATCTGCCTCTCAACGCAGAGGATCCAGGTTTAAATCCCGATCTGGGTGGAGTTTACATGTTCTACTAAAATGCCCCTATGCACTGTGTGTGTCTGTTTGAGTTACTATGTGCCTAGCATTGGATTGGCACCCTGTCCTGGATGTATCCACAAGCACCCAAAATATTCTCCCCGGATAGAACCCGAGTAATTCATCCATCCATTATCTTCTGCTTTATGCTCTATTAGGGTTGTGGGGGGTTCCCCATGCCCATCCAGGGGAGAACGTATCGGGCGCTGGGCAGATACACCCAGGACAGGACACCAATCTATCGCTGGGCACACTTAATCACACACAGAAACACATTCTATATGGGACAATTTGGAGAATTCAAAGTTTTTGGAGTGTGGAGGGAAACCGGAGAACCCGGAAGAAACCCACACGGACATGGGGAAAACATGGAAACTCCATCCAGTTCCAAAGGTGCTAACCACTAAGACACCATGCCACCATGGACTTAATTATGATTGATTTATGCCTTCAATGGTGCAATGAGGGCTTCATTCACATTTGTGATTGAAATCATTTCATTCATTCATTATCTTCTGCTTTATCCTCCATTAGGGTCGCGGGGGGGTTCCCCATGCCCATCCAGGGGAGAACGTCTCGGGCACTGGGCAGATAGACCCAGAACAGGGTGCCAATGCATCGCTGGGCACACACTCACTCACTCACACTCTATATGGGGCAATGTTGAGGATTCAATTGACTTGACCCATGTTTTTGGACTGTGGGAGGAAACCGGAGAACCCAGAGGAAACCCACGCAGACACGGGGAGAACATGGAAACTCCACCCAGATGGGGATTCGAACTGGGAAACCCTAGCGCTGAGAGGCGAACATGCTAACCACTAAGCCACCGTGCCGCCAATATTTGTGACTGAAATTATATTCAAATGCAATGTTAATAAAGCCCGAGCCGAGTTATAAATCAACCATAATTAAGTCCACCTTAATTACTCTCCATCTTCTCCCCCACAGAACCACAGCGATCCTACCACACCTTTATTACTGGAAATCAAGTTCTCATGTGGATAAAGTTCGTACCATGAAGCCTTTAATGGTGCGATAGTAGGAGTCCATAAGCAGTGCTCCCAAAGAGCAGACTTGAGCGGTACGGTCCCATCCATCAGAGCAGTGAACTAGCACACTAGCGCCATCCACAGTCACAGTCTGAGATCGGAAAACACAAGAAATAAATACTCATTACTACATTACTTTTAACAGTATTGGTCAATACAGACTACGGTACGTGGACCTGATCAAATAGACAGAGGGTCATGTACCTGAAAACGTTGCCAGTGAGAACAATAGATCTCAAGAGCCCAGTCATGGGCTTGTGGTTAAGAACCCAGCCTTGTGACCTGAAGGTCCTCAGTTTGATTCCCGGTCCTACCAAGTACTCTTACTGAAGTGCCCTTGTGCAAGTCACCTAACCCCAATTGCTCCCCGGGCGCTGTGTACAAGCCTGCCCAGATTATTTATACAGCGCTGTTTACAATAGTACATCATCACAAAGCAGCTTTACAGTGTGATAAGCCTTTAAAACTTCAAAGAGCAAGCTGAAGAGACAGTGGCAAGAAAAAACTCCCCGTTATGTTGTTATCTGAAGGTTGGGGGTTCAAATCCCAGGTCCGCTGAAGTTACCAGTGTGGGTCCTTGAGCAAGGCCCTCAAACCTCATTGCTCCAGAGATGTTGTGATTAAGTTCAAGTTATTTAAGTTTAAGTTATTTATTTATATAGCGCTTTTTACAACAGTACATTGTCACCAAGCAGCTTTACAGAATGAAAAGCCTTTAAACCCAAAGAGCAAGCCGAAGCGACAGTGGCAAGAAAAAACTCCCTGTTATGTTGAAGAAACCTTGTGAGGACCAAGACTCAGTGGGGGACTCCTCCTGCTTGAGCGGCCGGGCAGCATCAACAGTGTAGGACAGTCATGTACAGATTGTGTGATGATCATGTGACCCGTATTTAACTATTGGAAATATATAAGTCCATTGAGGGCGTCCTGCAGGACTGTAAGTCCAATAGAACTCCAGGTTCCATCCAGTAATCGTCGTAGTCTTGGGAGGAACAAGGCTCAGTGGGGGACTCGGCTGCATCAACAGTGTAGGACAGTCATGTACAGATTATGTGGTGATCAGGTGACCCGTATTTAACTATTGGAAAATACATATCTGCTCACTTGAAGTTGAAATGTGGGCATAAAGCAAACGATTTTATCCAAGAAGATTTACAAGTATCCCAACTTGGTTGGGGTCAGAGCACATGGTCAGCCCTGGGATTAATAAAGTACCCAGCCACCTGTCTGTATTAAGAAATCTCTCCAAACCCATGTTTATCATTTGAAAGAAACATTGTGATTCATCTATCTTTTGGTCAGGTGTGTGAAACGTATCCCAAAGATCTGTACGTGCCCATCACAGCCAGCAAACCCATCATCGTCGGAAGCTCCAAGTATTTACAGTGTTACAGTATTTAACAGCATCAACAGTGTAGGACAGTCATGTACAGATTGTGTGATGATCATGTGACCCGTATTTAACAGGTCCCACAAGGCTCCTCAACTTTGGAATAGCCTTCAAGTTACTGTCCGTGATTCTGAATCACTATTGATCTTTAAAAATATATTAAAAACATTTATTTAATCTGAGCGGCACGGTGGCTTAGTGGTTAGCATGTTCTCCTCCCAGCACTAGGGATTCCCGGTTCGAATCCCCATCTGGGTGGAGTTTCCATGTTCTCTCCGTGTCCGTGTGGGTTTCCTCCGGGTTCTCCGGTTTCCTCCCACAGTCCAAAAACATGAATCAAGTCAATTGAGTTCTCCAAATTGCCCCATATAGAGTGTGTCTGTGTGAGTGAGTGTGTGTCCAGTGATAGATTGGCACCCTGTCCTGGGTGTATCTGCCCAGCGCCTGAAACGTTCTCCCCTGGATGGGCATGGGGAACCCCACCGCGACCCTAATAGAGGATAAGCGGGAGATAATGAATGAATTAATTAATTAATTAATTAATTAATTAATCCCCTATAGATAAAGATGTAGATCTCAGGCTTGGCTGTGTTGGGGGGTAATCTGTGATCAGTGTGAGCTGGCGTTTCACCTCTTCACCCACCTCATCATTAATAGGGGGGGGGGGGTGCTGAAATGATGCTGTTCCGGGGAGTCCTCTCAACTATGTAGAGTCTGCAGTATCTGCCTCTTTTAGCTCTGCTGCTCTACTCAGTGATGCCGGAGTCACATGATGCACTGTGTCAATCAATTACTTAGGTGTGACCGGCTTCCTGGAGATCTTCATCCATGGCTCTGCTGACGTATACTGGATGAAACCTGAATATTAATTGGACTGGCGGTCCTGCAGGACGCCCCCTTATGAACTCACATATAGTTTTCCAGTTTTTAGTTTTTCCGTTTGTTTAATATCTGTACATGACTGTCCTACACTGTTGATGCTGCCCGGCCGCTCAAGGAGGATGAGTCCCCCACTGAGTCTTGGTCCTCACAAGGTTTCTTCCTTGAATAACATAACAGGGAGTTTTTTCTTGCCACTGTCGCTTCCGCTTGCTCTTTGGGTTTAAAGGCTTTTCATTCTGTAAAGCTACTTGGTGACAATGTACTGTTGTAAAAAGCCCTATAGAAATAAATAACTTGAACTTAAATAACTTGAACTTAATTACAATATCCCTGGAGCAATAAGGTTTAAGGGTCTTGCTCAAGGACCCACATTGGTACTTCAGTGGACCTGGGATTTGAACCCCCAACCTTCAGATTGATAGCCCAACTCCCGAACCACTGAGCTACCTTGCCCTCAAAATAATTGAGAATCACTGGGGTGAATCAACCCAGAACCCAAATCCTTCAGTTCTGTCTATATTCCCCAGCTGTACTTTATAAGATCCTCTGAATTACACGGGTTTGCATTCATACATCAGTGATCAGTGATTTAGCCAACATCTGAACCCACCTTAGCAAGAAAGATAGCGGCATCAACAACGGCTTTAATATGACGTAACCAGCCACTGCTCTCCAGTCCTTGCAGGAAATCGCTCACTGAAAGGGCCCGTGTGCCCACCACTGAGAGAAAACAGAACGCTGATTAGCAGCAAGCAAGACAAAGCAAGTCTTAATGATTCTGTACCACATCGGACCTTCCAGCATCTTCTGCAGACTGGCTCGCATGACGTGAATGTTCTCGATGCCTACGAACTGGAAGCGGATGTTGGAGTAGTTGTCTTCGTTTTCGTAGCCTTTCCCTGCCGCCCTGTTTGCCAAGGCATTCAGCTGCGCACAATGGATTAAAAAAATAATAAATAACACACACAATTTTATGGTCTTAAAATAGTATAAATACACAGCGTGCTCTCTCAGTGTAGCATCAGAGAAAAGGGTGCAGGCATCATACCTTAGGTCTCGTGTCCATGACGTAGATGAAACGGTTATTGTGGTTGGCTTTGCTGATGGCCTGCAGCATGTGTTCATCTTCCAAACAACGTGCACTGAATCCCGAGAGAGGCTGGCTGCATCGACACACAGCGGCCTGCACACACACACACACACACACACACACACACACACACACACACACACACACACACACACACACACACACAGTTCATGTGTCAATTCAAACTTCAATTTCAATGAATTCAGAACCTGGAGGCACATTGTCTTAGTGGTTAGCATGTTCTCCTCTCAGCACTAGGGATTCCAGGTTTGAATCCCAATCTGGGTGGAGTTTCCATGTTCTCCCCGCTTGGGTTTCTGCCGGGTTCTCCGGTTTCCTCCCACAGTCCAAAAACATGAATCCAGGTCAATTAAATTCTCCAAATTGCCCCATATAGAGTGTGTCCAGTGATAGATTGCCCTCAGAGTAGAGGGCCCTGTTCTGGGTGTATCTGCACAACGTCTGAAACATTCTCCCCTGGATGGGCATGGGGAATTTAATTAGGTGTGAAACAAAATTGTATCATTGATGGTGCAATACCTTTCTGCTGTTTAATCAGATATGAAACTGTATCATATGTGCAATGTTTGTTTCATTTTATTCCTCTGCTATCTGTCTGTACATAACTGAACATTAAAACTTATCGTGTATTCATCCATTATCTTCTGCTTTATCCTCTAAAAGAGGGGGTCGCGGGGGGTTCCCCATGCCCATCCAGGTGAGAACGTTTCGGGCGCTGGGCAGATACACCCAGGACAGGGCGCCAATCTATCACTGGACACACACTTACACAGACACACTCTATATGGGGATATTTGGAGAATTCAATTGACTTAATCCATGTTTTTGGACTGTGGGAAGAAACCGGAGAACCCGGAGGAAACCCACGTGGACACGGGGAGAACATGGAAACTTAACCCAGATGAGGATTCGAACCGGGAATCCCTAGAGCTGTCTTTTGTGGTTTGGCTCTGTTTTGTTATTGATATAAACAATAAGAAACAAAGAAAGTTGGTTTTAAGAAAAACATAATATTTTAGCCTCTGTAGGCATAGAGGTTCTGATTTAGGTGCTGCCTTCTGCATACAGTATACAGAATAGTGCATTTTATCAGATGCAGGCCCAAAAAAACGAACATGGGACTTAAAAAGATTTTATGTATTCATAGGCCTTATCTTATTTATAAACCACATCTCTGTGAGTGGGAGACTCGTTGGCTTGGTGGTGAGCATGTTCTCCTATCAGCACTAGGGATTTTTGATTCGAAACCCAATCAGGGTGGAGTTTCCATGTTCTCCCCGTGTCCACATGGGTTTCCTCTGGGTTCTCTGGTTTCCTCTCACAGTCCAAATACATGGATCAAGTCAATTAAATTCAATTGAATGGATTGGTGCCCAGTGATAGATTGGCACCCTGTCCTGGGTCTATCTGCCCAACCCCCGAAACGTTCTTCACTGGATGGGCATGGGAAACCCCCCGCGACCCTAATAGAGGATAAAGATAATGGATGGATGGATATGTGAGTTTAGAGTAGGGCTGCAACAACGAATCAATAAAGTCGATAAAAATCGATTATGAAAACTGTCGACAATGAATTTCATTATTGATTCGTTGTCGTTCGTTGATTATCGATTTACGCGCTACTCGCAATGTCGTAACCGCTTACTTCACCTGCAGCGCGGAACATAATAATAATAATAGCAGGTTGAACAGCACGAGACGGAGCGGAGGTGGAATCTGTAAAACAAGTTTAACAAAGTTTACTAAACTCTACAAATGAAACACCCACGCAGAAAAAAAGCTTCGGCTTAAATCATCAAAACTGCGGGAGCTTCACGCTTCACACAAATAAAGAACGTGGAACTTGCAAGCTCTGCAAAAATGAATTGACCTGCACGTAGCACCACATTGATGATCCACCACCTGAAACTAAACAAGTTGAGCAATGAAGAGGATGAAGCTGAACAGCAGATAAATCCCTACAACATGCCGAGATTCTTTAGTTTTGCACTCATTATGAGCACCGGAGCACGCTTCATGGTTTTGGTTGTTCTGGATAATGACACTGATGGAGAACGTGTGTTTTTATATTTTCTTTTAATATACTTTATATTTTCGTTTAATTAGCTTAAGCAGCATTTAAATGTGCTTTATAAATACAATTTGTACACAATAGTTCTAATTAAATTAAGCTTTAAAACTAACAGTATGAGTGAAGACACTGCACTCTATAGGTGTGATGAGGAATTGGGCAACATATTAGAGCGACTTAAATTTGTGTAATTTGATTTTTATTTTTTTTTTTACACACAATGCTACATATTGTAGGATTTAAACAGATGCCTTAAACTCATACTGTAAAGAAAACCATTTATTGACCTGTTTAATAAAGACCATTAATCGACCGATTAATTGATTATCAAAATAATTATTAGTTGCAGCCCTAGATTAGACCCTTTCACAACCAAAAAGCCTTTATACAAGGAATTAAAAGAAACAAAAGCAACAGATTGCCGATGCTAAAAAAAAGTATAGTAGGTCAGTATAAAGGTAATGGAGATGAGGTTGCCCCTACCTTCTTTTCCTGGTAAAAATAGGTCAAGACAGGGAAGCGCCCTTTGCTCCTGAACTTGGAGCTTCCGACGATGATGGGTTTGCTGGCTGTGATGGGCACGTACAGATCTTTGGGATATGTTTCACACACCTGACCAAAAGATAGATGAATCACAATGTTTCTTTCAAATGATAAACATGGGTTTGGAGAGATTTCTTAATACAGACAGGTGGCTAGGTACTTTATTAATCCCAGGGCTGACCATGTGCTCTGACCCCAACCAAGTTGGGATACTTGTAAGTCGTTTTGGATAAAATCGTTTGCTTTATGCCCACATTTCAACTTCAAGTGAGCAGATATGTATTTTCCAATAGTTAAATACGGGTCACCTGATCACCACATAATCTGTACATGACTGTCCTAAACTGTTGATGCTGCCGAGTCCCCCACTGAGCCTTGTTCCTCCCAAGACTACGACGATTACTGGATGGAACCTGGAGTTCTATTGGACTTACAGTCCTGCAGGACGCCCTCAATGGACTTATATATTTCCAATAGTTAAATACGGGTCACATGATCATCACACAATCTGTACATGACTGTCCTACACTGTTAATGCTGCCCGGCCGCTCAAGAGGAGGAGTCCCCCACTGAGTCTTGGTCCTCACAAGGTTTCTTTAACATAATCGTATGCTTTATGCCCACATTTCAACTTGTGAGCAGATATGCATATTCCAATAGTTAAATACGGGTCACCTGATCACTATAAAATCTTTACATGACTGTCCTACACTGTTGATGCTGCTGATTTATAAATACAGACAGGTGGGTAGGTTTTGTATTAATCCCAAAGGGACATTTAAGGCACCCAGCAACTGTATGATATTAAAGTTGTTGTTTAATTTGTGCAAGAATATTAAAATAAATATACAATAAAAATCTAGATTGCAAAAAAAAACTAAAAATACAAGTTTAAAATACCAATCTGGTAATATTGAATTTCTGTGTATGGTATACGCCAATGAGCTGCAGATTTTATCACATCAGCATGTTCTCCTCTCAGCACTATGGATTCCCGGTTCGAATCCCAATCTTATTGGAGTTTCCATGTTCTCCCCGTTTTCGCCCCTGTTCTCCAAATTGCCCCATATAGAGTGTGTCTGTGTGAGTGAGTGTTTGCCCAGCGATAGATTGGCGCCCTGTCTTGGGACTTTCTACCTAGTGCCCGAAATGTTCTCCCCTGGATGGGCATGTGGAACCCACTGCAACCCTATTAGAGGATAAAGCTGGAGATAATAGATGGATGGCATTATCCATCTATTCATTATCTTCCATTTTATCCTCTGTTTGGGTGGGGGGGGGGGGGGTCCCCCCCCCCCCCCCCCCCCCCCCCCCCCCCCCCCCCCCCCCCCCCCCCCCCCCCCCCCCCCCCCCCCCCCCCCCCCCCCCCCCCCCCCCCCCCCCCCCCTATATGGGGCAATTTGGAGAATTCAATTAACTTGATCCATGTTTTTGGACTGTGGGAGGAAGCCGGAGAACCCGGAGGAAACCCACACAGACACAGGGAGAACATGGAAACTCTATCCAGATTGGAATTCGAACCGGGAATCCCTAGTGCTGAGAGGAGAACATGCGAACAACTAAGGGATGGCATTATAACAAATTTAATGCTTAACAATTCCAGTGTTTTTAACTACAGGGTGTAAAAGTTTGTTTATAAATTACAGACATGGAAGTATGAGCACAAACACAAGGCTGAGCCAATTAATCTCATCGCAAAACATTGGAATTAAACCCTTAAATACAGTGTGAACACGTTTCGGGGAGGGGGGGGGGCTTCTTTGTGTGATGTGGTCCTGCTTGGCCACAAAAGGGCCTATTTAATAAGCTATAGAGGAAAGTTGTGAACTTTTGAATTGGGGTACATTTCTTGGCTGTCTGAGGAGCCCGCGGTGCCACAGGCCGTAATGTCTTTAATAAAAAGCACCACATCTTACACTGTTAAATCCTACTATATAACAATTTATTTACTGATCTGATATGATTTGCCCTTTAAAAATTCTGTTTTCCAGTGACTTCAGTTCAAACTGTTCATTTTTGGAAAAGAAAAGGTCATAGAAACTCCTGGAGCGCCGAGAACGCAGAACGTCCCCCTCATACCTTATACTCTCGGTTGACGTCTGTTAGCTGCCACTGGTCACATGGCACACCCATGCGTTCAAACTCAGCGGCAAGGTCAATGAGCTGCCATCCCTCCTCTCTCTCCTGCTCGTTTTGTTTAGGATTGTACGAGAAGGCATACAGCTCATCGTACGACACTAACACACACACACACACACACACACACACACACACACAAAGTTAAAAAGGGCAAAAGCAATTAAGGTCACCATATGAAGCTCACCACCTGGTGTGATAGTGACGTACATTTACAATGACAAACGCACCGTCTCAGCACGCTCACCTGCAGAATAATGCAACTGGGCAATTACTATGACTTTGTAAAAGTTTTAGAAACATCTTATTGCCCTTAATTTTTTACCTTTCTCTGTGACTTTTCCTTTAGTCTGCATATTGCACTCTGAGGATGATCAGGCCTTTTATTTATTTCTTTATTCCATCCATCGATTATCTCCCGCTTTATGGTGGGGTGGTGGTCCCCATGCCCATCCAGGGGAGAACATCTCGGGCTATGGGCAGATACATCCAGGACAGGACACCAATCTATCGCTGGGCAAACACAAACACCCTCTATATGGGGCAATTTGGAGAAATTAATTTACTTGATCCATGTTTTTGGACTGTGGGAGGAAACCGGAGAACATGGAGGAAACCCACGTGGACACGGGGAGAACATGGAAACTCCACCCAGATTGGGATTCGAACTGGGAATCCCTAGTGCTCAGAGGAGAACATGCTAACCACTAGGCCACCGTGCCGCCCTCATTTCTTTATTATTTTGTTGTTTTTATTTCTTTATTATTTATATTACTGTTTATTATGATCTTGTGTTTTGTTTTTTATTTTGATTTTATTGAATTATCGTACTTCTAATCATTATTTGTGTATGTATATATGTTTTTTGTGTAATAATTATAGTTTAAATGTTCAAAAACAATAAAAAGATTATTAAAAAAAAAAAAAAAATTTATGAAATGTCTTAACCCAGTTGACCGTCTTAGAACTTGTCAAGAAGTGCAGACCTGGTTGAAGCAGCCGCAGCAGCGAGCTGTAGACATCATGGCAGTCGCGCTCACGTGGAATCACAAAGTGAACTAGACGGAAATTCCGACACTGGATCAGGAGCGGGCAGCCGTTGGTGGTTAAGGAGAGCTTTTCTACAGATGCTATGTGATGGTGAAGGATCTGCACGAGGAAGATGAGACAAAACAATTCACTGTGTTACTATAAACCAGTATATATTATAAAATGTATAAAAACTATATTACACCCCCCCCCATATTAGTTTCATCTAATTCATTCATTCAGTTTTGTCTGTCTGGTAGAAATTTCACCCACTTCCCGTTATCCGCTATGCACAATTGTTAATCGTCGATGACAAAACATGAGTCAATTAAAAATGTAACAAATTAATTAACTTTCCATCCATTATCTTCCGCTTTATCATCTATTAGTGTCGGAGGGAGTTGCCCATGCCCATCCAGGGGAGAACGTTTCGGGCGCTGGGCAGATACACTCAGGACAGAGTGCCAATCTATCACTTAACACATACTCACTCACACAAACACACTCTATATGGGGCAATTTGGAGAACTCATTTGACTTGATCCATGTTTTTGGACTGTGGGAGGAAACCGGAGAACCCAGAGGAAACCCACGCAGACACGGGGAGAACATGGAAACTCCACCCAGATTGGGATTTGAACAGGGAATCTCTAGCGCTGAGAGGAGAACATGCTAACCACTAAGACACCTTGCCACCCATCAATTAATTAATTAATTAGCGATAATTATTTAATTTGTTTTCTATAGATAAATTGCCTATTTTCTACTAAATTTTCTACTTAACAAGCAGAAGTCATTTAACACGATATAGGGGTGATTTTTTTTAAATACTTTTTTAAATATCTTGTTTAAACAAAATTTTCAATATTTTTACATTATATTTTTCTATTTTTAGATGCACTGATTGATCAACTGGGGTGGCACGGTGGCTTAGTGGTTAGCATGTTCTCCTCTCAGCGCTAGGGATTCCCGGTTCGAATCCCAATCTGGGTGGAGTTTCCATATTCTCCCCGTGTCCGTGTGGGTTTCCTCCGGGTTCTCCGGTTTCCTCCCACAATTGAAAAACATGGATCAAGGTAAATTGAATGCTCTAAATTGCCCCATATAGAGTGTGTTTGGGTGTGTGAGTGAGTGTGTGGCCAGTGATAGATTAGCACCCTGTCCTGGATGTATTTGCCCAGTGTCCAAAACGTTCTCCCCATCCCCACCTCCACTGCAACCCTAGTAGAGGATTAAACAGAAGATAATAAGCGAAAGAATGTCACGGCTGGAAAAACGGCTCAGCCAATCAGATTTAAGGACTGGAACTACCCATTTTATAAAAAAGATCATAAGATGCAACACCCTGTCAAAGTTCTAAGATAAAGTTAAATAGGTAGATTAAATAAAATAGATAACAATGTAATCTGAACTGAATCATACAAGTGAATTATTCATATATGCAACGTACACAGGACTTATACAACAGTGTGTGTACACTTTGTATGATTTTCTTTCTTTCTTTGAGTGATTAACAAAAAAAACAATAGTTTTGAGGAAAACATTAGCACCGTTTTTATTATTTAGAAACACATACCCATAGCTCAGGAGTGCTGCTTGCATTGCCTTCTACAAAAATTAAATGTGTGGCAGTGAGATGCAGAGTTCCTGTGGTGGACTTGTTGCTGAATCGGTCCAACAGCTTCACCTGCTCGACCTGCAAACAAGACGACGTTTAGTGAAGAGTTAATGATAACAGAAAAACTGAAGAATCAGAAAAAAAACAAGGCTATTTTTAAAAAAATCATAACACGTTCTCTTTGACGGGTGGCACGGTGGCTTAGTGGTTTAGCATGTTCTCCTCTCAGCACTAGGGATTCCCGGTTCGAATCCCCATCTGGGTGGAGTTTCCATGTTCTCCCTGTGTCCGCGTGGGTTTCCTCCAAATTCTCCGGTTTCCTCCCACAGTCCAAAAACATGGATCAAGGTCAATTGAGTTCTCCAAATTGCCCCATATAGAGTATGTGTGTGTGCCCAGTGATGGATTGGCGCCCTGTCCTGGGTGTTGCTGTCCAGCGCCCAAAATGTTCTCCCCTGGATGGGCATGGGGACCGTAATAGAGGATAAAGCAGAAGATAAAGGATAAATGGACGTTCTTTTTGATTTTAGTAGTCTTTAATTAACAGAACACAATGTACACAGCAGTCTGGATTTCTATTGATGTTCCAAGATATTGTTAAAAGCTTTTTTTTGTAATGATTTTTTTTTATTGTTAAATGTTTTTGTTCTAGCCGCATGACAAGAACATCTTGGACCTGCCCACTCATACCCTGAATTCACAGGTTTATCAGCCGCTCTATTTACACATGGGTTCAATAATCTATTTGTTACCAAGGTGTTAACAGGATAACGATCTGGAACAACTAACAGTCAATCACAATGCAAACTGATGATCAGACAAGTTTGGATTTTCAGTAGATGTGAAAAACAATTGGAAGTCATAAGAATCACAAACAAAGATCCTTCTTTAGTTCTTCAAAGGCAAACGCACAGGGGACAGTCAGGGCAGGGTAGAAGACGGTGTCCATTAATGATGGAACACCCACACTTGCACTTAGAACACTCCTGGATAACCCTGCAGTACAGAACAGTCAGGCTAACACTCGAGAACGTCAACATGTGTGAAGCTGTTGCAAGATCATTACACTAAAGCCAACTGGCCAGTTCTTCAGCATTCAACTCCGGGGCAAAATGTGGCATCGAAACTGTTTGTTGACCAAACAAACTTATTTGTTCCTCCATGTCCCACAAAACTCAGGCTGGTTGATGTGAGTGAAGCATCCATTCATTATCTTCCGCTTTATGCTATATTAGGGTCGCGGAGGGGTTCCCCATGCCCATCCAGGGGAGAACGTCTCAGGCGCTGGGCAGATACACCCAGGACAGGGTGCCAATCTATCGCTGGGCACACACTCACTCACACAAACACACTCTATATGTGCCCAGCCAGAGTTGCTGTCCTGTCCTGGGTGTATCTGCCCAGTGCCTGAAATGTGCTCCCCTGGATGGGTTTGAGGAACCCTCCTGCGACCCGTGAAATGTTTTACACCTATCATGCTTTAAATTGCCCCCATATAGTTTGCGCCCTGTCCTGGGTGTATCTGGCCAGTGCTTTCTCTCCTGAATGGGCATGAGGAACACCCCTCATGTTCTAAATTGCCCCCATATAGTATCTGTGTATGAGTGAGTTTGTGCTCAGCCCTAGTTGGCGCCCTGTCCTGGGTGTATCTGCCCAGTGAAACGTTCTCCCCTGGATGGGCTTGTGGAACCCCCCGCCCTCCCCCCACGTGCAATGAGAAAAACCCCTCATGCTCTAAATTGCCCCCATATAGTTGGCGTCCTGTGCTGGGTGTATCTGCCCAGTGCCTGAAACATCCCCCCCCTGGATGGGATTGAGGAACCCCCCTCCCCCCGCGAAATGTTCTCCCCTGGATGGGCATGAGAAACACCCCTCATGCTCTAAAGTGCCCCCATATTGTGCCCTGTTCTGGGTGTATCTGCCCAGCGTCCCAAACGTCCCAAACGTTGAGGACCCCCCCCCACACACACCCTCGCGACCCTAATAGAGGATTAAGCAGAAGATAATGAAAGAACGAACCGTTCAATTTTAAAAGTATAACCGAACTAGTGCACACTTTAATGCTTTATTATAAATGTAAGTCTATTATTATCTAATACGAAGTTTAAAACGCGTGTGCAGCTGCATTTCTATTAGAAAAGTATCAGCATATGCAAATGAGACGCATCACACGGTCGTTAACCAAAAAAAGGACTGTACCGGGTCGAGGCCGTGTCCCAAATACCTCACGACTGAGTACGAAGTGCACTACACATGACGCATGACTTCTCCTCGGCGTCGTATGGAAATAAAGCTGAATTTTATTCATTCTGAATTCTATTTCGGTTCCTGAAATTTGCCTCTGCATCGCTCCTCATAAGAAACGTTGATTTCACGGCAACAATTAAAGAGAAAACGCAGCTTATTGAATGATTTAAGTTTCTGCAGAAAACGCCTGAAGACGAGTAGCTTAATGGGGCTAATAACAACATTAGCTCACCGAGAGTCTTTACGGTAAAATAAGAGGATTAATTAGTATTTATGACGTGCGGTTCCTTTGAAGTACTTGCAACTGTCTCCTTAAATAACTGCACTAATTCTTTTCGTGCTGAAACGTTACCTTTGGTGTGCGGATGTGCTCCATTATGCCGCTGTAGTCGCGCTGTCAGCGATGAAAAGCCACAGCGACGCGCAGTCTGCGTTCCAATGACGTTTTACATGAAAGATGAGTTTGTTAGTTTAGCGGCGGAGCTGCACCCTGTCAATAAACTAACGTTGCACAAGCTCGGCTTCATGACGCTTTCCCACCCGTTTTCGGAAGAGATCCATAAGGATTGGCCACGGGCACAAACAGACAGATGCAACGTCCAATCGGAAGCGGTTTAGAGGTCGGGCGCTCATAGTTACAGGTTAAAATACTTATTTAGGGAGCGGAAAAAGAAAATTCGGTGGATGTCGATATTTGGGCGTGTCTTTACTAAACAACATTTAAGTGCATTGTGGGAAATGTGGTCCAAAGTGTTATTTCGAAGGGGGGGTGCCCATCCACAGGAGAACGTGTCGGGCGATAGGCAGTTACACCCAGGACAGGGTCCCAGGGTCACTGGGTAAACACTCACTCACACACACACACACACACACACACACACACACACACATATATATATATATATATATATATATATATATATATATATATATATATATATATATACTGTATATATTCATTCATTCATTATCTCCCGCTTTATCCTCTATTAGGGTCGCGGTGGGGTTCCCCGTGCCCATCCAGGGGAGAACATCCCGGTTCAAATCCCTTGGGTTTTCTCTGGGTTCTCCTGTTTCCTCCCACAGTCCAAAAACATGGATCAAGTCAATTGAATTCTCCAAATTGCCCCATATAGAGTGTGTTTGTGTGTGTGTGTGTGTGTGAGTGTGTGCCCAGCGATAGATTGGCACCCTGTCCTGGGTGTATCTACCCAGCGCAACGTTCTCCCCTGGATTGCCATGGGGAACCCCCCCCCCCCCACGACCCTAATACAGAATAAAGAGGAAGATAATGGATGGATGGATATATATATATATACAGTGCATCCAGAAAGTATTCACAGTGCTTCACTTTTTCCACATTTTCTTACGTTACAGCCTTATTTCAAATTGTATTACATTAATCTCTTTCCTCAAAATTCTACACAAAATACCCCATTATGACCATATGATATAATTTTTCTTGAGAGTTTTGAAAATTTATTAAAAATAAAAAACTAAGAAATCACATTTACATAAGTATTCACAGCC
Organism: Corydoras maculifer; assembly: GCA_019802435.1. Classification (NCBI taxonomy): domain Eukaryota; kingdom Metazoa; phylum Chordata; class Actinopteri; order Siluriformes; family Callichthyidae; genus Corydoras; species Corydoras maculifer. The sequence goes on from JAFMOD010000933.1 coordinate 91,203, forward strand.
TTCGTCATGAAGCTCAAAATTGAGCTCAGATGCATCCTGTTTCCACTGATCATCCTTGAGATGTTTCTACAGCTTAAATGGAGTCCACCTGTGGTAAATCCAGATGATTGGACATGATTTGGAAAGGCACACACCTGTGTATATAAGGTCCCACAGTTGACTGCATGTCAGAGGGCAAACACGAAGCATGAAGTTAAAGGAATTGTCTGAAAACCTCTGAGACAAAATTGTCTCGAGGCACAAACCTGGGGAAGGATACGGAAAAATTTCTGCTGCTTTGAAGGTCCCAATGAGCACAGTGGTCTCCATCATTCGTAAATGAAAGAAGTTTGGAACCACCAGGACTTCCTAGAGCTGGCCGGCCGTCTAAATTGAGCGATCGGGGGAGAAGGGCCGTGGTCAGGGAGGTGACCAAGAACCCGATGGTTACTCTGTCAGAGCTCCAGTGTTCATCTGTGGAGAGAGGAGAACCTTGCAGAGGGACAACCATCTCTGCAGTAATCCACCAATCAGGCCTGTATGGCAGAGTGGCCAGGCAAAAGCCACTGCTTAGTAAACGGCACAAGGCAGCCCGTTTGGAATTTGCCATGAGGCACCTGAAGGACTCTCAGACCATGAGAAACAAAATTCTCTGGTCTGATGAGACAAAGATTGAACTATTTGGTGTGAATGCCAGGCGTCATGTTTGGAGCAAACCAGGCACTGCTCATCACGAGGCCAATACCATCCCTACAGTCAAGCATGTTTGTGGCAGCATCATGCTATGGGGATGTTTTTCAGCAGCAGGAACTGGCAGACTAGTCAGGATAGAGGGAAATGCAGCAATGTACAGAGACATCCTGGATGAAAACTTGCTCCAGAGCGCTCTTGACCTCAGGCTGGGGCGACGGTTTATTTTTCAGCAGGACAACGACCCGAAGCACACAGCCAAGATCTCAAAGGAGTGGCTTCAGGACCACTCTGTGAATGTTCTGGAGTGGCCCAGCCAGAGCCCAGACTTGAATCCGATTGAACATCTCTGGAGAGATCTGAAAATGGCTGTGCACAGACGTCTTCCATCCAACCTGATGGAGCTTCAAAGGTACTGCAAAGAAGAATGGGCAAAACTGCCTAAAGATAGGTGTGCTAAGCTTGTGGCATCATATTCAAAAAGACTTGAGGCTGTAGTTGCTGCCAAAGGTGGTTCTACAAAGCATTAAGCAAAGGTTGTGAATACTTATGTAAATATGATTTCTTTGTTTTTTAATTTTAATAAATTTTCAAAACTCTCAAGAAAGCTTTTTTTCACATGGTCATAATGGGGTATTTTGTGTAGAATTTTGAAGAAAGAGATTAATGTAATACAATTTGAAATAAGGCTGTAACGTAACAAAATGTGGAAAAAGTGAAGCGCTGTGAATACTGTCTGGATGCACTATATATATATATATATATATATATATATATATATATATTGCCCAGCGATGGATTGGCGCCCTGTCCTGGGTGTATCTGCCCAGCGCCCGGGACGTTCTCCCCTGGATGGGCATCGGGAACCCCACCGCGACCCTAATAGAGGATAAGCGGGAGATAATGAATGAATGAATATATATATATATATACAGTACACTTTTTGTTCAAATGTGAATAACAGCTGAGAAATATTTTTTTCCACAATGATGCCTCTTGTACATCAAATCAAATCAAATCATGTACAACCAGCAGTGAAATTCTTTTCCGATATCTCTACAAAGTTAAAAGTAAAAAATTTGGAATTAACGTAAAAAAAAAAAAAGGTTTACAAAATAGTTATACAAAAGTATAAGTAATTCATTCATTCATTATCTCCCGCTTATCCTCTATTATATTATACCACTAAGCCACCGTGCCGCCACTATATATATATATATATATATAGGCGGCACGGTGGCTTAGTGGTTAGCACGTTCGCCTCTCAGCGCTAGGGATTCCCGGTTCGAATCCCCATCTGGGTGGAGTTTCCATGTTCTCCCCGTGTCTGCGTGGGTTTCCTCCGGGTTCCCCGGTTTCCTCCCACAGTCCAAAAACATGGATCAAGTTAATTGAAATCTCAAAATTGCCCCATATAGAGTATGTCTGTGTGAGTGAGTGTGTGCCCAGCGATGGATTGGCGCTCTGTCCTGGGTCTATCTGCCCAGCGCCTGAGACGTTCACCCTTGGCTGGGCATGGGGAACCCCACCGCGACCCTAATAGAGGATAAGCGGGAGATAATGAATGAATGAATATATATATATATATATATATAGTCAAGGCCGAAATTATTACCCCTGGCAAATTTTGACTTAAAAAACATATGGGGCAGTTTAGAGTAATTGTCACTTGCTACTTGTAAAATTATTTATTCATTATCTTTCACTTAATCCTCTACTTGGGTTGTGGAGGGTTCTCCATACCCATCCAGGAGAGAACAATCTCAGGTGCTGGGCAGATACAGGGTCAATCGCTGGGCACTCACTCACACACTCAATTTAGAGCATTCAATTTACCCAACAGAGTTTGAGTTCCTTATATTTTGTGGTGATATGTACATAGACTGGCATGGATAAATAACCTTGAAAATGCCAACAGGTTCTTACCCTAAAATAGTCAAATCCCTTGTTAACCATTGACCGAGATTTTTTTTTCTACTAAACGCTCAGAGATGTTGACAACTTGTCTCCTAATTATACTCTTAGATATTAATACTCCCAGATCTTTAACCTAATTCTTAACCCTGAATGATGAAAGATAAGATAAGATAAGACAAGATAGGATCCATCACTGGGTATACACTCACTCACTCACTCACAGACATACAAAAACTATATATATTATCTTCCGTTTTTATCGGGGTGGGGGTTCCCCATGCCCATCCAGGGGAGAATGTTTTAGGCGCTGGGCAGATACATCCAGGACAGGACGCCAATCTATTACTGGAGACACACTCACTCACACATACACACTCTTCAATTGACTTGATCCATGTTTTTGGACTGTGGGAGGAAACCGGAGAACCCGGAGGAAACCCACGCGGACACAGGGAGAACATGGAAAGTCCTCCCAGATTGGGATTGGAACCGGGAATCCCTAGTGCTGAGAGGCAAACGTGCTAACCACCAAGCCACCGTGCCGCTATATATATATATATATATATATGCATGCCCATTCAGGGGAGAACGTTTTAGAGATTTCTTTTAATATCTACTAAACAGTCAGAGATATTAACAACTTGACTCCTAATTATACTCTTAGATATTAATATTCCCAGATATATAACCTTATTCTCAACCCTGATTGACGAAAGTTGGTAAGATAAGATAAGATAAGATAAAATAAAATAAAATAAGATAGGATAAGATAATCCTTTATTGGTCCCACAATGTGGGAAATTCACATTTCTCAGCAGCAGAAAGTGACAGTAATAGGGAAAGTTATACATTAGTTTTATATAGATTATGGTTATAGATAAGTCTAATGTATGCATTATTCACAGTCACACTGCAGTCCAGTGAGAGGCAGTCTTTATTGGTTCTGTTTTTTTAACTGCCAGAACAGAAAACCCATCCATCTATTATCTTCCGCTTTATCCTCTACTAGGGTCGGGGGGGGGGGTGAACGTCTCGGGTGCTCAGCAGATACACCCAGGACCAAGGATACACCCAGGAGCGCCAATCCATCACTGGGCACACACTCACTCACTCACTCACACAAAGACCCTCTACATGGGGCAATTTAGAGAATTCAATTGACTTGATCCATGTTTTTGGACTGTGGGAGAAAACCGGAAAACCCGAAGGTGAGGAGAACATGAAAACTCTACCTAGTTTAGGATTCGAACCGCTGAGAGGAGAACATGCAAACCACTAAGCCACCGTGCCGCCCAGAACAGAAAACGACATCAACAAATGATCATTTTCACAGCACATAGTTAGCTCTTAACCCCGCCTGTCCGGTGGGGGGCGACCGTGTGCACAACCCTAACAGAACAACCGTCACTGCCGGGCTAGGCGTAAAAAGAAGAATAACCGTTGAGCGCGGTAAAGCGGCTGGAGCGTTTTTGGAGAAGCCGTCGCTCTGAGGACTGGTTTCTGTTTTCGTTCCGCTGTTCTCTTCTCTTATGTTCTCCGGCTCAGGAGTGTTGTTAAAGTTGGGTGGTTCTCGGGGTAACATGCTGAGTGTTTGTGGTCCTGCGGCCTCCACGCGGTGACGGTGCTCGGCGTCGTTAGCACGGAGCTCAGCGTTCAGCACGCCGCCGATTAGAATCGGATTTAACCCAGTATTCTGAATCTAAACCCGCTCCAAAATGTCGGGCTTTAACTTTGGAACCACTCTGGGCTCCACCAACACCGGAGGAGGATTTACTTTCGCACCAGCAGCCAGGTAACAAGAAGTCCAACTGAATATTGACAGTTCGGTGTAAAACAGGGCGGCACGTTCGTTTAGTGGTTTAGCATGTTCTCCTCTCAGTGTTGGGGTTCGAATCCCAATCTGGTTGGAGTTTCCATGTTCTCCCCGTGTCCGCGTGGGTTTCCGCCGGGTTCTCCGGTTTCTTCCCACAGTCCAAAAACATGGATCAAGTCAATTGAATTCTCCAAATTGCCCCATATAGAGTGTGTCTGTGTGAGTGAGTGTGTGTCCAGTGGTAGATTGGCGCCCTGTCCTGGGTCAATCTGCCCAGCGCCCGAGACGTTCTCCCCTGGATGGGCATGGGGAACCCCACCGCGACCCTAATAGAGGATAAAGCGGAAGATAATGAATGAATGAATGAGTGTGTCTGTGTGTGTGAGTGTGCCCAGTGATAGATTGGCGTCCTGTCCTGGGTGTATCTGCCCAGCGCCCGAGACGTTCCCCCCTGGATGGGCATGGATGGGGCATAGTGTTTAGCATGTTCAAAACCCCAATCTAGGTGGAGTTTTCATGTTCTCCTTGTGTCCGATTGGGTTTCTTCCAGGTTCTCTGGTTTCCTCCCACAGTTTAAAAACATGGCTCAAGGTCAATTGAGTTCTCCAAATTGCCCCATGTAGAGTGTGTGTGTGAGTGTGTGCCCAGCAATAGATTGGCGCCCTGTCCTGGGTGTATCCTCCCAGCACCCGAAACGTTCTCTCCTGGATGGGCATGGGAAATAAAGCGGAAGATAATGGATTGATGGATGTTTTAAATAGGGCGGTACCGTGGCTTAGTGGTTAGCATGTTCTCCTCTCAGCGCTAGGGATTCCTGATTCGAATCCCATTCTGGGTGGAGTTTCCATGTTCTCCACGTTTCTGTGTGGGTTTCCACCTGGTTCTCTGGTTTCCTTCCAAAGTCCATAAACATAGATCAAGGTCAATTAAATTCTCCAAATTGCCCCTTATAGAGTGTGTTTGAGTGAGGGTGCCCATCGATAGATTCTGGATCCTGGGTGTATCAGCCCAGCGCCCGAAACGTTCTCCCCTGAATGGGCATGGGGAACCCCCCCGCGACCCTAATAGAGGATAAAGCGGAAGATAATGGATGGAAAACACAGTTGGATGTCAGTGCAGGTTCTATCGTCAGGTTCATTTGTTCTAATCTGTGTAAGCGTCTGTTGAGCAGAGTGCTGCAGCAGGGTTGTGGTGTTGTGTTGTGGTGTGGCTTGCATGTTTACATTGAATTCTCTTCCTGATGCAATGTTCCTGTTCGTCAGGGTTTGGGACCAATAAAACTTTGGGAGTGCTTCGACACATCCACCCCTAATGGCTGGGGCAGTTTTGTGTCTCCTGTTTACTTCAGCATTAAAAGCATGGGCTTTAAGCCAACGAAGAAACTGTGAGAACGGTGCACTTCAGCGCATCTTTACTCGGGGAACATCCCACTGCTGTGATTTTGTCAGCTGAACAGAATGGTTGTTCATGCTCAAACGTTGGTTCCCTGAGAAATCAGTATTGTGTTTGATCGAATGGGATTCATAGGTTTTAGTTCTTATGGGGTCGGCACAGTGGTTTAGTGGTTAGCATGTTCTCCTCTCAGCGCTAGGGATTCCCGGTTCGAATCCCAATCTTGGTGGAGTTTCCATGTTCTCCACGTGTCTGCGTGGGTTTCCTCTGGGTTCTCCGGTTTCCTCCCACAGTCCAAAACATGGATCAAAGTCAAATGAATTCTCCAAATTGCCCCATATAGAGTGTGTTTGTCTGTGTGGGTGTATCTACCCAGCGCCCGAAACATTCTTCCCTGGATGGGCAAGGTGAAACCCCCCCCTCCCCAGCGCGACCCTAGTAGAGGAAAAAGCTGAAGTGTATGGATGGATAGAAAGTTCTTCTAGTTAGGCTCTGTAATGAAGCATTATGGAGAAAGTTGGCACATGTTTTTACGTTATTGATTGTTAATGTTGTATATGTAATGTCATATATTAGAGCAACTGTAAATGGAAAATTCTTTGTTTTGCACTGTCTATATTTTGGGATATTTAAATATTCTTTTTGCTGACGTTAAAAATTGTGATGAGGCTTTACATCTCATCATACATTTTGGGATTAACATCTCTCTGAACCATTATGTAAACGCTTAGCATTCAGTAAAATAAATAAATGTGTCTTTAGCACTTGGCAATCACACTGTTTATTAATATCTGATTTTTATGATTGTTTCGTATCTCCCTTTTTTCTCCCAGAACTTTTGAGCTATCAATACATCGACTCATTGGTGTGATGAGTGCTTGTATACAGCTGAGGAATCAGTCGAACCTTTCTCAAGGTCTTCTCATTTTTCCCAGCCAAAATTCCCATTCACTTTGCATTCACTCGGCCAAGTTGTGAGCTACAAAAACTAAATTAGCCAAACCAGTCTTGCAAAATAAATGCAGAGTGAGCTGCACTCTGTCTTCACTCCTGATCACTCTTAAAGTTGGCTTAGTTCATTTCCTATGGGAAAAATCTGATATTTAAAGTGGCATAACTTTCGAGCTACAAACACGAAACTCGCCACGTTCTGAGTGATTTGCTGAGACGGCCACCATCTAAAACAGCAGACTGATTGCGCACCCCCCAGACCCACACACACCTGGCCACACCAATTTTTGGTCCTGCTTACTTGCAATATATTTTTTTTATTGTTTGTGTGATAAACGCTGTTCCAGTTCTTGACTGTCCTGACAGTTAATGTGACCATGGCTTATACACACCCTAATAGACCACACCCAGTTTTTTACTTTGATATGAAATGAAACTTATTTTCTTTAGGAAATGAACCTCTCAAGATTATAATTGACCCTCTCTAGATAGTTGATTGCAACCAAGCCTTGTGTTTGGAGTTACTAGGCTCTTTTTTGCTTTAATTCAGTGATTTTAATGTACAACCTTAATAATAATACTTTTGCACACTTACAGACAATTTCTGCTTAAAACACACATTTATAACCTTGGACATGGTGGCTTACGCCACTAGGGGGCCACATGCACTGTCCCCTCACCCCCTTATATATACATGTTAATTGTCCTGTATATTGTATTAATTGTAATTCTTGATTTTGCACAAGCTATTTGCACACGTGCACTTTGTAAGGTTGTGTAGTTGCTGTTCTGTGTAGTACCTTGTTCCTGGAGAAGGGTTTTGTACATATAATGTAGACCACCTTATGTTATTGGAATGACAAACAAAACCACTTCAATAAATGCATTTAATAATGATCATGTTTATTAGAGTCTATAAACGGTTGATACGATATAAACAGAGGTTGTGATTGATGCTGTTACACATTTCCCTGAGAGTCGGGAAGCTGACACAACCAATGATTTGCACAAATGTTCAAGTAAAATATTAATAAGTTATGATTTGGGCACAATGTATTGAAACTTGTTAGGAAACAAAAAAATATGTACAAGCATGTGTACAAATATGTGTACAAGCAATTTACTAACGTGCATTAATGTTAGGATCAATAAAATGATCCTATCCCATCAATCAATAAATTGCAAAACCGATGTCTTGACCATGTTCTTGTGCACTGTAATTCAGTCCTCAGTTCAGAACGTGCTGATAAGGTTCTGTCTTCGTCCGTGTTTCTCATGCAAATGGAGATTTGATGCTTTCTTTGTAAAGGGGATGTGGTAGTTCAGTGGTAGGATGTTGGGCTATCAATCTTGAGCAAGACCCTTAACCCTCACTGCCTCAGGGGTGCTGTCCTTGTGTTCTGACCCAGCCATCAAGTTGGGATACTGGTAAGTCGCTTAGGATGAAAGCATCTGCTAAATAATCAAATATAAATGAGCTTAATTTTTGAGTTTAATCCTATTATTTGTGTGTCGCTTTTTAGAATGGTGAATTGTCTCAACGCAGCTTTAGTGTTCTTTAAACCTGAACTCCATAAAAACCAATGTGACAGTGAGGGAGGGGGGTTCTTGGCATTTGTTTTTTAAGGTAATGGGCTCTGGGGGGGGGTGGCGGTTTGTCATCCTCCCTGGTTGGCCTGATGGCGTTAACAATTGTCATGCCACTTTGTGATGGTTGGCTGCATGGATGACCCTGCTATCTCCGATGCCTCCTGTCTCATGTCAGGTTCTCTTACCCAATGTCAGTGTCTGATCTCACAAATGCTTCTCTGAATTAATAATAAAATAAATACATTTCATAAGTATGCTCAAGTCTTATCGGTGACCAATATCCATCCATCCATTATCTTCCGCTTTATCCTCTATTAGGGTCGGGGGGGGGGGTTCAGGCGCTGGGCAGGTACATCAATGAAAGAGTGCCAATCTTTGGAGAACTCAATCGACTTGATCCATGTTTTTTGGACTGTGGGAGAAAACCGGAGAACCCGGAGGAAACCCACGTGGACACGGGGAGAACATGGAAACTCCACCCAGATGGGGATTCGAACAGAGAACACCTAGAGCTGAGTGAAGAACATGCTAACCACTAAGCCACCGTGGTGACCAATATATTAGATTGATTTTTGAACTTTGTAGTCATTGTGCAGAGTACAAGTACAGGGCCAATAAAATGTAGTTAGCATCTAAACATTAGTGCAATATATATATATATATATATATATATATATATATATATATATATATATATATATATAAATGTATATATATATATATACATTATTTACATAAAGTGCATTAATAAAAGTGCCTGGTGCATTGAGTAGGGGTGGCACAGTGATGGATTGGTGCCCTGTCCTGGGTGTATCTGCCCGGCGCCCGAGACGTTCTCCCCTGGATGGGCATGGGGAACCCCACTGCAACCCTAATAGAGGATAAAGCGAAAGATAATGAATGAATGAATGAATTAAAAATTTAATAACCATATTTGCGTTTCAGTCAGTTGAGAGAGTGTATCAGATTTCAGTGACATGTTGTGCACCGGAGTCTCTAAATATTTTTTGGTCTAAACATTTGTGTTTTTGTTGCATCGCTTATCTTTGATGAATGATCTCAGAAATCATTTTCCTGACTTACATTTTTCTACCCCGCTTAGCACCCCTGCTACTGGATCTAGTGGCTTCGGCTTTGGTGGCCTGGGGACGGCAACCTCCACCACTGCATCAACAACTACAGCGTCTTCACTGGGTCTTGGTGGAACTTTGTTTCAACAAAAACCAGGAGCCAGCTTCAACTTTAACACGCCGGCCTCGGGTAAGAGAACCGCTTTCTGTTGATTTCAGTTTTTGAGTTGAGTTGGATGTAAACTGTGCACTGCATTTTCAGACATATCAGACATTTTAGCCTCTGATTTGATGTTTTTTGTTATAGGCACTGCTGCACCATCTAGCGGCCTTGCATTAGGTAAGCTCTGCTTTTTAAATAAATATACATTCCCCAGCTACTTTATAAGATAAGCTATTAAGACAAGTAATTTATTTATAGAGAATTTTTTGCAACAGTACGTTGTCACAAAGCAGCTTTACAGTGTTATAAGCCTTTAAACGGCGAAAGAGCAAACTGAAGTGACAGTGGCAAGAAAAAAACTCTCCATGTTGTTATTTTAAGAAAGAAACCTTGTGAGGACCAAGACTCAGTGGGGGGCTCATCCTCCTTTAGCGGTCGGGCAGCATTAACAGTGTAGGACAGTCATGTACAGATTGTGTGATCAGGTGATCTGTATTTAACAATTGAAAACTATATGTCCATTGATGCGCGTCCTGCAGGACTGTCAGTCCAATAGAACTTCAGGTTCAATTCAGTGCTTCGGCAGCGCCATTAATGAAGATACACCTGAGGACCGGAGACACTAACACAATATTTATTATCTGATCTTTAATCCTGTAGCTTGATGTCGGCTCAGATTCTCTTTCTCTGTGACGTGTGACACACTCGCCTATAAAGGCACACAGTCATCAGATCATATCCGCTCCAATCGCTACTGCTGTTATTTAGAAAACTTAAACTTTGTCTTTCCTTTAAGCAAAAACAATAAAAAAACATTCTTAAAAATCCATCATAAAGTGTGTGCCAATAGAACATATCATTCATTCATTTATTATCTCCCGCTTATCCTCTATTAGGGTCGTGGTGCCCATTCAGGGGAGAAAGTCTCGGGCGCTGGGCAGATAGACCCAGGACAGGGCGCCAATCCGCTGGGCACACACTCACTCACACAGACACACTCTAAATGGGGCAATTTGAGAATTCAATTAACTTGATCCATGTTTTTGGACTGTGGGAGGAAACCGGAGAACCCGGAGGAAACCCTCACAGACACGGGGAGAACATGGAAACTCCACCCAGATGGGGATTTGAACCGGGAATCCCTAGCGCTGAGAGGCGAATGTGCTAACCACTAAGCCACCGTGCCGCCTAGAGCATATCACTGTTACTAAAATATTTGCGGTCTTCATGTTAACTTGATTTGACATCGCAACTTATTTTCCTCTTGTGTTCTAAGTTTTCGCCGTCGACTTTGCGTTTTTTTTTTTTACATCTGAATTAGCTTTTCTTTGACAGATTTTTCTCCTTTAACTGCTACTTCTTGCTTCGTACCCCCTCGCTTTCGATTTCAAAAGCTCCTTTCGAACAAGGGGTCCTATATGCAAATGTAACATCACCTAGAATAAAGTTTTGACTTGAAGACTGGACCAAGAAACTAACAACAAACTGCATGAAATCCAACCATTGTTAAAACGGACAATCCACAAACACAACTCAAGATCAGATCAGACAGTTTACACAAGATGCCGCATAGGTCATTCCAAACTAACTCATAGACACCTGATGACAAAAGACGAAATAGCATCCTGTCAACCATGTAATGTCTCAATAACACTGAAACACATTCTCATCGACTGCCCTGCTTATAACCATGTACGCCAATGTTACTACCACCAAAATAACATGAAAGACCTTTTTAATAAAACCCCATCAAAGCAGATACTAAAGTTTCTATCACATCTTAACCTCTATTATCAAATCTGATACTTGTGCAGCCAATCAAAATCTCCTCAGCATGCAACAATCTATAGAAATGTAACTTCACTGAATATAATAAAAACATTTGTATGCTACAAATAGCCAAATATGGGCTGAAGTGGCAATAAAACTCCAACAAACAAAGAAACTTAAACTGTTTGATTTCAGTTTGTGATAACCTGCTAATGCTTATCATTTCACAAATGACCATTTATTTGTTCTTTATAAAAATGAAAAGGTTGAAAACTCTGCTGTGCATAATAATTTGGAACATCCATTTTGATTTTTTTTAAATATGTTATTGGCAGTTTGTGGTTAGCAGGTTCTCCTCTCAGCGCTAGGGATTCCCGGTTCGAATCCCCATCTGGGTGGAGTTTCCATGTTCTCCCCGTGTCCGTGTGGGTTTCCTCCGGGTTCTCCGGTTTCCTTCCACAGTCCAAAAACATTGGATCAAGTCAATTGAGTTCTTCAAATTGCCCCATATAGAGTGTGTTTGAGTGAGTGAGTGTGTGCCCAGCGATGGATTGGCGCCCTGTCCTGGATGTATCTGCCCAGAACCCGAAACATTCTTCTCTGGATGGGCATGGGGAACCCCACCGCGACCCTAATAGAGGATAAAACGGGAGATAATGAATGCATAAATATTGGCAGTTTATTCAAAAACCTTTCCATTGTACTCTAGTAGTTGATGACTGGAAAATTACAATTCATATAGGTCATTTTGGAAAATCTGAGAAAATAGTATTCACATAATAATTTGGAACACAGTGTAGATGCTTGTTGAATGCTGTTAAAGTAAACCCTAATCATATTTCTGCTTTCTCTAACAATCAAATACCACCATCTAGTGGCCAAATTACAGAACGCTGTTAATACATTATATTGGGAAATAAAATGTAGTGAATATATATACCCTTGTCTGGCATTTCACATTGGGCTTCTTTGCATACCACCAGTGGTACCCGTACCACAGTTTAAGAACCACTGTCCTAGCCATTAGAAGTGAAAATATTGTCCTCCTGCATCATGACCCCACTCACCCAGTACATACAGTTTCTGTTCCGTTCCTCTCAGGCAGGAGACTGCGGAGCATGAAGTGCGAAAGCACAAGACTGCAAATCAGCTGAATGCTATTTCTCTTCCTGCTTTGAGCTATACTATTCACACCGCCAGCCCGTGTTGGTTAATCATCTTAGTGATGTGCACACCACAGCTGCTTTTCCTGCTTAAGTATTAGTGTTTTACATGATCCACTGTCTGTTCACAGGAGCCCCTGCAGCAACCGCCGGCTTCGGTTTTGGAAAGCCAGCAGCTTCGGCGAGCCCCTTTTCACTGAGCACCACCACCTCGGCTCCAGCAGCCACCGGCCTCAGTCTAGGATCCATCACCACCTCAACCGCGCAGACTGGATCAGCTGGGTTTTCTCTCAATCTTGGAGGAATAGCAGCCTCATCGGCACCATCTACAGGCCTGAGCCTCAGCTCCTCGCTTTTCTCGAACCCTGTTTCAACAGGTGAGATTTCGGGTGGTGCTGTTTGTTTTAATTTTAAAAATGTAAATTAGAGGCTATAATGTCGTTTGTGTTTCATTAATTAATCCATTCATTATCTTCCGCTTTATCCTATATATTAGGGTCGTGGGGGGGTTCCCCATGCCCATGCTCATCCAGGGGAGAACGTTTTGGGCGCTGGGCAGATACACCCAGGACAGGGCGCCAATCTATCGCTGGGCACACACACACACACTCACAAGTCTGAAAATCAGCTTCATACCAGAAGCTGTAAGACTCTTAAACTCCACCTGACAGATACTTTATACCATGACACTTCAGCTTAACAGCAACTTTCCCGTTACCTCATCTACAAATAACTGCTGCTAAAATTTCACTTTTCATTTTTTATTTATTTATTTTTTTCATTTTCTGAGCCATTATTTTTATACCTACAGTTACACTGCTGCTCCACCCCCCCCCCCTCCTGCTTTCGCTCTCTCATTCTCTTTCTGGTTTGAATCCCAATCTGGGTGGAGTTTCCATGTTCTCCCCGTGTCCGTGTGGGTTTCCTCTGGGTTCTCTGGTTTCCTCCCACAGTCCAAAAACATAAAACAAGTCAATTATATTCACCAAATTGCCCCATATAGAGTATGTTTGTGTGAGTGAGTGTGCCTAGTGCTAGATTGGCACCCTGTCCTGGGTGTAACTGCCCAGCGCCCGGAACGTTCTTCACTGGATGGGCATGGGGACACCCCCCCCCCTCGCGACCCTAATAGAGGATAAAGCAGAAGATAATGGATGGATATTTTATAGTTATGCTGCTATATTTTATTGTAAATCTAATGTTTACACTTAATTTTAATTCTACCTCTAATATTAATTTCTAAGGGTCAAATCTGGGTCAGTGAAACGGAATTTCTGAGCCATTTATTTTATACCTAGTTATATAAATATATATATATACAGTATATACAAATAAATAGTCTATATTTAAGATTTATAGTTTATACTTATGCTGCTAAACTTTATTCAAAATCTAATATTTACATTAATAATTTAAATTCTTCCTGTAATAGGAATTTTTTTAGGGTCCAAACTGGGTCTGTGAAACAGAAATTTGTTTTCATTCCATGTACCACATATAATGCAAATGACAACTTCTCCTTGAACCGGCTCATTAAAAAATGTTTTAAGGTCTATGTTCTCACATCCAGATTAAACTTTTGGGCAAACAAAGTTTAAATTATTAGAGTATCTACTTGTATATACGCTAATGACTTCTTGGTCTTGCTTTTCCACTGTTTATGAATTGGACCATATTTTATTTTTATATATCTGTTTTAGGCCTATGCCAGTCTACTCTGGGTGGAGGCCTAAGTTTAGGAGGGTTACTCACTTCTGCTGCTGCACCCACTACAGCCCCAGTTACTCTTGCACCCAATGTGGGTTTGGGTGGAGTAGATTTCAGCTCATCCTCCGAAAAGAAAAGCGATAAATCTTCTGGCACTCGACCTGAGTGAGTATAAAGGCCTGTACTGAACTCATGACCGTGAAGTTAGTGATGTTTTTACCATTATCATACTTTTGTATTATTTCAGAGACAGTAAAGCTCTGAAAGATGAAAACCTACCTGCTGTCATCTGCCAAGATGTCGACAATTTCCAGTAAGTATCATTTATTCAAGTCCATCCTTTTAAACCGGGGAGGTCAAACTCAATCGCACTGTTGGCCAAAACTTAAAGCACACTTTAGGTCGAACAGAATAAACATTTATTAAACACACTGAAATTAGATGAATTGATGAACACATGAAAGATGAATAGGAATAAAAACAGACAGGAAGATTATTCCACAATAAATAAACCAAAATTAAAATTGTTCTGTATAAACATGGGCGGTTCCCCATGCCCATCCAGGGAAGAACATTTCGGGCGCTGGGCAGATACACCCAGGACAGGGCGCCAATCTATTACTGGGCACACACACAAACACTCTGTCTATATGGAGCAATTTGGAGAACTCAATTGACTTGATCCATGTTTTTGGACTGTGGGAGGAAACCGGAGAACCCGGAGGAAACCCACGTGGACACCGGGAAAACATGGACCCCCCATCCAGATGGAGATTCGAACCGGGAATCCCTAGCGCTGAGAGGCGAACGTGCTAACCACTAAGCCACCATGCCTCCCATATTCAAAACCTATATAACCTAATTAAAAGGATGGTAACAACACAACTCATGTACCGCTCTTAAATGGTCTATTTGTGCTGAAACGGCATAAAATACAAACAAACTCTCATATTTGTGTTTGCAGGAAATTTGTGAAGGAGCAAAAGCAGGTTCAGGAAGAGATCAGCCGCATGTCCTCTAAAGCCATGATTAAAGTGCAGGATGACATCAAGAGCCTGAAGCAGCTTGTAGCCGTCAGCGCCAGTGGACTACAGAGAAACGCTCTGTCCATAGACAAGCTTAAAATGGAGACTGCACAGGTACAGACTCGGGTTTCATTCAGGCCTTATTCCAATCCATCTCTAGAAACACTTTTATTTAGTGTTTTAGTTTTTTACATTTAAAAAGTGTTGTGTTCAATATTGGAGGTTTTTTTTTTTCAAAAATTTGAATATCATGAAAAAGGTAATCTTTTTGAATGGAATTGTGGAAATTAAACTTTTATTTATTTAGTATTTATTTATTTGTTTATTTATTTATTTATTTAATTCCCATAATTTGGGCTTCCAGCTCATAAAACCCACGAAAAGAAGAATTCAAAACAATTAGAATACTGTGGAGAATTCAGCCTAAACTACTTCTACTAGTACAGTCATCCCAAAAGTTTTGAGAATGATACAAATTTTAATTTTTACAAAGTCTACTGCTTCAGTTTTTATAATGGCAATTTGTATATACTCCAGAATGTTATAAAGAGTGATCAGCTTAACAGCAATTAATTACAAAGTCAATATTTGCCTAGAAAATGAACTTTATCCCCCAAAACACATTTCAACTTCATTGCAGCCCTGGTCCTTATTGCAGTCCTGGTCCTGGATGTTAGCTGGTCCTTAAAAGGACCAGCTAACATTATTTTAGTGATGATTCTCCATTAACACAGGTGTGGGTGTTGATGAGGACAGGGCTGGAGATCAATCTGTCATAATTAAGTAAGAATGACACCATTGGACACTTAAAAAGGAGGCTGGTGCTTGGCATCATTGTTTCTCTTCTGTTAACCATGGATATCTCTAAAGAAACACGTGCAGTCATCATTGCACTGCACAAAAATGGCCTAACAGGGAAGAGTATCGCAGCTAGAAAGATTGCACTCAGTCAATAATCTATCGCATGATCAAGAACTTCAAGGAGAGAGGTTCTATTGTTGCCAAAAAGGTTCCAGGGCACCCAAGAAAGACCAGCAAGTGCAAGGACCGTCTCTTAAAAGTGTTTTAGCTGCGGGAGCAGTGCAGAGCTTGCTCAGGAATGGCAGCAGGCAGGTGTGAGTGCATCTGCACGCACTGTGAGGCGGAGACTCTTGGAGCAAGGCCTGGTCTCAAGGAGGGCAGCAAAGAAGCCACTTCTCTCCAGAAAAAACATCAGAGACAGACTGATATACTGCAAAAGGTACAGGGAGTGGACTGCTGAGGACTGGGGTAAAGTCATTTTCTCTGATGAATCCCCTTTCCGGTTGTTTGGGACATCTGGAAAACAGCTTATTCAGAGAAGACGAGGTGAGCGCTACCACCAGTTTTGTCTCATGCCCACTGTAGAGCATCCTGAAACCCTTCATGTGTGGGGTTGCTTCTCAGCCAAGGGAATCGGCTCTCTCACAGTCTTGCTTAAAAACACAGCCATGAATAAAGAAAGGTACCCGAATGTCCTCTGAGATTAACTTCTCCCAACCATCCAAGAGCAGTTTGATGATCAACAATGCCTTTTCCAGCATGATGGAGCACCTTGCCATAAAGCAAAGGTGATAACTACATGGCCCAGGGAACAAAACAGAGATTTTGGGTCCATGGCCTGGAAACTCCCCAGATCTTAATCCCATTGAGAACTTGTGGTCAATCAAGAGACGGGTGGACAAACAAAAACCTACACATTTCGACAAAATGCAAGCATTGATTGGGCAAGAATGGACTGCTATCAGTGAGGATTTGGGCCAGAAGTTGATTGAGAGCATGCCAGGAAGAATTGCAGAGGTCCTAAAGAAGAAGGGTCAACACTGCAAATCTTGACTTGCTGCATTAACTCATTCTGTCAATAAAAGCTTTTGTTACTCATAATATAATTGCAATTATATTTCTGTGTGTGATAAAAACATCTGACAAACACACATAAAAACCAGAGGGCAGCACATCATGTGAAAATATAATATTTGTATCATTCTCAAGTTTTGGCCATGACTGTACTTTCAAAAAGTTATGTTAATCTTTAATACTTGGTTGGGAATCCCTCTGCCTCGATCACAGGGCATTAAGACAATCAACCTGTGGCATTGTCTGGGAGATCTGGAAGCCCAGATGTCCTTGATGCTTGCTGTCAGCTCTTCTTTGTTGTTGGGTCTGGTGTCCCTCTTGAGAACACCTCATCGATTCTCAATGGGGTTCACGTCCGGCGAGTTGGCTGGCCAGTCAAGCACTGTGATGTCATGGTTACCAAACCAGGTTTTGATTCTTTTGGCGGCATGGGCTGAGCCGTATCTGTACATCCCTGTCCTTAACGCCGTTGTGCAGAATGGTTGGTGCTGTTGGTTAACAGTTGCTTGTCTTGTGTTTGGAAACCACAAACTCTACTTTAGAATAATAAATATGTGGAGTTTTCCTGTAAAAGGACCAGGGGACACTGGAGCCATTGACTTTTAATCTACTGTCACAAAACACACAGGTTTCGGCAAATATGAAACTGATGATGGATGGCATGGTGGCTTAGTGGTTAGCATGTTCTCCTCTCAGCGTTAGGATTCCTGGTTCGAATCCCAATTTGGGTGGAGTTTACATGTTCTCCCTGTGTCCGTGTGGGTTTCCTCCGGGTTCTCAGATTTCCTCCCACAGTCCAAAAACATGGATCAACTCAATTGAATTCTCTACATTGCCCCATATAGATTGTGTGTCAGTGTATGCTTAGCGATAGATTGGTGTCCTGTCCTGGGTGTATCTGCCCAGCGCCCGAAACATTCTCCCCAGGATGGGCAGGGGGAACCCTCCCCCCCCCCACGACCCTAATGGAGGATAACGTGGAAGATGGGTGGATGTATGGAACCGATGGTCTTCTATCTTGAGGAACAGTTTTGAACTTCTAACCTTTTTTCATACATGGGTAAAAGCATTTGTTTATTTTGTCAGCTGTGCCATGTATATTGGTGTGATTACCAACCCATATGCTTCAGTTCACTGTACCTGTGAACCTGACTTTATGTG
Organism: Corydoras maculifer; assembly: GCA_019802435.1. Classification (NCBI taxonomy): domain Eukaryota; kingdom Metazoa; phylum Chordata; class Actinopteri; order Siluriformes; family Callichthyidae; genus Corydoras; species Corydoras maculifer. Next base: position 109,469 of record JAFMOD010000933.1, read on the forward strand.
CCAAAAAAGATTTTAAAAAAAGGACCAGTGCAAAGAAGCTGCAATTTTGTTGTTTCACCATTAGATGTCACTATATATATATATATATATATATATATATATATATACACACACAGTGGGTTGCAAAAGTATTCATACCCCTTGAACTTTTCCATATTTTGTCACATTACAACCACAAACATAAATATATTTCACTGGAATTTAATGTGAAAGACCAACACAAAGTGGTATACAATTGTGAAGTGGAATGAAAGTTATACATGAATCAACAATTTTTTTACAAATAAAAAACTGAAAAGTGCGATGTGCA